>OZ007594.1:267605473-268142973 GCA_963931845.1 Maratus michaelseni
ATCTCTTCCAAACTGATACATAAAATCAAGGGTCATAAAATCTCGGTCAAGTTCGTTAATGGGCAAGATCGAACCAAGGGGGGGGGGGGGAAAATGGGGGGGCTTTTTGTGAAAACAGAAAAACCCTCATAATTTCTTTATTTTTATACGTATCGAATCCGTTTAAAGTTATTATTACTTCTAGGAAAAGGGCCGAAAATTTATGTATGACAGATTTTTCATATAATTAAAAATGGCCCCAAGGGGGGGGGGGAAAGGGGGGTTTTAGAAGAAAAAAAATCATAGCTTCGTCAATTCACAAGATATGAAATCCGAGTAAATTTATTATTAATCCTCTTAGTATTATCTAAAACTTTTATATTGACAAGTTTTTTATAGGACCAACCGTTATAGCAAAAAAAAAAATTAAAAACAAAAAAAAATCCCTGCCGGCTCCGCCTGCAAACAAGTTATTTTTCGAAGTAGGCGGTGCCAACTCCCGCATCTTTTCGAAACTGATACATAAAATCAAGGGGCATAAAATCTCGGTCAAGTTCGTTAATGGGCAAAATCGAACCAAGGGGGGGGGGGATGGGGGGGAGACATTTTGTGAAAACAGAAAAAAACCCATAATTTCTTAATTATGATACTATCGAATCCGTTTGAAGTTATTATTACTTCTAGGAGAAGGGCCGAAAATTTATGTATGACAGATTTTTGATGTAATTAAAAATTGCCTTAAGGGGGGGGGGAGGGGGGTTTTAGAAGAAAAAAATTCATAACTTCGTCCATTCTCAAGATTTCAAATCCGCTTAAATTTATTATAAATCCTCTTAATATTATCTAAAACTTTTATATTGACATGTTTTTTATAGGACCAACTCTTATAGAAAAAAGAAAAAAAAAAAAAAAAAATCCTTGCTGGCTCCGCCTGCAAACAAGTTTGGTTTCGAAGTAGGCGGTTCCAACTGCGGCGGTTCCATCATCGCAAAAAGGTCATTTCTTCCGCAATTCCCGACAAACAGGCGCCCCACGGTCTGCGTCTTCGAAATCTACCTGTGCCTGTAGGCTGAGCCGTCAGGGATTTTTTTTTATTATATCATTCCGTCTTTTCGTAAAGCATTATTTTTTGCTTTTTCTAACTTTTAGTTAGCCATTTTATTATTCTGTGCTTCGACCGCCTATTTTTGAGAGAATGATGTTTTGGTGAGCGTAGAACGTGAGATTTCGCACACTGCCAAAAAAAAAAAAAAAAAAAAAAAAAGAGTGTTGATTTAAAAGTCTTGAGTATAAATACTGGCATTTGCAAACCGTGTGCAAACCGGCATTTGCAGCAGTAATACGCAGCCGCGCATGCGCGGCGCGGCTGCAATCTTTTAGCTGCCGCGTTAAAAGATTGAAACCAGATTATTTTTACGAATGTCAAAAAGTCGCAGTGAAATGCGAAAAAAACGCTATAAATCGCATAAAAATTTGTGAAAAATTGAGCAAATTTCAGAGGACAAATTTATTAAAATGATTGAAACTGGATTCATTTTAAGAAAATCTAAAAATCGCTTCGATACGTGGAAAAAAAAATCGCATAAAAAAATTTGCGAAAAATTCAAAAACCGCTGAACGAATTCAAATTAAACTTTATTGAAAAGAGAATAAAATTTACTATATTGGGCAGTACCTTTTATAAATTTGGAAAAATCGCCTCAAAACGCTAAAAAGGGGGCATGCTCTTTTGTTTTTAAATTCTTGTAAAAAATAGAAAAGCTAGCTTCGAGGTACATAACTTCAGATATACAGGTATCTTCCTGCCAAATCTTGTACCCCTGTGTTTAGCGAGTTCTTAAGAAAACTCTGAAAAGCCACCTTATCTTTGTTATTATAGATAGGTTGCGAATGAAAACATTTTTTAATTACCAGTCTTCACTGGAAGTACAATTGGGTTCACTTCGGAGTTTTGTAACAAATGGACCTGTAAAAAACGTGTCTATGACTGTTTTATACTGCTTGTTTCTTAAACTGTTACTGAAAAGCCGCATGGATTTTTCATTAAATAGATATGTAGTTCTGATAACTTTAAATTTGTCAGAATTTCATTTCAATGCAACATTTCGAACTTTTTCGAACTTTGCCAAAACTTCTTTTTGATTTCAGCAGTCGTAATATTTTTTTTTCTCCCCGTCTTTATCTTTAGAAGAAATTTCCATTTTCTGTTATTCACATTGCTGATAGATGAATTCTTTTGCCTCGTCAATTGTCAGATAACGGTCATATAACTCCAATAATTTTCTATCGTCTTCCCCTATTTTCAAGCTAATATCATGAGCAGTTGCCACAATATCTTTTATCAATTTGTGTCCTTTATCTGAAGTTTATTCATTGCCAAAAGAAGGACTGTTTCTTACATGCTGTTTTGAGGCAATTGATTCTTATTTCTGTCCAAGCCTTTACAATTATTGCAATTCGTATGACAGTGTTTAATTATTCCTTCAATAATTCTCTTGGGATCATGTCATCACGCATTCCAAAGCGTCTGCTAAAAAGTGCCTTTGTGCAATGAGTTTCAAAATTTGCAATTAACATCTTATCCTTAGGTTGAATCAGAGATGTAGCTTGGGCAGAAAGAAAAATCACCTTGATAAAATCTAATTGTTATGGTCAGGGCTTGTCAAATGCGGTTACCAGGTCGCCACTGGCGACAAATTTTATCTATCTGGCCACCAAGTTATTTAAACTGGAACTTTTGTTATTATTATCATTTTTTGTACAAAAGTTGATCTAAGAAATGCGGTACAAACGGCATTGTTTCTCATTTTCGGCATTTTTAATTTGGTAAAAATAAGTTCAACAAATAAAAATTTTAAAATAATAAAAACAGAATTATTTGACTGACTTCGAGAAGAGAACAGGCAAAAATTGTTTTCCTGCTTCAGTATGTCATCGATGCTTCCCTCACCAGATATAGATTTTGTAGCACTCAACTATCCAGACATTTGAAGCCTTCGGCAATCAGCATTTCCCGAGCATGCTGGTAAATCCAGCCTTTACAGATTTTTTTTTTTTTTTTTTTTTTTTTAATAGATATATAATTTTGATAAATTTCATTAGAAAACTTTCTAAATTATGTAACTAATAATCCTAAACTATGCTTGTTATTATTTTTTTCTCCATTAATTCATAAAAAAAACTTTTGTGCTTTTTGAAAATCAGTGATGGGGTAAAGGGGGCGGGGTAATATTTTGTACTGGCGAAAAGAATTTTTTTTATGGCTACCATATTTTATTAAATTTGTAAAGCCCTTGATTGGTATCTGGCATTTTCCATGTCTGTGATGATGAATTTGAATTATGGAGGTTTGAATCTAATGTTATAGAAAGTTTCTCATAAGCGCAATTGAATTGCTGCTGCAAGTGTTTTCTTCAACAGATTAATCGATCAGATTTACAAATAAACAATTTGAAGAATTTGTTTTTCCTCCGCACTTTCTGTAAAAAAAAAAAAAAAAAAATCGAATACGCGTTTTTAATATTTCATTCCAAACTATCATTTCTGTATCATCAGTTTTCAAAAGTTAACTATTCTGCGTCTATTTGCTGTGAATGATCTCTTGTTTGGGCGTATAATATAAGATTCCCTGGTACAAAAGGAAATAGTTCTCTCTCCGTAATATAAATTCCGGTTATTATATTGAATCGCCTTCGAAAGGAATTCACGAAACGGATCTTGATTGGTATCTGGCATTTCCTCTTTGTGTGAGAGGGAATTTGAACTATAGAGATTTGAATGGTATAGAAAGTTTGCATTGCGCCTTCAAGGATTTTCTTCAAGGAAACACTGGAAAAAAAAGTGTTGATTTTACAGTATAATACTGACATCCCAGCTGCCAGTATTATACCGTAAAATTAACGGTAATAAGCAGTAATACGCTACCGCGCAACTTTTTTTTTTGCAGTGTATTGGGTGGCCAAGCCCCTCTCCCTTCATCCCCTCAGAGCATGAAAATGTCCTTTCCGGAAGATTTGAGATTTTGTATTTTTTATTAGTCTAAGTGTAAATTCCCTCTTTCTCCCGAGAACTTTCCTTCGGAGCTGCTAAAATATTTCTTTGAGAAAAATGTCTGAATTCAAAACTAGTCCCAAATCTGAAACATTTCCATGCAGATATTCCAAAATATAGAGCACGAATCGGAAGATATTGGAGCATTAAAAATTCGTTGAAAAAAGTGTAAAGCTATTAATGCTGTTTAAAATAGCTATTTTGATGAGGTTCAGCGGACTTCCAAGTCTTCAGGTGATCTACTGGACCAGAAATGGCACAGTTTCTTGATTTATAATGATCAGGATATCTTGTATTTTAATTTTAAATGTTATTTTTTAATCATTTTTATTTTTGGTAGTTCATTTTGTATTCTGAGATTTATTCGTTGTAGATTTTTAGATATTGAAATAATAAATTAAATAATGCATTAACTGAATAATTTTAATGCATAACTAAGTATTTATTTCTTCTGGAACCCTGTTGACAAGACATTTCGAGATTTATCATTTTCTTTGAACATATAATATTATTATCTTGATGTTATCATCTTTAAATAATTTGAAAGTCAGAATAAATGTATTTTAATATTTCCCTTTGAACGGAATTTATTTCATAAAATTTTTTCTCATTTGGCATCATATATTATTATACTTGGCATCATTCTTTTATCAACTCAAGTGTTAAAACGAGTACTTGGCACTTTCATCAAGTGTCAAGTGATACACATTTTCGATACCACTATTATTTAAAAGGAAATTTAGCCTTATTTAATCGCAAATATTAAAATATAGTGGCAACTCTAGGCACCTATGATTTTTGGAATTAATTGTTTCGATAAAGACAAAGTACAAACATAATCATATTCTAAAATTAAATAACTTACATGCTACAAAATTTGTAATATAATATGCAATTAGTGTTCATTATTATCAACTGTCAAATTGTTACTACCTTGTCATCACAATGCAACTTCCTTTCGAAACATTAATTTATACTAAGAAGAAAAGGCGGTGGCGGCGACATTATCTCTTATTAAGACTTGTTAATAAATATCGTCAAACTTTCCTCTTCCTTTAAAATGTGAAACATTTGAGAACACTTGTTATTTAATTATTCAACTCACCAAGATTTTATCGTCTGCCAATAAACTTTGAAACATAATATGACGTTTTAAGCCTACTTTCGCTTGACACGCCACCTCTTTTCCTTACTGAAAATTAAGTCAATTGAAAATAAATTGTTCTAAACGCCCATACTCTTATTTGACCTGTATGCATTTTGTACGAATACCGACTTATTGTCTTTCGTTTCGTGCAGTTGCATTTCCTTTATGCTACTGCAGAGTATTTTTATCCGGATGTCAAGTTAAATTTCCTTAACTGATTGTTCTTTTTCTTTTTTCTTTTACGTACTTTGTTTCTTATCGTCCATGAATGGTTTGTATGACTTTGGAGGAAAAAAAAAATTCAGAAGTGCACTGAATCATCGCATGCTAATTTCAGTCCGGTATCTATAGGATGGCTGTGGCACATGCCCCGAGTCCCGAGATACAAGGGGTTCTCAGACTTTCTTATTTTTATTTATGCGTGCAGGCAATCAAGAATAGGTAGAATGCAATTTTAACACTGATACCTTTTAACATACGCCATTACTGTTCATACTTTCTTCATCGAATCATCTATAAAAAGATGTGCGACGGTTAAAGACGTATAAAATAAATATACTAACTCATAATGAAATGCCTAACATAATAAACCTAATAATATATTTAAATAGCTTTTTACTAATGCGATTGAAAAATTTAATACGCAAAATATCAGCAATATTTAATGTGATTTTATATTTTACTTAATATTCTTTGCAAAATAAATATTATCTCTCTCTCTCTTTTTTTTTAATCCCACGAAATTTGTTTTATTAGAAATAAATAAATAAATAAGTAATAATAAAAAGAGTAAACTACAATTTTTATTTATTTTTTTTAATTTGACAGTAAAATTTGGATGCAAGTTTTCACCAAAATACCATGAATGAATAATAATAAACAAATTAAAGGCATTATAATAAAATTCCAATTGTCTATCAAACTTCTTACATACATTGAAATTACGGAAATAAATAAAAGAATAAATAAAAAAGCAATGTATATCAAATCAACATTAAACAAATTACCTTTTTAAAAAATTAAAAATGCACAAATATGAATATTTTTGGTTAAATTATTACTTTTTCCTATAATTTTCTCATAAAAATTGAAGAAAAGTAAAATCATTAGAACAATAATTAAAGTTATTTCACTACAAAATAATGCTTTCAGGCGATTATACGTTACATTTAATCGTAAGAAAGAACTTTGATAATTGTTGGTTAACGTTCTGTCATTTGACGGAAGCATAAATGATGCTACGATAGCTAAATAAAAATTATATAGAAAATAAATTGGAATGGAATTAACAAAATACAGATACTATATGAATTCCAAGTAAAACTATGATTCTTTGTTTTTTTAACAAATAACATAATAATAAAAATATTTGGTACTTCTATGTTGTCGCGGCTCCGCCCCCAAGGATGAATCCTCAAGCGACCGAGATGTATCGCCAAATTATATGACGAGTATGACATTGAAGTCATATTTGACGTATATAACATATGATCAAGATGTGCATGGCATAGTCATTTTTGCTATATATATGAAGTATACATATTACATATGTACAAAACGTTTATGGCGTTATGCATGGCATATATATCACATAAATCTGAGTTATACATGACGTATATGTGAGAGCATGGAGTATATATATGTGTGTGTGTGTGTACATATATAATAAAAATTTTGTGAATAATAACCATAAGATTGGCGACGATCTTGGACAAATCGTAAATGCAGCCTTGGCGTAATTGTAATTACGGGAACCGCTATAAGAAGGAAGTACCAAATATTCTTATTTAACTTTTTTAAATTATTTTTTTACTCATCATATTTGACGGGATTTCACCTAAAAATAAATCAAAAGCTTCTGTCATATGAACGAAATACTTTATCATTATAAGGCAGAGAATTAGATTGGAATGTCAACTTTAAAACATAATGAGAATACACGTGAAAAACATACAAACAGTGCCTCTCGGCATATAATAATAGAATAAATATAAATTACAAAAGGTGACGTGCTATACTGGAATTCCATGATCCTCATTTTAGGAATTCTCCAATTCCAGAGTTGTCTTAAAAGAAAAAGAAAGAAAGAAAGAAAGAACTAATATTGTGTCCGCTGGAGAACTTCGAAAATAGGACGTTGGATTATTAATCTGCTGCGAGAATAATAAAAACATACGCCAGAAAAATTCAATTTAATCTGTGTTTCGTTGTTCGAAGATTGCATAAGGCGAAGGGGGAGATGTGTTTATGTTTATGTCATGCATTAAAATTAGTTCTTTTGAATACTTTTCAATAAATTATTCTTTGATCTGATATTGCAGGATATTACGTGCGAAATTTATGAAAGAACCTCGGCATTTTGTCACGTGCACGAATTTGAAATCTGAAGGAAAAAAGATTTCACATGTTTCTAGCTTCAATTTTTAGAACTAAAATTTTCTTCCATGAAAAAGCAAAAATCTGTTTTAATTATCATCAAAAAAAGAAAGAAAGAAAAAAAGACGATACAAACTTTTAATTTTAAACTGCAGGTAGGTTTTGAGTCAGATAGATTCTAATTTTTTCGGATTTGGGTAGACTCTGGATTTTAGTGCTAGCAGGTCGGGCTCTGATATAACCTGGTTTTCAAAAAGAAAGAGTGGAATGTTCTTTCAGGTGTAAAAAATGACATATTTTAATATTAATAAATGACTCTTAATTTTTCTTCATTGAAAAAAAACAATGTTAGAGACTTGATTGTAAACTATTTTTTAGTAGTTATATTAAAATATGGAATTATCATCTTTCACTTCGAGTTTCAAGTCCGGTTGTTGGTCGACAAAAACTATTTTGCCGAGTTTGATATTGACTTCATGTGGAATTTTTGCTGTTCAACTCTTGTACAACCTGGCCCATGAAATACTCCAATTTGAGTGTGGTATTGTAAATGGTGAAATATTTATGGCATAAAAAATAATTATTTAGAATTTTGATGAATTGTTTGTTACTTTTAAACATAGCTCTCCCGTCAGTGGATCATTCTATTTTAGATTGTATCGAATCGAATGCTATTGAAGATTGTGGAGATATTAATGAGGTTTACTGCCTGTTTAATGAGTCTTTTGTATCTAATGTATCAATGTTTCATTTTATGTACCACTTTGGCTGACACCAGAATACACTTCTCCCTTAAAACACGTATTTATTTACCTTCTTCACTTCATTTCCTTTTAAAAACAGGGTTTGGAGTAGGTAAAAAAAAAACTTTGCAGGCGGCTCTGGGTATCAAACAAAGCTCTGTTTTCTCTTAATAGAACGGGGAAACTAGGAAATTGTTAAGACTTTTTAATGCTTTAGTTTTAGATCAAGATTTCTCCCCTCTCTTCTCAATGGGATTTATTTCCTCCAGCGAATTGCCGTCAGTTTTACTGCTTTTGCTTGGAGGGTGGGGGGTTACGAATTGCGAAAGATTATGGAATAAAAATTAAGTACTCAGACCTCTGATGAACTGAATGCTGCTCTTGAACAGCGCGACTTTCCCTTCAAAATATTTTTTTTTTTTTTTATTACACAGAAGCGACTAATAGTGAAGGTTATGGAGGAATTGATGAGGCTTATTGCATATTTAATGAGTTTTTTATGCGAAGAGTTCCAGTGTATCTTTGTTTTAAAGTTGTATTTTAACTCTGTAGTGAATTGCATCAATATATTTAAAAAAAAAAGATACTTAAGGGAGCTATACTTTTTTTTCTTCTATAAATGGCTAAAAGATTATTCAGTAAAGCTAAAAAAGGATGAACTGAATGTTACTTTTGAAGAGTGCAGTTTTCCCTTCAACGTAATGTTTTTAATTTGTATTTTTAATTATGTAGAATTTGCAAATGTTGATGATTTTGGAGGAAACTCATGAGGTGTATTGTACGTTTATTCAGCTTTTATCTATGGAGACTTTCATGGTATCATTGTTTTAAATGTAAATTTTGAATGCAGAAGTGTCATGTTTCATCTGTTTAGAAAAATAATTTAATTTTTATTATTCATTAAGTAGAATTTACTAAATCAAGAGTTGCGGAGAAACTACATGTTTATTGACTTTTATCAGAGAATTTATATTAAATATTTACTGTAAAAATGTTTTAAATTTGAATTTTGTCAATATTAACCAAATTAATATATTGAAAAAGATAATTATATTTTGGTGGACTATATTTCAAATACAAACAACAAAATATTATTTGAAAACAAACAAACAAACAAACAAACAAAAAAAAAACAGATAATCAGACCAAATGAAATGTATATTACAATTGAAGAGCATGACTCTCACGTCAGAGGAATGTTTCAATTATTATTTTATTGCGTATAGAATCCACTAATATCGAAGGTGCTGAGAAACTGGTGGAATTTATTGTCAGTTTATTAAATTTCTAAAAAAAGTAATTTAAGTTATAGAAAATTCCATTGAACATTCGTGTTTTAAATTTGAATTTTGACTGTCAGAATTATAATAGTACAATAAGAAAAATATTTTTTTTCCATTTATAAATAGAAAAATATTGTGGAATAAAATTTAACTGCAGAAACCTGATGAATTGTATCATTACTCTAGAAGAACACATTTTTCCCTATAAAGAAGTGTTTTAATTTTCATTATGTAGAATCTACTAATATTGAAGGTACTGAAAAACGGGTGGAATTTATTGCCTGTCTGATAAATTTCTAAAAAAGTAATTTAGTTATAGAAAATTCTATTGAATGTTTGTGCTTTAATTTTAAATTTTGACTGTCAGAATCAAAACTGCATACATAGTAAGTGTACCAACTTTATATGTACTAGAATAGGGGAGCAAATTGATACAACTGCGCTACCTTGTGGACGGGGTTGATAATGCCAATGCGCGCGCATTTAGGATGACGTCATTAGGTATGACAAAATCTACCATCTACGCATTCTCCTGAGCATATATCGTGAATCTTTACTTACTCATGAAAAATTTATCTTGATTACCAGATTTATTGCCAATATTTTTGATAGTTTGTTTTGATAAAATATGCACATTTAAAATCATTCACAATATCATTTTAGTTTCAGTAGTAAAGGTAATAAAAATATAATCATTATGTAAGCACTATTGCCTTTTCTTCCGAAACTAAAAATATAAATATGTTTATGAAAAATACTGTATCAAAAATATCTTGAAATAAATCTGGTAAACAAGATACATCTTCCGCGAGTGAGTAAAGATTCACAATATGTACTCAGGAGAATGCGCAGATGATAGATTTATACGTATATAATTTTCTATCTCGCCAATGCTCCTATGTTGAAAAAATATCTTGCCCTCTAAACATATTCAAATGTATTGTTACGGGAAAAACACATGTGTACCTAATCTTTATAATTTTAGCACCTCAGAAATTGAGTGAAAATTCGATTGCAAAATTCCATCTTTACACACAAGAACTAAAGTTACATGATAAAAGCTTGTAACAAATAATCTAACGGTGTCAGAAGTACCTCCCTAAGTATTATTTCATTCAGTCGTACTTCACTTATTTATTCATTTTATTTTAATTTATCTGACTTCAATTAAAACTAGTCGTTGGGGGGCCACCGTAATACTTACCCATCATGGATATGCATAATGTAAAATATAAAATAAAAATGTGTAAACTACTTATAAAATGCATTGCAATTCAAATAAAATCGTGGATTGATGACGTCATAAACTTTAAAGGCTCGATTACTGAATTGCTTGAAAGAGGTTTTTACTTATAACTCCAAAAATAATAATCCTATTAACTAGCGGTTTATTGCATCTAATTAAGCGTCAAATTTCCAATTAAAATATATCTTTAAAGTGAAATTTGGATGAAATACAGGGTCATGAAAAATCGAAGAGTGTGGAAAATAGGATTCCAAATATCTCGGCAACTAATTATCCGATCGACTTCATGCTTTATGCAAAATTTATGTTTTTTTATTGTCTTTTACATTCATTTCTTAAAATAAACAATTTCGAAAATTTTTATATACATTTTATCAGAACGAATATTTCGAGAGTCCGAAAAAAATAGTTCCGGTTAATCGAGGTTATTGAAATGAAATAGGCTTCTTCCCATTATCAAATTGCAAGTCTCTATCTTAATTTTTTCGGTAGATACAGCGTTTACAGACACACAGACGGACGGCAATTTTTTTTTTCTAAAAATATGTTTTTCGGAATCTCCAGTGTCTGAAACGTGTAAATCCGTCAAATTTTTTTTTTTCGATTTTCAAAACGATTACAAGACTTACCCTATACTACGTTTGATGGGTAAGTAAAAACGACATTTCAAAACTAAAACTTTATTCCACGCATCACACCAAACGACATTTCATTTTCATAACAGTTCCGTTGCCATTCACTAAAAAAATTGCAATCTACTTGCACCAGTGCATTAAGAATAGATTAAGATTAATTTCACAACACAGCCAATGTTTCTAGAATCGATGGCGATCTTTTCATAATGGCGGTTGGTGCCTTCTCAGAGAGTGCCCCTTTTCGCCCCTGCTTCCATCTTACAATGAAACTCAAGCATTAGGTGACCAGGGCATGTTTGATAGGCACCAAAATGAGTTTAATCTTCTATGCCATCACCCACGCGGAAGTGGGTGATGGCATCCTGATCTTCCCCTTTCTTAATTTTTTTTTTTTTTTTCGGAATGTGATTTAGCTCTTTAACCTTTTTCATTTAAAATTAAAAGGAAGAAATGGCTGTGCGAAATTGTATGGATATATTTTTTTTTCAGTTTCTTTTTCTCACATACATAGACACTCATCGAGGGTCAGGAGAGCTACAAAAGGCGTGGTGTGTCTTTTGTGAGTATATCTGAAACTATTTGGATGACAAATGTAAGATAGCTTTAAGACAATTGTTTTTTGAAATTGGAAATCTAAGTGGTAGAAGATGTTACGTAACAACAATTAAATTTCAAGAAAATTATATTGAAAGCTTCTCGTTGTAAATTTTACCGATTTATTTTCTTCTTGATAACAGATGTTTAAAATGTTAACATGGTACTAAACACTTTCCGAAAACATTATTTATATTTTAATTTTTAAATATAAAAAAATATTATTTTTTAAATATTAAATAAAAAAATATGAAATATTAAAAGCTAATGTCTCATATCTTCAAGACTAATTAGAATCTTAGGCTTAGATGTATCATTCGCCCTCAGTCCGACATCTTGTTTTCTTTCTTTTTTTTTTTTTTTTTATTAAATTTTTATTATTAAATATAAATAAATTAGTCAATTAAATTAAATAACGTGTTTATAATAAGTAAATATGGATGAAAATTATTTTGGAAATGATAAACAAAGTAAATGTGTTTTGATTTAAAAAACAAGATGGCGGACTGAGGGCGAATGATACATCTGTTCCGAATCTCAGTATATTAGCTTTACCATATGATAGATCACCCCATAACATCTTCATCCACAAACACAACAGCAACAACAAAACTCAATTTTTGAGAAAAGTGTGGCATAACATCTTCCACCCAGGTCTTCAATTCTGAATTTGAGGGAATCGGTCAGGATTTTACTCGAGCCCTATCTGATCCTCGAGAATCAGGTTTATGACCTTTCTCTCTATATACACTTGCTGTAAAACAATAAACTTGGAGTTATTGTTGTAGTCTGAGAACTTAACTAGCAAAATGTGCTGAACGTATATATCTTGGGATACTTGCAGGCTGTCAGACTTGTCTCTGCTTAATGCTGTATGAACATTTAGCTCCTTCTGACGAAGAGAATTCAGCTACCAAAATTTACTGAACATCTGCTCTTGATTCTACGCGTTGTGTTGCTCTTCATTTTAGGTAGATTTCGTAAGAAATACTACCTATTACATTCTGCCCTAAGTTGAAAATTTTGCAGATCTACGCCGATCATGACTCCCAGAACCCAAAACCACCCTCCAATTCAAAACTTTATCTATCTATCTATGTCACTTTTTTATGAATACGATAACTCCCATAATTCTGCACAAATCTCTTCCAAACTGATACATAAAATCAAGCGGCATAAAATCTCGGTCAAGGTCGTTAATGGGCAAAATCGAAACAGGGGGTGCGGGGGGGGGGGCTTTTTGTGAAAACAGAAAAAACCCATAACGTCTTAATTATTATACACATCAAATTCGTTTAAAGTTATTATTATTTTTAGAAAAAGGGCCAAAAATTTATGTATGACAAATTTTTGATTTCATTAAAAATGCCCCCAAGGTGAGGGGGGGGGGGGAATAGGAGTTTCAAAAGAAAAAATTCATAACTTCACCAATTCCCAAGATATCAAATCCGCTTAGATTTATTGGTATTCTCCTTAAAATTATCTACAACTTTTACATTGACAAGTTTTTTATAAAACCAACACGGCAAAAAAAAAAAAAAATAAATAAATAAAATAAAATAAAATAAATAAAAGCAAAAAAATTCCTGCTGGCTCCGCTCACAAGCAGAGGTAAAAACAGAAAAAAACCCCATAACTTCTTAATTTTTATACATATCGAATCCGTTTAAAGTTAATATTACTTCCAGGAAAATGCCCAAAATCTTATGTATGACAGATTTTTGATTTCAATTAAAATGCCCTCAAGGGGGGGGGGGGGTTTCGGAAGAAAAAATTCGTAACTTCGTCAATTCCCAAGATATCAAATCCGCTTAAATTTATTATAAATTTTCTTAATATTATCTACAACTTTTATATTGACAAGTTTTTTATAGGACTAACTCTTACGGTAAAAAAAAATTAACACAAAAATCCCTGCTGGCTCCGCCTACATGCAGAGGTATATTTCGAAGTGGGTGGTCCCAACTACCACATCATGGCAAATAGGTCTTTCTTCTGCAATTTTCAATAAACAGGTACCCACGGTCTGCGTCTTCGAAATCAACCTGTGCCTGTAGGTCGAGCCGTCAGGGATTTTTTGATTCTACATGCTGTGATTCGTATTTTCTCTTCAACTTTCTAAATTTTATTTTATTCTGCGTTTAAGAATTTTTTTTTATCTGCTCTATTCATTTTTATCTGCTAGCTATTAACGTAAAAAAAAATCTGATATGATTGGCTGTAAAAAAAAAAAAAAAAAAAAAAAAGAAACATTAAACTTAGAATCATTTTCGGTAACTCAAAACGCGAAGTAACTATTGTAGACTGCGAAATTAGCTTTCAAAAGTTGCTGAACTTGTGTTCGAGCTGCTGCTCTTGATTCTACATGTTGTGTTGCTATCTCTCTCCCCCTTCCTTTCCCTGCTTGGTCTCGAGAGAAGTCGGTCGACCGACTCGACTGAAATAAACCTGTTCGAAGTGCTATTCCTTAACCCGGTTTTCCTGATCGACCTCTCTTCTTATTATATACCCATCTTTCTTCTGTGTGCATTTGAGAAGCAGCGAGCAATTTTCGAAGGCAGTACATGTATTTTTTTCTTTACTCATTTGCTTTTCGAATGAAGTAGAATCCGGTTTAAAAAGAAACTTATGACACCAGAAGGTTTTTTTTTCTTCTTATTATTTGCAGCATGAATTGAAACACGAACTTTCTATCACAATACTTGTTTTAATTTGATTAAAAAATTACCTTATGCATTTCTATTAGTATGATTTAATTTTCTTTTCTGCTGCACAGTAGAGTCCTGCTGCATCGGGTCGAGTAACCCGATTTTACCCGAACCTTATCAGACCCTCGGTTTCGGGTTGGGTTTTAATTCTTTCAGTCGGGTTCAGGTTGACCTGATTTTTCAAAAGAAAGTCCTAAAAAATATTTTTCAAACGAAAAATATAAAAAAAAATATATATTTGAATATTAATGAGTGTATATGTGTTTATTTTTATACAAAACTATAAAATTGATATTAGAGATATAATTGTAGACTATCTTTACATGATTGTACTAAAAGATGGATGAATTTTTTTTTCAGTTTCGGGTAGACGAATTTTTTTTTGTCGGATTCGTTTCGAGTTGACGAATTTTTTGTCGGGTTCGACTCATGTTTCGGGTTGACTTTGAGCAGGATTTTCGGGTTCGGGTTGGAGCCGCACAGTGAAAAATTCCCCCCTTAATCGGGCCAAAACTCGATTTTTTTTCTGCTTTTTTGAGTCTTATTCGAAAAAAAGCTAATAGTCAGAATAAAAATTGCGTTACTAAAAAACTCAGCGGTCTGTATTTTATTAAACTTAGAATTTATGGATACCATAGAGTGTATTTTCATAAATCTCAGTGCAAAATTCAATCTGTTTCATACATTTGTTGAGAAATAATAAAACAACAGTATTACCCCTCCCCCCCCCCCCCCCCGCAAAATAGCACAAGATAGCAATTAAAATGAATAATCTTTGTAAAGGTAAGTTTGCAAACTGTTTTTCTCATTTATTACTTCGACTGGATTCGGTTGAACATATATATATATTTTTTCAAAAACAAAAGGTGTGTAGGGAATATAAAATTGTTCATTCTTTGGTGACTTTTCAAAATTTTGTAAGTGCTTACGATCAAAACCTACTGATATGTCTTTTCTGAAACATATTACATTATAAACACTAAGCCATTATCGCCAGAAAAGTTTATTTTCAGTGTGTCGTTTTCAACAATGAAGATCATAAATTTTCAAAATATTCAACATCACGATGCTAGGAGTCAAAACAAACTGTAATACCTTTACTTCACGCAATTAACGTGAGATAAACACATTTAAAATTCGTATTTAAAGACACTATAATATGCAATTTTACAAAGTTGTGTGTAGAAAGCGGATAACTTCGGTTTCTTTGTTTTGGCCAGCATTTTAGGACATTTCGTCACTGTGTGCAAAATTGTTCCTTTAAACCTTTGTATCACCGTGTTGCATATCTGCAACATACCCAAAAGTAGATAATATTTCCAAAGTGAGCTTTAAAAGACGATTTTATTGACTGCTAATATCTTCCATCTCTGCAGTTAATACAAATTATTCGTAGAATCCCTAAATACAAATTATTCGTAGAATCCCCAACAGACAGAGATGCTGAGTTAATTTTTCATATCAAAATTTAATTAATACCTTGACCTTGAGCAGTTTCAAGCTAAAATGAACTTCGTGAATTTAGTGAAATTAAAGAGGCTGGAGGCGTCCAGAAATAGGTTTTTTTCTTTTTTACAAAGTTAAGATCATACTTTACAATTTTGTGTTAGAAAATTTACAATATTTATGAGAAATATGTTTTATCCCTTTTCAAATATGAAACAAGGACCCTTTTGTCAATATATATATATATATATCTGTTTCAATGGTTAATTTTTGCAATAAGTTTATATATATATATATATATATATATATATATATTTCTTTGTATTTCTAATTTTTGTATTATTTTTTATATGTGCTTCAAAACCTGTATTCTCACATCTTAGTAAATATAAAAAAGAAAAAAGTGCAATTTACTTTGTGTAATTTATATATTAAATACTTTATTGAAGATTAACATTATTTTAAACATTTAAATAGCCACAACTTTTCTAAATACATTGAATATATGATAAAATTTCAATCCTAATTATACTTCTTTATCTATTGTTTCGTACGCATATGGAGCATCTTAAAATATTTCTGTGTTCTAATTTAAAAACTGAATAGTAGCTCTGTTTTCGTTTAACTGACTGTATACGAAATAAGGTATTAAAAATTAACTAACTAATAAACTCGCGGTTCACGTATAGAGGGGTAAAAAAGAAAGCAGGAACATTCTATTAAATATATATCTCCGTTAAAACACGAATCACTGAAAATATGACTTTCAGGGTTTTTATTTCTTTTTCTTCTTTAACTTACCAGCCCGACATTTCCGATAGCATCTTCAATCTAGTATACAGGCTGAATATTAATGAGGAACTCCATTGGATATTATCAGTTTTAAATTCACGCTGTTCATTCGATGGGCCTTTGATAAAGATCTCTCTAAAAAATTAACATAATTGAGTTTTGTTGAGACTCCGGCATAGTGTGTGTGTGTCCTCTGCTCAATATCTACAGGATCATTCATTGCCATTTCTAAACTTGCCTAAACTGTACAAAGTAAAAAATATTCAACATGCATTAGATTTCACCCAAACCGGGCTTCCGGACATTGGTGCTACAGTACATTATAGACTAATTTTTATGATGTACAGGGTTTAACAAAAGAGATAAGCACACAATTGCATGATATTAAGCGACAAGACAAGCAAATTTTGCATAGTAAACTACACTGCTAAAAAAAAAATTGTTGATTTTACGGTATAATAATACTGGCCAGTATTATATCGTAAAATTAACAGTAATAAACAGTAAAATAATGCACGGCAGAGTATTACTGCTTATTTTACTGTTTATTACTGTTAATTTCATGGTATAATACTGGCAGCTGGAGTGCCAGTATTATACAGTAAAATCAACATTTTTTTTTCTTTTTTTTTTTTTTTTTTTTTGCAGTGTAAGTTTGCAATCTACTTATTCAATCGAAATACAGGGCGTTTCACTTCAAGCCTAGCCCAAATTTTCGTTCAGAATTCTAACAATAACGGATATATTGTAACGATATTTTCAACAGCCTGGCTTTGTTTTGCATGAAATGTGATGACATCACCAAAATACTGGAAATAGCCCCCTTCCACGTAAGGATGACACTAAGCTTGACGCTTCATAATTCGCAATGTAGCTGACAGTACACATGGGGTCATTGAACTAGTTATTGTACATTTCTATGCTGTAAAAAAATGATCCAATAAAACTACTGCAGCAGAGATTCCAGGCAAAATACCATTAAAAAAAAAAAAAAAAAAAAAAAGTTTTGTTCTTAGATAAATGGATTTTTCCCGTAAAAATACCTATGATTTTCATTTTTTTAAAAAATAGTGTAACTTTTCTGTGAGTGTTACCACATTTCACACAAAGCAAAATAAATCAGTTGAAAATTTCGCTGAAATATCCTTATTAGTAATTTTAAAGTTATGATCGAAATTCTGTTTCTGGTTTCCAGTGAGACACCGGTATGTTTCCTTAGGGAAATACTTGGTCCCTTCTTACTGTTTTTTTTTTTTTTTTATTATTATTTGAGTATTTTATAATATCTTATTGACATGTTATTAAATGGTTTTACGAAAAAAAAAAAATAATCAAGGAAAAATGAAATTCTTGAAATAAAATTTGAAATGATGTAATTTTTTTTTTTTTTTTAATCGCACTTCTCCTAAAATTTGGAAATATATTTTGGGTACTTACGTATTATCCGTGCCTTGAAGATAAGATAGCCAAAAATGGTTGTCAATTGTCAATCATGTTTAACGTTGAAAATCACGTTCAAACGAGTAATTCAACATTGTTAAATACATAACAGTGTTAAAAATGGATAATAATATAATCAATAAAATAAAATACGTAAAGTAAAATACATAAACTATAATAAACAAATAACAGAAAACTATAAACTACAATAAAAAAACTGTAAACTGTAATAAATAAATAAACTTTAATAAATAAAATATATGGTTGTCAAAAAATAAGGGTTACTGTAATTAGTATTATTGGTGACATTGTTAGTGCATTTGTATCTTCAAGGCACGGATAATACGTAAGTATCATCTTTTGTTGCATACTTTTCTTAGAAGTGTGCTCTATAACTGTATGGGTGATATTTCCAAAATGCTAATCAGTTTAAGAAAAAATAAATAAAATGCTATAATATATGTTATAAAGGCAGTAAAATGACTATTTAAATAACTTCTTTATTATCTATATATTTAAAACGAAAAGCGCATTCTGTCAAATTTTCCACACGAATATCGTCTCTTTGCGCATGCGTCAACGTTTTTTGAAGGCTTCTCCCCTCAGAAAGGGGAAACCTGATGGATTAGCCCTCACCCATTTAGCCTACGGGTAGGGGGATTGAAAACGGATGGAGTCACCATTGCATTGAAAGCATAGACCTCCTAATATATATTTTTGCTCTGAGATTGAAAGTTAAAGTTTTTTTTTAGGAACTCATGTTTCCACTACTAAATATGCATATTTTTTCACAAGATTTTAAAGAGAGCTTGGATACAGTTCTGAAGATGAGAATTATTTTTTTTTATTCCTATGTTAAAGGAGCCGACGCAAAAACAAACAAACAAACAAAAAAGCGAGAAGAAAACATTTACTTTACAACTAGATAACAATATTTTTTCACGAAATTTTTATACGGGCTGTAAAACCGTTTTATTTATCACCAAGGAAGATTTCAAAGAGTTCGGACAAAAAGAACTTTTTATTTTAAAACTATAAAACGACCCTATGTGGAAAAAAAACAACAAAAAACAAAACAAGAAAATGAGCGTTTTTATCACTATATCAATATTTTTTTCGCGAATTTTTCATTTAAAAATATAATTTCATACAAAAATCCGGTTAAAGATATAAAATAATAAAAACTTGATGTTTCTTTTTAAATTTATTATCACGTACCGGGCATAATGAGTGAATGGAAAAGCATTTGTTGAAGTTTTATCGCTTTTTCTAGATCAGTAATTTTATGATTCTTTGTCCATGAGGTAAATTATACGTATGATCATCACAAAGGTATATAGCAGATTAGCCCAGCATATCTATCTTCTACTTTTCTAAAAGCAGAAAGAAAAACAAAATTCTTTGTTTCATTTTCGGGAGATTACTCTAAGAATGTGTATAATTTTACTTAAGAATTCGTGCTTACACGTCAAAATCATTAACATTTTTTAGCATTTAACAGCAACTAAAACTTTTTCCGTACTTGATATTTACTTATCTGATAATTACTGTAGTATCTAAAAAAGGGTGGGATTATAATGTAATCTGCTTTAAAACATTACTGAATTCTGGTAAATATGAGAGATGGATAAGTTTTATTGATAATTTCTTTTATTAGTATAGGCTAGCTGATTCATCCGGCCTTGTCCGGACCTATGGTAAAACCTTAAATAAACCCCGAATTTCTAATTTATATCTTTAACCCGATTTTGTATAAATTTATATTTTTAATGACAAAATCGCGAAAAAAATACTGATAATTAGTGATAAAAATGTTCGAATGAAAACATTTCTTCTTTTTTTTTTCCACGTAAGGTCGTTTGATAGTTAAAAAAAAAAAAAAGAAAAAAAAAAAAAAAAAAAAAAAAAGAAAGAAAGCTTTTGTTGTCTAAATTTTGTTGTCCCTTTGAAAATTTTAATGGTATAAATATAAAGGTTTTACAGTCCGTGTAAAAATTACGTCAGAAATATTGTTAACTGGTTGTAAAATAAATGTTTTCTTCTGTTTTTTTTTTTTTTTTTTTTTCTTTTTCTTTCCTTTTTTTTTTTTTTTTTTTTTTTTTTGGTTTTCGCGTAGTCGTCCGAACTCTCTGAAATTTTAGTCGTTTATAAATTATATCTATTTCCAAGTTCTCTATAAAATTATGTGAAAATATATCCATATTAAATAGTAAAAACTTTCAGATTTTAAAAAAAAAAATATTTCTTCTCTTCTAAACATA
Source organism: Maratus michaelseni (assembly GCA_963931845.1). Classification (NCBI taxonomy): domain Eukaryota; kingdom Metazoa; phylum Arthropoda; class Arachnida; order Araneae; family Salticidae; genus Maratus; species Maratus michaelseni. The sequence continues at coordinate 267,626,174 of OZ007594.1, forward strand.
TCGAAATTGTTGTAGGGGATGTAAATCTGATCTATATACATACCTAGATGCTCTAAAAATATTGTGTCGAAATACGAACGTTTAGTAACGTTCAGCATAAGAAAAAAAATCTTCTTGTGAGGCGCGAAATGGTCTGCATTCGCTGGTATTTTTGAAAAGATGAGAACGACATTTTTTTCAAATTTTAACATCAATTTTTTTTCAAATTGATTATGGCATTTGAAACGTAAAAGTGCGATCTTTCAGAATATGTTTTTCGTTTTTAAATAAACCAAATGGTTTAGTCGATAGAAGTTAAAACATAATTGCGAATTAAACGCATTCTTCATTGAAATGCTTCTTCATTCTCGTTCGCTGAAGTAAAATGGATTCTGGGCATGCGGGAGTGCTGAAATCCGGCTGGCATAGAAATAAATCAGTTATTGATCAGTTTTTAATTAATATTTTGGTTAATTATTAAAATATTAAAATTCTGAGACTCTCTATTAAAATTCTGAGATTGAAATTTCAGACTACTAGGTGCGCTAGATTTCGCTAGTCATCACAGACAGACATACACACAGAGTGAAACTTTCTTTTATTAGTATAGATAGGAAGCGTTTGCATTTTTTTCTTTTATAAGAATGCTCATATACAGGGTGATTCTTCAATTCTGTTTTGCTTCATATAATTGGTAAGCCGAACAGACGATTTTTTAGTGCCAGAAAGCTCCGAAATTTCATAAAATTCTATGTATCATAGTTTGCTAGGTTTTGGTTGTATACAAGAATGGAACTGTTACTGTTTTGCATGTCAGAACATGGAGAAATGTTTTCTAAATGTAACTTATGGCACCGAAGGAACCATATAAAAAATCGAAAAGTATAGCTTTTAAAAAAATAATGACAGGACTATTTCATCAACAATCTTAATTCTTACCTTATTTTGAACGCTTTTTCCATTTACATTGCCTTTGTATCTTCAACAGGTAAAAAATTAAAGTGCGTTTTAATCTTTTTGGGATTCCCTATATATCATTAATCCAAGTTAATGTTTATAACGCAATGTAGAGAAACAGCAGTTTGGTTCCAACTACGCATGCGCATCCTGTTCCTATGTTCTTCCCTGTTTGTACACTGATAAATTAAATATTTCGATAAAATATCTCTGCAACAGTTTAATAATTAGAGGTATAAGCTATATTTATGAAATTAAAAATTGGGCATACTGTCGTCAAATGTACGAGGAGTTAGTGAAGACATCATTCCTAAAAGGGTTAATGATACAAGTACTGATGCATTGTATAATTTGATTGACATTTATTCTTTGTTCCTCTCAGCTTTTAGCTCCTGATTAATTGGTCTTTTATTATAGTAAGCTTTCTCTTTGCGAAGGATTCGATATTTTTCATTGTGTTCGTAACCTGCATGTATTAAGGTATTCTCGCAACTTCCTTGCCAGTGTTAGAAACGTGATTTCCTCCTTTGAAAAAACTCGAACGCTTTCATATAGTCTACTTCCTGAGTTTCTAAACCGCCTACCATAGGTACAGTCGAACCAAGGTCGGAGTCCAATAATGGATTCTGATGATTACCTAATAAGTTGGCCTATTTTTATCTTTTTTTGTAGAACCCAACGTGAAATGAAATAGAAGTGGAGAAAAAATGGTGACACGGGGTTAAAAAGGGCCAACGGCATTCACCCAGTCAGCGTGCTGTTGGTATTAATTGCATCCGATGAGATAAACAAGAGACAGGCGGATTTGTTACACAGCATGGAATCTTCTTGCTTGTAGTGTTTGTTTGTTTGTTTGTTTTTTTGAGAAGACAAACAAGTAAATAAAAATAGATGTTGTCTAGGCATTAGCACAAATAAATGTATACTTATGAAGTAAAAAAAAATAGTAAAAACTAAAGTATGAAATAAAAGCTAAAAGTTTTTCCTAGTCATTTCTTATGAAAGAAGCAAGTCCAGTCATATTGGGATGAGGTAGATGCTAATCACTTGGACCCTGCACTTATAGGAAACCTTCATCGGAATATCCCCCTCCCCTCCTCCAATAGAAAAACTTGACTAATAAAAAAATCACTCAGTCACTCAGACTCTAATAAAAAATTAAAACTCAGAAATATTAGGTATGCGGCCCCTCATTTATATAGGGTGTTTGAACTGTCCCCATACCCCTACATTTGACTACTACTATAGGGCCGGCCGTAAGGGTGGGGGGTTGTGAACCAGAATCACCGGCTAGGGATCTCAACGAGATTATGAAGGATTTTTTTTAGATTTCAAAGAACAGAGAGCCTCCAAAAGGTATGCAAACTGGCCCGCACCTAGCCTTGCGCTAATAGGGGTCGCCGAAAAATTAAAATATTTCTTTACATTTGGAAAAATGTAGAGCTCCCTAAATACTTTGCTTCCGCCCGGCATCATCGGATAAGGTCGGCAAAGAAAGAAAAAGAAAATTTGAGAATACCGTAAATTAAATATATACATATAACAATATTTTTTATAGTTAGTAAATATTACATTTTGAAAATCGGAATCTAGTGAGTTTACCTTATTTTGAAGAAATGTAATATGATAGTAGAAACTACTTTTAGGGTGGGCGATTTATCTTACGAAATTTTAATTGAAGAAAAGTTTATCTTCATACGAGCGCTTGAATACCTGACTTTCTCTCTCTCCCTACTTACCTCTCTCTTGCTTTCTCTATTTAAATACCAAAATTGCAAAAACGCTGATCATGAAAACGACATAAATTCATCCATTAGCTTTCATTTCTGACCTAATCGTCAAAATGTGCTTTCTCATGAGTTTCAAAATGGATCCATGGAATGTTGCATAAACAGCCTCTGGATTTGAGAAAAAGATATGCGCTTTTTTCTGAAAGGCACTTTTCCCGCCCCCTATTGAAGGGGGCGTAAATATCGTAAAAGTGCCTAAATCCGCTTTTCTTTAGTTACCCTTTTCTACCCCCCCCTCCCCCTTCCACACACACTTATACAGAGTATGCGTAACTGCAAAAGCTCATAACTTTTTTTTTTTTTTTTTTTTTTTTTTTGCGTTGCCATTATGAATCCCTTTTTCCTTCCCTCTTTTCATAAAACTCTTGAAGAACGCCTGGAATAGAGTTTTTATTGCATTGCAAGTATGCGGCGTTTTATTTAAAATTTTTTATGAACTTTTTTTTTTCTTTTGTGTGTGCGTTTCTTTGTTACCCTTTATTTATGAAACTGGTTTTTGGCAATACCCATTTCAGTAGCTGAAGAAAAAAACGTAAATAAATAACGTGGCATAGGAAGATCAAGAATGTTGCCTCTTTATGCCTTTTTTTTCGATTTTTTCTTCTTCTTTTTTGTGTCCCGATCAGATGTTTATACACGTGTACAAATTAACAGTATGTTGTAAATTTAATCCATGTTTCAAACTTTTATTTCCACGAATTCAGCTTCAGTTTGTTTTCGCACGATCAACAAGTTTGTTGTGGCCGTCACGAAACTTTCTTCTATATAAATCAAATCGTCTGCAATCCAAATGAAATGACAATCAACTTTCTTCTATATAAATCAAATCGTCTGCAATCCAAATGAAATGACAATCTATTCGTTCTTGAGATATCGCTATCGTAGAAATTGTGAAAAACAGAGCATAGCAGTGACACATGTTGGGCGGAATACACCCAAATCTAATAAGGATCTATGTATGTGAAGGCCTAACAAAATATAAAGTTAAAGTAAAAGTATAAAGTAGAAGTGCAGCATAAAAGCACCACTTGTTGGGCGATTTACACCAAAACCTAATCAACGGTTACACGAAATCTAATCAATGGTTCATGTAGCTTAATTCCAGATTGAAAATCGATAGCTTAATTACTAAATTTTCTACAATACTCACTTGTCCAAACATGAGCAAAAAATCATACACCAGGCACAGATTATAAAAGCACTTCCCAACACTAACAGAACAATATTATTAAGAAATTTCATTTTTTTTCATACAATGAAACGAGTTATCTAAATATGCAACTTAAAAAAACAAACAAACCACATAATTCAATATAAATCCATTTTCAGCAATTTCTGTCCATATCCAGTAATGTGTGCGAATTCGTTCGTGTAGCCCTGTATGCGATCTATTTATACACATCACCTGATACGCTCAAAATTTAAAATGCATACCACAGCGGAAAACGGACCCCCAGCAATTATCGATCTTAGTCAGTTTTTGTAAAATAATTAATTCTTTTGTGTGTTTCACTGCCTAAGAGGGACTGCTCAGACGAGGAGGCCAAGTCTGTGGAGCATAAATGTCCCTACCAGTACCTTTATTAACGTTCCACATTAAAAAAACAAAAACAAGGTCAGCTGGAGCTGAACTCGCCGGTTAGCGCGACAGTCTTTTGTGTGTTTGTGTAAATTAACATGCTTATAATAGGCGGCCTCCCTTCTTAACTCTTGACTACTAAATGGACGCATATCTCTGACCGCACACAATTTTGAAATTCAAAAGCTAAAGATTTAATTCTCGACAGCGATTAAAATGTAGTAAGGAAACTGTAAGAAGATCACCTAGATTATGCAAACTGTTCAAAAAACAAATACTAAGGCATGCTCTGTCACTTGCGTGAATTTTACATGAAAAATAGATTAAAAGCCAAAGAATTAACGAACCAAGGACTGTATAAAAATATAAATTTTGCAACTTTTACAAAAATAACTATTTTGACAAAGAATGGCTTCTAAGAGGAAGAAGAGCTTTTGAAACATTTTTTAAATCTTAAATGATCAGCTACTGAGCTGTGACAAGACGACACCCTATATAAATATAGCCATGGAAAAAAGTAAGGTGTTTTAATGCAGTCTGTCTAGAACTACAATATTGACAATGAACTTGAACTCTGAAACTGGATAAATGTGTTTTTTCCCCTTTTAATTAGGTCTTAGGTATCGAAGTATGAAACCTCTCACGACCTGCGTATCAATAAACATGCAATAAACACATTATTTTTCGTGGAAAGATGATTTCTTGATTTAGGGCATGAAGCATAGAAATGTTGGTAGAAAGAGGCTTCCAGCTAAAAAAAAAAAAAAAAAAAAAAAAAAAAATGCGTAGGACTTGGAAAAAAGGTGTAAAGGTTGGCGTAGCAATATTAATTGCTCGCGAAAAATAAACAAAGCAAATCTAGGTTGAAAAGAAGAAGAAGAAAAAAAATGGAACAATTCGGTATTTCAGTTTTTCTACTTTAAATAGTTTATTTACTTATTTTAATATACAGTGGAATACCGTTTATTGGTTTTCCATTTTCATGTGCTTTATAATGCCAAAAGTTATCGAAAGTTTGTTACACAATAAATTATGAGACACACTTGTACAAAACTTTAAATAAATATTTAAACAGCCTTTTTCTTTTGAATTTTGCTTTTCAGGAAAGCAATTATAGTATATATATATATATATATATATATATATATATATATATATATATTAATTAATTTTAATTCATAAATAAATGAGTATTTTTATTTCGCTGTGCAAGAATTATTTAATACTTAGACAAATGATTTGAAAATTGAATTAAAATGAACTACTAATCGAAACAAATATCATTATAGCATAAACAACTTTTAATAATAAAGTGTAAATATTTTACAAAGGTCGGACATTTGGAAAGTTTTTGAAAACGTATATATATATATATATATATATATATATATATATATAACCATTAAATAACATCACTACAACATTATATAACATCATTCAAACATTAAATAACATCAAATATATATATATAACCATTAAATAATATCACAGAAACATCATACAACAATTGGGGGAAAAGATATTAAATAAGAAAAAGGAAAACGTACCTGCTTGAAAAATATCCATAAATATGGAGATAAAAAATAAATGAATAAAATTTAAAACAAAGACAATATAATATAGATTGGAGGAGAAAATGAAATAAAATTAAAAACCTGAAAGTTGAAACTCAAATCTGTAATGAAATGTATCCATAAATTAACAACAAAAAAGAAGAAAAAAGTGAAATTTGAAATAGATGAAAAACTTTTGAAAATATTGTGGAACCGTGGCAAAATTATCAAGCACCCAAATTATCATAAATTCCACAAAAAATGTATGATTTCTTCTTTGTACGAACTATTAAGTTAAAATTGTACAAAATTTGGGCGATCATACATTAAAAAAAAAAAACAATATATTATAAATAAAATAAATAAATAAATAAATATGAAGGAAATTCCCCATATTTAAACTGGAAGAAACGTGGTTAATTCAAAAACGCCAGGAATGATGAATCAGCAAATGTAAATTTTAGGTAATTTTATGCGACACATTTACTCAACTATACAAGCTACAAAATAATAATTTTGAATAAAATGACTTTAAAAATGAACATTCTGTATATGGTATGTGGAGATAGCTGGCGTTCATTTTACCATAACTTTTGATCAAACATAAAATTTTGAATTCCGTTTTGTTTAAAATATTAAAAAATAATTTTGATATTTGAGAAGTTTTAAAATTTCTTCTTGCTTCACGTAATCTTTCTAAAAGTTAAATTGAAATGCGACAGAAAAGAAGGCATTTTATTAAACCTAAAAAACCTGTAAAACTACTTTTCCAGCTATGGTAGTAGCTACACGGGAAAGTAATTTCAAAAGTATCATAGCAGTTCGTTTTCCCCTAAGCATCTTTACGAAAGTTAAATTGGGACAAAAAAAAAGATACTTCACATAGCACAAAACTGTACAGCTATATTTTGAACGATGCCACTAGTTGAACAATGAAGCAATTTATGTCATTTCAGATTTATTTTTTTAATTTCCTCCTACTTTACGCATTTTTACAAAAATTATAAGTCGAGGAAAAAGTGAGGCTCTTTACAAAGCATAAAACTGTACAGCTACATTGAAACGATACGACTAGTTGTAATTGCAAGTTAAATTGAAAAGCGACAGAACAGAAGGCGTTTTATTAAACCTAATAGTGCTGTAAAACTACTTTTCCAGCTGTGATAATAGCTACACGGGAAAGTAATTTCAAAAGTATCATAGTAGTTCGTTTCCCCCCTAAGCATCTTTACGAAAGTTAAATTGAGCTAAAAGGAAGACACTTCACAAAGTACAAAACTGTACAGCTACTTTTTTGAACGATGTACTAACTAGTTGTATAATGAAAAAATTTCTGACATTTATGAACTTTTTAAAGTTTTATCCTACTTAACGCATATTTGCAAAAGTTAAATTGGGGAAAAAGTGAGGCACTTTAAAAAGCATAAAACTGTACAGCTACTTTTTGAACGATGCGACTAGCTGTACACAAGAAAGCATGTTAAAATGAAAGGCAACAGAAAAGAAGGCATTTTATTAAACATAAAAACCTGTAAAACTACTTTCCTTGCTATGATCGTGGCTACACGGGAAAGTAATAACAAATATATCACAACCCTTTTAAATTTTTGTCCTCTCTTAACCTTTAACTGCTGTTAGCGGTCTCTTGCAACTTTCAGTTTAACTACACATAATAGTGAAATTTTGTTTCATTTGGAGCCCCAGTACTATCGCGCTAGAGACTTCTGGAAAGGTGAATTTTAATTATAATAATACTGTGCGTCTGCATAATGCTAGTACAGAAACGGTATCCTATGAATAATTCGAATCTTTTATTCATCTTTCGATAAAGCTATCTCAGAGATTGCTCATAGTAGCTATGCAACAATTTTTGTGACACTACAAGTAGTACACTGCAAAAACACTGACACTACCAGTACACTGTAAGTAAGTAGTACACTGACATCCCAGCTGCCAGTGTTATACCGTAAAATTAACAGTAATAATCAGTGAAATAAGTAGTAATACGCTACCGCGTGTGCGAGGTAGCGCATTACTGCTTATTTTAGTGCATTTATGCTTATTTTATTACTGTATTACTGCTTATTTTACTTATATATAAAATAATAAAAATTTGTGGTTTATTTTCGTGTTATTATCGTGCGCCCGGGTGGGTCAACTAGTTTTATTTAGATTAACAGCAAAAGAAAAAAAAAATAAAAAGAAAAATAAATAAACTAAAACATATATCCTTACTAAGTTTTCTTTAGCATTTAAGTGAAAAAAAAAAACATAATGTATATAATACTTACAATTTTAAATAAATGAAATGCTCAATTTTTAAATAAAATTAATAGTTAACTTAAGTATTTTATTTCTTAAGTCCTCGCATTATTTAAATATCATTTCCATATCTTTCATTGAAATACTTTCAGGGCGAATTAAAAGTTCTTTTAAACAACATAATACACTTAGATAAAATTTTGAAACCTACCTCCTTCGTTAAATCTACGCTTTTCTCCTTTATATCATTAAGTGTAAGAGTAAAATATTATACTCAACATTAAAGTCCCCTCATAATAAAATCGAAGAAATATTGCCCCCAACTTGATCTTTTCGCATTTCGTCCAAATCCTATCAGTTAGAGGGGCCGTCTGCTTATTACTCTCCCGATACTTAAAAGCACTGTCTGCTTTATGAAAGTTTATCTTCCTTTTCTGTTTTCTTATCATCACATTTATTTATTTACAAACAAAGAGAAATATTGTTATTTATTTATTTATTTTTGGATTCATACAAAATCGGGTTAAAGATACAAAATAATACAAATGTGTAGTTTATTTAAAGTTGTTATCGTGCGCCCGGGCGGGTCAACTAGTTTTATTTAGATTAACAGAAAAAAAAAAAAAAAAAAAAAAAAAAAAACTTTTAACACAAAACAGCTAACACATATATCCTTAGTAAGTTTTCAACATTTAAGTGAAAACAAGAAAACAAAAAACAATAACAAAAAAAAAAAAAAAACCAAACAAACATAACGCATGTAATACATACAATTTTAAATAAATGAAATGCCCAATTTTTAAATAAAATTAATAGTTTACTTAAGTATTTTAATCTTATAGTTTTTTGTTAATAACGTGGTTCCCAAATTCAAACTGGCTACTTTCTAACACTGCGAAAATCATTTTTATTGGTAAATGCATAAAATTGGTGGATGTTTTAAAATCAAGAGGTTGTAAAATGGAATAGCGTTTTTTATTTCTTGATAAAGGCAAACAATCTTTCATGCTGTTAGCGTTTTGAGCAAAATTTCCTGACGTTTTAGCCCGAAAAAGGAAATCTATAATTTAAGATGTATTATATTTATCGAAAAAAAAAAAATGCTACTCGATTCCAAATTACTTTAACAATCAAAACTGCTAGTTGCATACTATTACGTTAAAAAATGAGTCCGTAGATGTGCCAGAAAATTTCGCATTGATGAGCGAGAAAAAAAAACACTTTTGGGGGGAATTTCCTTAAAAGTGTTGATTACATTTCAGTGATGTTCTTTTTGAAAATGTTGCGGCGATTAGACATGATAGTTATTTCGAGTGATTTATTCGATTTTACTTAATTACTAGCTTCAATTAATATAGTTTGACAGAGCATTATGTATCTAATTTTGGTTTAAAAGACCCAAGTGTTTACCGTAGTCCGCAAAATAAGTGTTCAATCTGCTTTGTTTTATGTATTGAAATGTACCGTTGAGAGCTTATATGCTGGCAATACAGCTGTGTGCAATAGGTACTAGTGCCCTCTAGAATATGAAAGCGATATTTACAAACACACATTCTTTGATAAATAAATAAATAATAAAAAGCTTTAACAGTTAAAAATTTGGTTTGATATTTTAAATATTTTGCCTGTGAAAATGTAGTTTTGTTGTTTTAGCGTAGAACTAATCTGTCTATTGAAGGTTATGATAACTGATATTGTGGTACTTCCATTCTTTTACTTTCTTTCTTTTTTCTACACAAAACATTTTTTTTTTTTTTGAAAAGCAATAAGGGTAGTGAATCTTGCTTATAAATATCACCATCATTACTATCCTTGTTATTATTACCATTATCTTTAGAATAATAGGGATATATTTTTTTCTAATTGATTCAAGCTGTCATCATAGTCTGTAAAATACACATTGTCCTGCAATATTCTTCACTATATATAACTCCGTATTAAAACCTGTTGAAACTGTCTTAGAGAACTTTATACTAGGAATAAAAAAAGATACAACCTTTGATAAAAAAAAAAAAAAAGTCTAACACAGTTAAAACTTGATTTAATGTTTTGAAATATTTTGGATATAGAAATTTAGTTTTGTTCTTATAACGAACGAGAACCATAACGCCTATTGAATGAATATTATTACATTTAATATTGTGGTATGTCCATTATTGCTGATTACGGAAAATAATAGCAACAAATAATTGCAGTGAATGCAAATTTCGCTTATAGTTATTATCGTTATCGTCCTCATTATATTATTATTATTATTATTATTATTATTATTATTATATTTTTATTATTGCAATTTTATTTATTTGTTATTTTCTTTGTTTTCAGGTAAGTACTTTTATTCGTACTCTAAATGTTGCTATTTCCTAGCTCTGAATTAAGTAAGTAGATTTTTTTTTCATTTGTTCGACTAATGTGTATAAATAAAATGTCAAACTATCGCTATATACTTTTGATCATTCTTTCTTTTTTTGTCATTGAATGCAGTACTGTTTTTTAAAAAAATCTGAAAGCAGAAAGTTTTCAATCAACAGAAATTACTTTTCTAAAAATTAAATCTTCAAAAACTATTTATCCAGTTTGCTATTGAAAAATATGAGATAAATAGCACTTATCTTTCTATCATCAAAAAATATAATCACAATTTGCTATAAAAAAATAAGTTCTTAAAAAAAAAAAAAAAAAAAAAGAGAGAGAGAGAGAAAAAAAGTTAAAAACTGCATATATACGACGTCTGTGCAGTGTTTCACACAATCGATCATTTAAAAGTTCATTAATTAAGCATTCAAAAATATTTTAAACACAAACAGTTCAAAAGCCTATCAAGTTAGATTTCTCATTAACTGCCTCAGTAACTCACCATTCCGATTTGAAATGCATGAATGGTCCCACGTAGTCTCATTATTACAATAAGTTATCGAATCCTGGCAATTCATTAATGGGCAGACAAAATCAAGGCCAGTAAAGAACGGAAATGTATTCCAATAGGAAACGGATTACATTTTCTCTAAGGATTTTCCTTAATCCAGGTATCCCGGCAGCCGGAGTACTTTTTCATGGCTGCCACGTGCTGCTATAAAAGCTCATTAAATTATTTTTGACGTTGTAGTAAACGGCATATGCATTGCCAGCAGGGAGTAAAAAAGATTAAAGATGGTACACTAGGTAAGGCAGGTATGCCAATTCGACTCTGAATTGCGGTATGTGATTTTATAATATAAAACATCATTCTAGATGGAAATGATTGCAAAAGAAAGATAACTGAGATAAATAATGATATCGATGAGATTGTCATTGATTAAACTGTTAAAAAAATTACTCACAATTGAGAACCTGAACTTTTAACCCTTTCCGGCGCGGAGTAAATCTGTTTTTAAAATGATGAAATAATGGACTGACACCAGAATTTAAAAAAGAATTCATTAGAGAATAAAAACTTGCTTATTTTCCTGTACTTTATAAAAGGAAAAAAATTACTATATATTCTTGGTGCCGTTTGTCAGTTTTGGAATTAAAATTAGGTGTCCTTTTTTGTGGACACCGCCCGCTAAAGGGTTAAGCACCATAAGCTTCATGAGTTGATTTCATAAATGCATTGACTTCATGCAGTTGAATGCATTCAACTGCATCATAAGCGCATGCATTGACCTAGACCCATATGTGATCACATGTGGGTCTAGGCATTGACTTACTCAAATAGTAAAGGTAACCATACGTAATTAAAAATAACTTTTTCAAAAAAATTTAATTATAATCCCATTTTTCATATTATTGGCTTCAAGAAAGATTATATAAAAATGTGTTTTTATAATTTAAAAATATTTTGTCCGAATAATTTCAAAGTTGTGAACTTTAAGGAACTGTAGCTTATATTGGATGTATTGAATCCGTGTTTGACTTAACGTATTTTGTTTTATTTATATGTTTTAAGGCGCAATGATATATTATATGCATATTCGTAAACGCAAAGTTATATTAGTACCGAAACTACAAAAGAACGAAATATATTCTCATTCTCAAGAAATGAGCACGTATATTTTCTAAATTCACCATTTCGATTTGAAATGCATGATTGGTCCCCTGTAGCCTGAGTCTCGTTATTACAATAAGTAATGGAGTCGTGGCGTTTCATTATTGGGCGGACGAAAGCATGGTCGGTAAAGAACGGGAATATATTCCACTTTAGGAAAAAGCTCATATTTTCTCTAAGGAACTTCCTTGATTTCGGTATCCCTGCAGCAGTGAGTACTTATCCATGCTGCCAACGACACATGCTATGCCAGTAGGTGGTAGAAGAGATTGAAGATGTTACACTAACTTGGTATACTTGGTACTTTTTTTGGCTTTTAGGTAAAGCAGATATGCCAATTAGACTCTGAATTACGGTATGTGATTATATAAAATAAAGCAGCATTCTAGATGGAAAGCATTGCAAAAGAAAGATAGCTGAGACAAATGATGATATCGATGAGATTGTCATGGGTTAAATTGTAAAAATATCTACTCAAAATTAAGAATCCTGAACTTTTAAGCACTACATCATCATAAGCGAATTCATTGATTTATTGAAATGGTAAAAGTAACCATACGTAATTAAAAATAACTTTATCTAAAAATATAAGCATAATCTCTCTTTACATGTGGCTTCAAGAGAGATTATTTAAAAAATGTGTTTCTGCAATTCCAAAATATTTTGTACGAATAATTTCACGAATAAAAGTTGCGAATTTTAAATTTATTGAACTGTATCTTATGTTGGACTTTACGTAATTTATTTTATTTATATTTCTTGAGGCGCAGCGTTTTATCATATGCATATTCGTAAAAGCAGAGTTACATAGTAGCGAAATTAGTACAAAAGAACGAAATATATTCTCAAGAAACGAGCACGTGTATTTTTCAAAATCACCATTCAGGTTTGAAATGCATGATTGGTCCCGTGTAGTCTCATTACTACAATAAGGTATCGAAACCTGACGTATCATTAATGGGTGGACGAAAGCACGGCCGGTAAAGAACGGGAATATACGGCAATAGGAAACGGCTCTCACATTTTCTCTAAGGATCTTCCTTGATTTCGGTATCCCTGCAGCAATGAGTACTTTTTCATGGCTTCCACATGCTGCTATAAAAGCTCATTAAATCGTTTTCCACCGCTGCAGCAAACGGCATATGCATTGCCAGCAGGGTGTAGAAAAGATTGAAGATGACTCACTACGTAGGGCATATATTCCAATTCGACTCTGAATTACGGTATGTGATGTTATTAAACATCATTTTGGTTGAAATGTATTGCGGGAGAAAGATAACTGGAAATAATTGATCTCGATGAGATTGCCATTGATTATTTGGAGTCAGCGGTGAAACTATGAGGGGGCCGTAGCAAAACTGAATTCTCCATTGCACCCTATTCTTCACTGCCTTACATACACAAAAATAATGGTAATTGCCTTTGTGTCTTATTAGTTATGCGACTAACCGTTGTATTGTTAATATTGTTTTGTAAAGGAACACTACGTTGTGAATAATGTTTTGTAAAGGAACACTGCGTTGTTAATTGTATTTTGTAAAGGATCGTTTTGAAGATTATTTGACCGCGATAAATAGATAAACTTTTTATAATTCAAGGTAATAGCAAAAATTACATGATCTGTCTTCTTGTTAGAATATTTTCCCATATTAACAGAATTGTTCAAATGATGCAAAGAATCGAGGTTGTTTAATACAAGAGAGACACAGTTATATGCAAGCAACATAAATTTGCTATTATGTCTGTAATTTTCCTGCTAACATTTTGCTGCAATGAAATTTCTTGTAGATTCTGATCAATTTAAAACCTAAAAATAATAAGTTCATTGTAATATTGAAAAAATTCATAACATTAACACATTTTTCTCTCCGTAACTCTCCAATACTCGGTACTTTTCCTTAATCCTGGTCATTGGAGATTCCTTGGCATAATAAATTGAATTGTTATAGGATTGTTTAGAAATAACAAGAAAGCGTGTTAATAAGTAGAAAAGACCTTCCACTAAAGAAAACAAACTCAATGTTTTTAAATTGATTTGTAATTTTTTTTTTTTTTTTTTTTTTTTTTTTTTTTAGCGGATGTTAGCACTTTTACTCAAATTTGAATTCATTTTCTGTATTTTAAATGTAATTTATACTGTTCTTCGTAATTTTACATTAATTTTTTTTATTGAATTTATTCATTTAAATGAGTTTGTTTATGCATTTAGTTTGTGAAATAATTATTTAAAACACTTAAATCCTTCAAAAAATTTTAAGTAGACCAAACCATAAGATCACAACCAAAAAAATTATTATTATTATTTTTTTTTCATTTATAAACAATGGGGTTATTATTATTATTTTTTTTTAAATTATTTATTTATTTTATGCGATTAGGTGTGGGAATGATTTTGGAAAAAAAAATCGAGACATTTTAATAAATAAAAACTCTTTGTTAACCATAATTCCTGTTCTTATAGTTGCTTTTCTTTTAAATATCACTCTGCCTTATGTTAAAATAAATATTTGTTTCTAAATACAAAAAAGTACATTATTATTATCTTTATTATTATTATTATTATTATTATTATTATTATTATTATTATATTATTGTTATATCTGTAAATAAAATTAATTTAATAAAAAAAATCAGAAACAAACTCTGCAATTGCATAATATTAAACATTTTCGTTTAAAATTTTTATCATTAAAATAATTTATAATAAATTCTATATAATGAAATCATTTGAAAAATGTAGTAATGTTCTAAAAAGTAAAACTTTTTAAAATATGCCAATCTCTCTAGATATGTACTTTTCCTTTTTCTCGTTTTTATCAATTTTTTTACTTCCTCGTCTACCATTCTTTCGTTTTAATGTATAATTTTGGTTTTTTTATATTGTGATAATTTGAAATTGCATAATATACTTATTTTCTTGCCCTAAATATTTGAACGAGTTACAGAAACATTGATCTCCTTTTGTTCTCTTTAATCGAAAATTTAATTGAAGTTTATTTTCTTCGTTTTACGAAATTTAAAAATTATTTGAAACCATATATTTTATTTTGGAAAAAAAAAAAAAAAAAAAAATATATATATATATATATATATATATATATATATATATAATATATATATATATCATTTTAAATATTATGCATACTATTGACTTCCTAATATTCACAATTGATTCTGCTTAAAAATTATTTATATTACGTAATATGCAAGATTATTATTTACACTATTACAATATATTACAATTTTTATATTAGGAATTCAGTAATAATAAGTTAAACCTTATGCCTAATTTTTTTACAATATGCCATAATTTCAAAAACATATAATTATAAAATTATATATTTTATTTTCATTCAACGCTTTCGTAAAAGCAAATATTTTATTCTCATGAAACGCTTCACTTAATAATAATAATAATAATAATAATAATAATAATAATAGTAATTTTTAGATTTTTAAATATCTTCTATATTATTTTATTTTAATATTTTTCAACTGATTGTGTTTAAAAACATTATTATTTCTATTATTGTGCTTACTTTCTGATAGTGAAAACTGTATTTTGATAATTACATATATTATGTAATTAATATAATCACTAATTCAAAATTAATGCTTAATCACCTATTTGAATTAAAAGAGGGATCTCTGGAATGATTTTTCAAGGGGACTCTCTTAAAAAAAAAAAAAAAAAAAAAAAAAAAAATGTGCCTGAAAATAACATCTATCAAAGCTTTAAAATAAACGGGTGCTATTTTTTTTTCATATTTATGTTGATATTTAATTTATTCATTACGTATTATTAAATATTCTCTTATCTCTTAAGTGACATTGATCTTGATAAGCATCAAAATAAAAATAAACTTTGTATTTTTGGAGTATAATTTATTTAATTTTATGTAATTATCTCTGCTGACAACAGAAATTAATAAATGATCTTCCTACAATGTTTTTATGAATGAAAATGCATAATTTATATAATACCCTATAATTTATTGTAACGTTCATCTCCTTCTTGGTTAATTTTATATATTCACAAGAATACAATGAATTATAACTAATTTTATTCTGAGAAGTAAATTTTTCAAAAAGGTGAAGTCGTTTGAAATATTAATTCTTCAAGGTCTCTTTTTCTGTTGACATTTGTTCAGTCTTTCTCACACATTCTCTTTCAGCAGAGTTAAATAATTAATAACCAGAATTATGAAAAGTAGTTTACCTTAAGCTAGCGTTAATTGTCCAGAGCTTTGGGTGCAGTAGTTGCAGACAGCTTGCGCCAGCTGCTAAATATTAATATTAATGTGCTGCCCACAGATAAATTGGTTTGGCGAAAAATATTAAATAGAAAAAGAGTTTCCTGCATCTTATACTAATTACTTTTAATTCTCGTTGGACATTAACCAGTTTTTTAGGTAACTTGTGTTTTTGATAGATCCAGGTTTATGAAAATTTTTTACTTCGTTATGAATTATTTTCTACTTCATTAAGTTCTAGTTTCATTGTATTTGATTACTGTTTACGAGAGTCAGCAGGCTATTTTTTTTTTTTTTTTTTTTTTTTTTTTTTTTTTGTCCAAATATTTTCTTTCTTTTCGTCATAAGCTAATTGTGCTTTATTACTTTATTCTCATTTCTTATGAATAAAAAACGTAGTTATAAACTCAAATCCAGCTCATTTGCTGAATATTTTAGTAACGCTAAAAGATATTATTTGATAATAAATTAAATCACGAGAAACCACTTTGTTCACGCATGTTTCAATATTAACGAGCATGGTAATCATTGCATGAGTGATAATATTTTTAAATAAGCTATTTACTAACATTGATTTATGGTTTGCTTTTGAACTTTCGGGTAATATAACGAAATGAATTATAAATTTATTATTTTTTTAAATAACTATATTTTCAAGTTACATTGTTTGCAGACAATTTTTGATGATGCTGCTGAAATTACTTTTAAAGTTGATTAAATTATGACATGAGAAGCTTTCGAAAGTATTATTAATTTACATTTTCAAGTGTCAGGTTGAGTGAACATGAAAAGGTTTATGAAATTTAAGAAAGTTTACGTTAACCCCCCTTCCTCCCCGAATAACCCGAATAACCCCGTTAATTGAATTTTAGCAATTAGATTTGGCGTTAAATTTTATTGCCAAGATAAGGCAAATTTTGTCGCGATGGTCAAGGTTTCATGCTGGCTCTCATGTGACACTGATTCCTGTACATTTTTAACACACATTTGACATTTAATGCACAATGTTTTAATGTATTTTGTCATTACTCTATGAAAGATTTCGAAATCAAGCGAATTAATGTGACTTTCAATGGCTGATTTGAAGTCTGTAAATGAACTAGACGTATTTTCATAAATTCAGTGTTTAATATAGTCCCAAAGAAAATAGTCACGTGGTTTTAGATCCGGTCTATAAGGCAGTCATTCTATTCCATTATTAGTGAATTCGTCTGCATCCAATCCAATTATGCGCTCACTTAATGTTTTTTTATAGCCTAGAAAAGACATCTGTAGTCCTGTGGAATAGTGCTCTATCTTGAATGAAAATCAATAAAAAGGAAATAGTTAAAATGAATACTTTCTATTCTGTTATTTGTTCCATTCTGTATCAATGCACGAAATCAGTTTTTAAAATTTCGTAACATTATTGACCTCAACATTGAAAGTGGCCAAGTACCTTTTTTGACCATAATTTTTTATTTGTTTTCCCCCTTTCTTTACTCTGAAAAAACTATTAACACTTTAGCGCATTAAACAAATCGAATGAGTGTAAAAAATAATAATAAAATAAAATGATTATTAAAATAAGCTAACTTCTATTTATTCTTATCAAGAATAAAAACAAAATAATTACAGTTCTGTGAAAGTAAGAGATTTTTTTTTCTTTACTAATCCCCTTTTATTTTACTACAAAAAGAGGTCTTCGAATAATTTCCAGTTTCTGTCTTACAAAACTTAATCTAATTAATTATTTCTTTCTGGGATAAAGTCTTAATCTCACTGAAATGAATTTTTTTACTTCTGCATTGTCTTGTAATTAACAATCTGGTTCTTTATTACGTTTTCTCCTTATTTTGCTTTCGTTTTTACTAAGCAGAAGCAATTTAATAACTTCAACTTTCAGTTCCAAGAGAAACTTATTCAATTATGCAGAAGAAACTGATTACTAGAAAATTAACTTATCTCCATACTGTATTATTTCAAACATTTTTTTTAATTATTATTTTTACTTTAAAAAAGAGAAAGAGAGAATAGTATATTTTAAAAGTGGATGTGCTTTAAATAGTGTATTTATGCATACTTGGTATTAATATTTATTAACTTACTTTTCCTTACGTTTCCTTAATAATTGTTTGACTTTTTCAACATATATTTTGCACATGTTTAAAGGAAAAGGTTTTTCTAACTTTGTATATCGTTTAAATTAAAAAATATTTTATGCAAATATGCTAATAAATCTTTTATTTCTTATTTATTACTC
Organism: Maratus michaelseni; assembly: GCA_963931845.1. NCBI lineage: Eukaryota > Metazoa > Arthropoda > Arachnida > Araneae > Salticidae > Maratus > Maratus michaelseni. The sequence goes on from OZ007594.1 coordinate 267,644,816, forward strand.
ATATTTAGTTAGTTCATTTAGAATTGTTTTTAGTGGTATTTGTCTTCTTTTTTGACCCTAGGATTATTAGGATTATGGTGAATATTCTTTTTATACTTGTATATATATATATATATATATATATATATATATATATATATATATATATATATATATATATAAACTGCAGATTTACTAGGTATTAAATACATTATCATCAAATTACATTGAATGTCACATTTTTCACTTTTTTTGTTCAAAAATTTTTCGCGCTATCATTTCCAGGATATTCCTTAATTATTCTTCAGCCTGGCGACCTTCTTTCTTTCTTTTTTTCAAATGGAGCAACCAATCTTTGCTGTTAATAAAAATTATACAGCTCTCTGGAATTCGTATAATGTTCAAAAATGAATTTTTTTCTACAATTTCTAGTGAAAGATATTTTATGAAAAATTCGAGAAGATAACTAAAAAAAAAATTCTTATTAATTAAATATGCAAAAGGAAAAAGAGAAGAAAACAGAGGAAACAGATGTTCTTTTTTTCTGTTATCTTTGAAAAAATAAAGCAGGTTGAAATACTTTTGCATAAAATTTATGTTCAAGATTTTTAAATTAACATATTTTTTCTAACACAATTTTCATTATACCATATGTTTTCGTCAGGAAATTGCAAAATAGATCGTCAGGAAATTGCAAAATAGATAATATTTAAAGCATTACATATTAAGATATTATATATTAATACATGGAATTTTAAAAGTTCGATAGTAGTTCGATATTTTGATTTAACCGGGCTTGAATTATCCGGGCTATACTGTATTAAGCCTTTGTTACATGTACTGAGCTCCACAATAATACGGAGGGCTATCTTCCTATTTTTATACATCGAATCCAGCGGTCCACCCATGATTACAATTCCAAAGAATTTCCAAAAGTTTTTTTTTTTTTTTTTTTTTTTTTGGCAAAACACAGATTTCCTTCTATAGAGAAGTAATGGGCTAGATACCGGGGTCTTAAATGGACTGACTGATTTTCAAATTCAATAACTTCTAAGCGGTGACAGATATTTAAAAAATTCTTGCAGGAGAGTAATGTAAAATGTCAGGAGTTTTTTGCTTACTGCGATTCCTTATTTTAATTCGAATTACCAGCAATAGATGGCGCTGCGAGCGATAAGAGTGCAATCCAGGGCAAAACTAAAATCACCCAGCATTGATGCGAAGAAAATAAGTTCAATACATGGAGTGGGTCTCATTCGCTAATACAGTCTTGTTCTTAGGGCCCGATTCTGAATAAGTTTTTATTGTCATGAGACCCACTCCATGTATTGATCTTCTTTCCTTCACATCAATGCTGGGTGATTTCTGCCTTTTTTCCGATTGGATGTCTATTGTTCACAGCGCCATCTATTGCTGATAATTCGAACTAAAATCAGGAATCGTAGGAAAAAAAAAAAAAAAAAAAACTCCTGACATTATATATTACTCTCTTGCAGGGGTCGGAAGTAGCGTGCTACAAATAGCGAAACTACAGTAGTCGCTACTTTTTACAGTAGTTTGTAGTGTAGCGCGCTATTTTTTAAACAATGTAGTGTAACGAGTAGCGCGATACAAAAAATCAGTAGTTTGTAGCGAGAACCGACGTTACATTTAACGCTACTTCAGGAAAAAAATATAGTATTCTGAAAATCACGTGGCCGTAACTTGATGCGGTTGTGCATAATTTATTTTGCTGAACAATTTGCGAATCTCAGCTGCAATGTATAAAAACGCAACGCATGAAGTCATAGATTTTTACCATTGACACTTGCTGCTAAAATCTAGTACTAACCCACCAAAGGTATTAATTTTCTTGCTGGCAAAATTTGTCTATTTACTCGTTACTAGGTCTTCCTGTTTCAACGCTGCGTTTCTTATTATTCGGAATTGCTTTGGTTACAATCTCTCTTGAGAGGAGCTACTTGAGCTTAAGCCGAAAGGTAAGCATCCCCGTCCGGTTTGACCTTGACTTTGTAATATCTCTCTAAATTTTGCTATAAAATTTCTAATGTGTGTATAAACTAACATCTTGGAGACAAATACAAAACATTTTCTTGTATGTTATCTTTTTTAAATTTTTAACCCCCTCCGTTATGTCGCATTTATTTAATTATTTTCTGGCAGACGCGATATAACGAGAGGTCGTTTTATTATTTAATCCGTGTCTTCAATTTCTAGTGTAAATTGAACCCTTTGATAAAATCTGAAAGTAGCGAAGTAGTGACTACTTTTGAAAAGTAGTTTGTAGTCGCTACTTTTTAAAACAAGTAGTTGTAGTTGTAGTTAACTACATTTTCAATAAAGTAGTTGTAGTTGTAGTTCGCTACAATAAAAAAGTAGTTTTTCCGACCCCTGCTCTCTTGCAAGAATTTTTTTAATATCTGTTACCGTTTGGAAGTTATTGAATTTTAAAATCAGTCAATCTAGTTTAGGACACCCGGTATGTTCAAATTGGATTATCTTTTAAAATTATGGCGAAGTTGTTACAATTGTCACTAATATATATTTTTTATTGAAAAAACTACAGATTTCATTTAAATTCATTACAAATATTTAATTTGATATTAGTTAAAACTGAAATTTTATGTATGCTCTACAATAACAACAACAAAAATGTTAGGTATTACTCATAAAAATATGAAAAAGGTGTAGAAATAAGCAAAAAGGATAAAAAGTATGCTGAAAACTTTGAGAAAATTACTGTAATAATATTAAAACAAATGCAGGATTCATTGCTTCTGCATATTGAAAGTGTAATGCGGTTACGGTAGAAAGTGGACCGGAGTTGTTACATGTTAAATAATATTACATACAGATTCCTAACCATAAAGTGTGTAATATTATTTTGAAAAAATAGTAAATCTTTAGTCTTTATTTCAAAATTTAACCATTTAACAGCTAAAAAAAACATTAATTATTACATACGCTACCAACAAATTAAATTAAAAACCATATTTTTCATTTTCTTTTGTTCAAAATTTTTTCTCATCATCATTTCAAATATATTTCTTAAATTACTTCTCAACTCGATTACAGAACACTTTCTTTTTTTTTTATGGCGCCATTTTTGCTGTCTTCAAAAGCTACATAAAACCCTCTGAGATTCGTAAATTGTGGAGACATGCATTTTCTTTCGCTTCACGGTGAATTTTATTTTATAAAAGATCAGAGAAGATACTTTTTTTTCTCTTCTTAGTAATTAAATTTGCAAAGGGGGAAAAAGAAAATATTTAGATTTTCAAAACAGATGTTATTCTTCTGGAGTTTTGAGAAAAACATAGTCAGCTGGAATAATTTTGCAGAAAATTAGAGTTTCTGATGTTTAAATTAAAATATTTTTTCTGCTCTCATTTTTATGACAGCACACGTTTTTCTTGGAAAATTGCGAAATAAATAAAATATAAAGGAATTTAATATTACAAATATTTTATGTAACGTATTGTTTATTAATGTTGCATACTTTTATCATATTAGATTAGGGATATCCATAATGAATGCCCTTTTTTTTTCCTGAATTGTATATTTAATATATGTAAGATTTTTAAGATTTTCAAAATTCGTAATAAGAATTATCTAATGTTGATTTGTGAATTCAACTATTTATTAGTTGATTAAATTTATTCATCTATTCAGTTTAATTCATTTATTTATATTCCATTATAGTATCTGGACTTTTAAAATCCATGAATTACTATACACGCTAAATGCAAAATAAATTAGAAATAACACTTTTATCTTTTTTTTTTTTTTTTTTTTTAATGTTAGAAACGTTTTGTTGCTACCATTTCTTAGATATTCCCGAAATTATTCTTCAACTCGATTATAGAACACTTACCTTTATCTTTATAGCGCCATTTTTGCTGTTTCGAACAGCTATAAAGTCTTCAAGATTCATATAGGCAGGTATATTTCCTTTCGTTTCACGGTGAAAGTTATTTTGTAAAAGATAAAGGATATTATTTTTTCCTTCTTGGTAATTAAATTTTCAAAAAGGAAAGAAAGAATTTATATTTTTAAAATAGATGTTTCTTAGCAAACTGAAATTATTTTTTCAGAAAATTAGACCTAACTTTTTTAAAATATCATGTGTTCTCATTTTGATTACGTTGTCATGGGTCAATCCAGTCAAATTTTTGGGCTATTTAGGGTTCCTTCCCAAAAATTCATTTAATAAAACGCTCCCTTCACAAAATTAAACAGTCGCCTTCACAAAAATAAATTCCATAAAAACATACTCTTCATTATTATTATTGTTGTTATTATTATTATTTGTCAGGTTTAAAATCGTGTCATTTGCAAACAAAATAAGTTCACTAGAAATGAAAACTTTAGCAGAAAAACTTAAAAGAAGTTATTATTAATAAATGCTTGGTTCGATGACTGGATGAAGCGTTACTTGAGAGTTACTAGATTTCAGCTTTTGTTGCAAAATATTATTTTTCACAAAAATATAATAAATTTAAAAAAAAAAAAAAAAAAAAAATGTTTTTTTTTTTTTTTTTTTTTTTTTTTTTTTTTTTTTTTTTTTTTAAATAGACCCCAAGGAAAAACCCCTGCATCGATCCCTGGTTATAAGTTTTCTAAAGAAACTTGTGAAATAAATTAGAATTAAGACAATTTAATATTATAAACTTTCTATGTAATATAATGCTTACTAATATTACAAACTTTTATTATAAGTTAAATAATATTACATGCAGAACTGTAATTCTAGGGCATGTAATCTTATTTTTAAAATTGTGATAAAAATTATCTCTTCTTTAACTGTAAACTGAACCATTTAATAGCTAATTCAGCTTGTTCATTTTTTCAGCTCAATTCATTCAATTATATTCAATTAGTATATCCGGATTTTAAAATTCGTTAATTACTGCACATAAATTAGAAAAAAATATTCTTATTCTTTTACTTTTTGTTCAAAACTTTTTCTCACCACCATTTCCGTGATATTTCTGAAATTACTCCTCAACTCGATTACAGAACACTTTCTTTTTACTTTATAGCGCCATTTTTGCTGTCTCCAAAAGCTATAAAATCCTCAGAGATTCATACATTGCGAAAACATGTATATTTTCTTTCGCTTCTTGGCAAAGGTTATTTTTATAAAAGATTAGATAAGTTACTTTTTTTTTTCCTTCTTGATAATTAAATTTGAAAAAGAGAAAGAAAGAAAATATTTAGATTTTCAAAACAGATGTTATTTTTCTGGTGTCTTTGAAAAACAAAGCAAGCTGAAATAATTTTGCTGAAAATTAGAGCTTATTTAATTTTATTTTATTTTATTTTTTTAAATTATCGTCTGTTCTCATTTTGATTATGTTGTATGCTTTTCTTAAGAAAATTGTGAAATAAATTAGATTTAAGGCAATTTAATATTACATGTATATTTGCAACCAAAAGATCTGTAAGACAAAGGGAGAAGAATTTAATTATCTTGTTTTCTACCATACTTTCATATGTACTCTACTCATACTTATTTGACTGAAAGAAAAATAAAACTTAGAGATGAAATCAGATTATGTAAATCAGATTTCTCAATTCCTTTGTCATTGTAAGCTAGACTTGCTTGAATAGGTACATTAATTAGGATGAAATATAATCTACCCCATTAAAAATATGTCCAGTTTCTAGAAGTTAAGGGGTTGTGTATTTAATCTAAACTTGAAGAAAATATTAATTATGTCTCCTTGTGCGAAAAATTACGTTTACAGAAAATAAGAAAGTTGTTTTACCGCTGCTTCCTTTTCTGGTAGGTTAGCGCGCAGGGCTTCTGACGTATTAAATCTATAGGACTTTTGTGTTTTAGGGGACCTTTGCACTATTAATCTTTATTTACTTATTTGCTTTTCTAAAAGTGTTTGAGATACATTATCATATGGTTATAAAATTGAATCAATTAATGCATATTTTCTTAATAGATATAAGATAGGTAGGTATACAGTATAATTTTCACTATACACATTCATTTTATAATATACTATAAGGGGATGCTTAATATGATGCTGAGAATAACTTCATGTAGCACGAGTTAAACTCTTTTAAGATTTTCTTTTGTTTAAATAGCGGATTCCTATCTGGGTACCACTATTTCTAAAAAAATGTTTTGTAATATATTTCTATTGCAAATGTTGTAGAAATATACCTTAAAGATTTTGTTTTGAAATACTGGTAGCCATAAAAATTAATTCTAAAATAGTGTTAGCGACAAGCTTTGTCGGCCCTCACTCGACAAACGAGTGTAAAGAGTTAATTATACGTAATGGTTCATGTGTAAAACTTTCAGGGTGATAGTACACGTCAAGAGAAGCAAATTTTATATAGGAAATCAGGGTCGCAATTCACTTATTCAGAACCAAACCCGAATTTACGTTCATAACTGTAACGATAATAAAGATATTGTAGCGAAATTTTTAGGTGCGTTCGTAATTATATAAATACGTAGCACCTATTGTCGTCGTCTGGTCCGTCCGTCCGTCTGTCTGTTCGTCCGTCCTGTCCGCATATAACAACGCAAAAACTACCTAAACGAATGGTTTGAAATTTAAGATATATTATCTTTGCAGAATTTTGTCGAGACATTTCAAATTTTATGAAAATCGAATCAAAACTTTAAAAGATATTAATAAAAACGTTTCTTAAGAAATTTGAATTAAAAAAAAAAAAAAAAAAAAAAAAATCGGTGCTTTCTTGTTATAGGACTTTCCGAGGTTTAACCGTCAAGCGACCGAGATACTTATTTTATTACAGAAATGAATCTGCAGACGATATAATTCATTTTACAGAATTAAAAATTATCAAAATCTGAATATTTATATAACTAGCTATAGTTCGAACGCACCTCATTTGTTACATTTGACGTACAATTTCCAACTTGTTAAAACTTATATTGCATTCTGTGAAATGCGATGAAGTCACGTGAAGTGCTGGAAATAACCATCATCTAAGCCCCAACAACACAGGGATGGATGCTCGAAATTTAGAAAGGTAGCTGACAGTCTATTCTATACGGTATCACTGACTGAATTACAGTATGCAAGTGCAGCACTTTCTTTGATGTCCTGGAATTTCACAAAAAGCTAAATTATTGTGTCTTAAATATTTTCATTATTGTTTCAGTTGTGAACGAAATTTCGGGTTCGGCTTGGTGAGAGACACCCTGTATATTTGATTGAAAATGTGGATTGCGATCGTAGTTTCCTATACAAAAATTGTTTGTTTTAATGTATATTATCAATCCTGAAAGTTTTGGACATGGGTTTTTCATCCTGTATGTGTTTAAGTTATTACAGTTTATTATGATTTCTTTCATTTTTTTTTCTTTTTTAAGATTTAAATAAAGAAAATATTATGAATAATTTGTGGCATTGCGATTCAACACTATATTCATGTTTGATTACAGATAATCCGATTGCCAAATAACGAAAATTATATAAAAAAAGGAATAAATCTCGCAACTGTAAACCTTTAAAAATAGATCTCTTTAAAGACAGTATATGTTTAACCAATTCAAACGGAAGTTCTTAAATAATGATACAACTGACGCACTATCATGTTTTGTAAAATTATGTTCTTAGCTGTCTGAGATGCCCCAGTTACATCTTACTAAGAATAAAAGATATGTCAGTAACCACCTATTTATTTCTTTTTTTTTACCCCGAGCAATACGGAAGAAAATATGTGGAAAGAATTAATAATAGAAATCGTTTACAATAAAAGGCATTAGAAGAAAGGGGGAAGCATATAAAGGGGGACTGTAAAAACTCCATATCTCGGTTTTTATTCTTGACACGCAGGGTAAAAGAGTTTTGTTAAGAATGACAAGTGTCATTCTTTTTTTTTTTCCCTTTGCACTTTTGTTTATTTTCCACCACTCTTTGTTCTTCCGGTGTGCACGTTTGTGTTAGCTACATGTGATATTGTGCCAGAAATAACTGTTATATAGGTGACACTTTTTTTTTTCTTTTTGTTTTTTGTTGTGTCTGTGTACTGAGATTAAAGACGACGTATATTTTTACTAGAGTTAAAGGGTTCTAATAATCGTATGAATATTTTTTAAGAGCAATTCTGAACAATTTATGAATTTTAAAATGTTTAATTTTGAAAATACTCTTAGTAACAAAAATATGATAGAAATCGTTTATAATGAAAGGCATCAGAAGAAAGGGGGGAAACATATGAAGATGGGATATAAAAACTTTATATCGTGATTTTTGCTTAATATTGAAAAACTATCAATATATAGAAACTAAAAATATAAGCTTCTCGAAAACTGTATATTCTCTATGGCAGCTTTTTTTCAAACTGTAGCCCACGTACCAACAGTGGTGTTCGAGGCCTATCTGTGTGGTCCTCAGAAATTTCAATAAAAGGTAGAAAAAATAAATAAAATTCTAATGAATTGCGTATCATACACTATAAATGAAAATCTCAGAGTAATAAAAGAGCATAAAAGTAGATCAAAAGTGATCCCCAGAATGTTTAGAGTATAAAAGTAGCCTTCAATTGAAAAAAAAAAAAAAAATGTTTTATTGAATTTTTTCGAAAAAGATAGAAAAAAAATTACAAATGAACTGCGTATCACATATTTTAGCTGAAAATCTCAGAGTAATAATAGAGCATAAAAATTGTATAAATCTGGTCCCCAGAATGCTCAAAATATAAAAGTGATCCTCAATTGAGAAACGTTTTAGAAATGCTACTCTATGACATCAGCATTTTATAAACTACTAAATATCATTAAAAAAAGGAAGAAAAAATCACTACAGCTTTTTTGAATTTTGATTTTAGAAATGTGGTGAACATATTTTTTTTAATTATTATTTTTTTCAAAAATTGCATTCAACTTCTGCATAGTCATGTGTGACCTATTTTTTTTTGCTGCTCTGTAGAAGAAGAACTAAATAACAGTCAGAGAACACTTGGTCCAGAACTCCTCCGCTATCTGCCTTCACGGCCAGATGCTTGTAATAATAAGACAGTGGGTTTTGAGCTAGAACCAAGGGATACAGCGACAAGGAAATAAATAAATAAATAAATAATAATAATAAAAGCAGTACAATTTTTCACAGGGAATGGCAACGGGAAATTACATGTTAAGCTGCATTGTCTCCGAGCTTTTATTTACAGTAATTCTTTCAAGAGCGAACAGAGCTTTTGTTCCAGTTAGTTGTATTCGCCAAATGTGATGGAAATTGCTATTAAAAAGTTTTTTTTTTTTTTCCAGAGTTTTTGTCTATTTGCATTCATTAGAACAATGGAAACCCGAGATAAAGATAATTGAAGTCCGTGCAATAAACGTTTTGGGTATGTTCTTACCGTAATTTCACGAGATTAAATTGAGAAAAGAATGAATTAATAAATGTTGATTTGATGAATAGGAGAGATTCAGCAAAAAGTTATATTAGTATGGATACACCATTTTTCTTTTTTATTTGGACACGGTAATTTTGAATTAATAATAAGCATTCTTTCTTTTTTTTTCCCCTTTCACTCTGTTAATGATAATAATCGATTTCTATGCTTCTCCCCCCCCCCCTTTTTTTTAAAAATAAAATTAATTTGTTTACGAATTAAAGTAGTTTTTATGATGTAGTGTCTTGAGATTATAGGTTGTAATTTTTAACGGAAAAAAAAAATATGGAGAGTTGTGTGTAACGTGCACAAGCATTTTTCAGAAATCAAATCATTTTGCGTTTATACACACTGCGTTTATAATTATTGATTATTTTTAAAAAGCATGTCTTATAAAATTTACCTTATTGGTAGTGAAGTAAAATATGATTTTGATTAAAACATCAGGACATATTGCCATCATCTACTGCAATAAGTAGGGTTTTCTTACCAACTTCATCTTGCATTTAATTTCCATCTTGTCATATTACGGATTTACTTTAATATGTACACTGAAAAAAAAAAAATATTTTACAGTATAATACTAGCACCTCAGTTGCCAATATTATACCGTAAAATTAACAGTAATAAACAGTCGCGGCAGCGTATTACTGCTTATTTTACTGTTTAGCTTTTCTTATTTTTAGCTTTTTATATAGGGACATTGAAGCATCACTAAACTGTAAAAAAAGGTGTTGATTTTACGGTATAATACTAGCATCCCAGCTGCCAGTATTATACTGTAAAATCAACTTTTTCCTTTTTCTTTTTTTTCTTTTTTTGCAGTGTAATTACGATGTGTTTAAATGGATAAGTAAATACTCTCCTTTCTCCATAACGGTAAAATTAGATGTGATCCATATAAAATGTATACACAGAATGATATTTACCACGTAAGTTATTATCAGCTTCAGGCCTCGCGTTTTGAAAGGCAGGGAGGGGTGTTGTTCACAATTACGGATTTTTCATTATCGTTACGATTTCTTACTTTTTAAGTGTGTTCGTAATTATACAAATACGTACCACTCATAGTCGTTGTCTGTCTGTCCGTCTGTCCGCATATACCATCTCAAAAACTACCTAATCGAATGGTTAGAAATTTAATATGTATAATCCTTGCAGAATTTTATCGAGTCATTTCAAATTTTATGAATATCGAATCAAAACTTAAAAAGATATTAATAAAAGTTTTCTTCATTCTATTAAATCCTATCGTACGTAATCTATATAATAAAAGCGCAAGTCATGTGACTGAGGAGAACAAATGTGGACTAACCACTTCTTTTTTCATATGCCAGCAAGCCATTTTTATTCAAAATTATTTTTTCGAATAAAATTGCATAAAAGTTGCATTTAAAAAGCTTAGTTACATTAAAAAATATATAGATTCTGAGATAACTTCAGTTGAAATTCGGTTCACAGCCCAATCTTAATCCATTAAAGTAAATAAACACAAGAGTTCATCGTGAGTCATAAAAATATAAAACCATGGAAGTAATCATTCGCAAAGCAAGATCTACATGGTGAATTTTGTAGCGCTGTCTGTTGTCGAAAAAAAAAAAAATCGCATCGTAAACGTGGCATACATAATAAAATAAGAGAAAGGGCATGCTCATTTCGCTCATAACAGTCGATATAATTCATTTCACTGAAATAATAACGATGATTTTTTTACATAGTAAAACTAGTTATAGTACGAACGCACCTCGTTTGTCGCGTTTAACGTACAATTTCTAACTTATTTTGTTTGGGAGGAATAGCACGGAGAAATCAATCAGATTATCTTTTGCAATATAAAAGTGGTTTATTTCCATAATCGGGTGCTTTTTATCATAGATGACACGTCGTTTTTCCGCAGATTGAAAACAATAAATGACTTTATCGCTTTAAAAGAAAATGTTTGTAAAGATATCATTTTAAAATCACCAGAAACATCGTGAGATTGTTTTTGATGCATACAGAATATTTTAAAATGAACAACGCTATTTCTTTATTTACAAAATAGCACGGTATTTTTAGCATCTACTTTGCAAAACATAAGAATCAAAATTCAAATCATACATTTGTAATTCATCAACACATAAAATATTAAAATGCATTCAGAATGATAATATTAAACAAAAAACAGTAACATATTTTAGATTTGCAAAAACTGCTATTTTACCGAAAACAACATTTCATTTTTTACTATTATATGTTTCTTTCTTTCTCACGCGATTTCCCCCCTTGTTTTTCTATTCGGTTACAGTTTTTGGAAGAAAAAATGAGTTGATGTTTTTTGCCATGGCGCATTTACTTTAGGTCGCTTTTCATACTATTAATGTAAATGTGCGTATATAAATCATGCATTATTTTTCTTAATTCGGTTATTTTTTGCTGACTATATTGTTAAAGTAGAAATTTTTATTTATGTATTTTCAGCTTCAAATTGTAAATTCGCTTGTTTTTTTTTTCCCCCTAAGAAAAGCATAGCTGTAATTAAACTTGCTTCAGTCTCATTTTTTTTTCTGAATCTTGTTAGAAAATTGCTATTTGAAGCGATTTCGTGATTGGGCTTCCATGTTTTTTTGCAGTGTAGGACAATTAGTCATTCGATTTGACGAATTCTTTTATTTTCTGTATAGCTATGGTATATTTATGGTAGTATTTTGAATATTTGATTGTTAGACTGTGTTGTATTTTTGTGATTTCTGCAGTAATCAATTTAAAATATTTATATTTAAATTATTTGATGTAAGTGGTGAAAATGTAAACTACTCTCCACCCTCAAAGGAGCGAAATATTTTATTTTTTAAAATCGCTAAAATGGATGAAAATAATATTTAAAAATATTAAATATATATTTTTTAGATTATATTAACAGGAAAAGATTTCGAAAGTATACACACGCACACACACATATACAGGGTGGTTATAATATAAGTATCTCTATTTGGAGCTGTCTGTAGCTCGAAGGAATGATCCGAATGAAACCAAAATCGGTACACTTACTATTCGAGAAGGGGGAAGAAGAATGGAATAATAATAATAATAAAATGATTGCAGTAATCACCGACACATGGCGCTACCGAGTGTGAAATGTAATGTGTAATACAAGAACAAAAAATTAAGGCGTCAATCTGGATGGCACACCAAATTTATTGGAAAATGTCACAGTGAACGTGTTTACGCTTTTGCATGACGGCGCCGATCATATTCAGGCTCCACATGGTCACTGTGCTGGAGGACACAATCCAAGCGGTGCACGACGTGCTCGACTGCGGAATGTAACACACCAGGAGTGATGTTTCGCACATGTTGTGATATGTGGTAAAGACATTGAGGATTACGACACCTCCACGGTACACAATATTACACATTACATTTCACACTCAAAAACGTCATCTGTCGGCGATTATTGCAATTAATTTTTTTTATTGTTCCATTCTTGTTCCCCCTTCTCAAATAGTAAGTGTACCGATTCTGGTTTCATTCCGGCTATTCCTTCAAGCTTCAGAAAGCTTCAAATAAGGGATACTTATATTATAACCACCCGGTATATAAGAGAAAGAGTGAGATATTTCCTGATAGTTTTAATTTATTAAGATGTTGTCTATATTTATTTATTTATTTATTTATTTATTTATTATAACAATTAATGGCAAATATTATTACATGCATCCTTAAATAATAAAAATAAGATTAAATAAATAAGTATAATAGAATATAAGAATAAGAATAATTAAATACGAATAATTTTGTTATACGTACTAGTAAAGTATTGATGTTACATATATATAAACATTTTAAGTATTAATCTATCTTAAATTTATTCTAAATTTTTCTCATTTAATTTACTATATTTTGATTTAAAATATTTTTACCCCGTTTCAAAATCTAATGATTTCATAGCGTCATATATTTGTTTTTCATCCTCTTCTTTTATTTTCCTTTGCAAAAGTTTTTATCAGCGCCTGCAATTCTTTTTTTTGTTGTTGTTTGTTTCAATGTATTCAATTCGAACTTTCTATTTTGACCCAGGTCCTTCGAGAAGGTTCTAGAAATTTTCTTCGCGCGCTTTTTGAGAACCGAATTACTCAGTTTTGTTAAATTCGCGATCGTTGTACCAAGCAAGGTTTCTGATTGGTTTAGAATCGTTTGCACACTTAATGAAATTCTGTACCTTTGATCTAGCTAGTCTTTAAAAAGCTAAGAGAGCAGATTTCTTGTGTTTTCGTCTGATATAGTAATAACTTCTACAGCATCGGTAAAGAGTCGCTTTGCTGAATTTTCATGGAATTATCATTAATTATGTACTAAAAGTATGCAAAATTTAATTATTTTTTGAAGTCGTACACTAAATTGTTCTAATCTAGTTTTACTAAAATTTGAAAGGATCTATAGCAATATGTTATTTCTCCAAAATTTCTGTTAAATCTTCTTGTTTGGCAGCAAGAAAAACGTCGTCAACATATCTTTTTCAGAAACAAATCTTGGAGCCTAAAAATAATTTTCTTTTCAAGTGATGTAATTTCTTGAACGTGAAAGAATTTTACTTTTAGGCTCTAAGATTTGTTTCTCGAAAAGAAATGTTGACGACGTTTTTCTTATTGCAAAACAAGAAGATTTAACGGTAATCTTGAGAAAGCTAATTCTATATGTCCAGCAATAAAAGTCTCAATTGAAAATGAAACTGGCGGTAAAGTAAACTCCCCTTCTTAGATATTTTGATCGAAAGAAAAGAAAAAGTTACCGGTCAAGAAATTTCAATGTCAGTATACCACAGGGAAACGTTTTCTGGCCAGTTCTTAAATCTTCATTCTGAAAATCCTGTCACCCATAAAGACACTGTTGTTAGAAGCTTAGCTCAAAGAACAGAAAATATTGTAGAACTGATGAAGTCCTTCAATTACAAAAAGAAAAAAATGTTTAACGATTTGAAATATAATGGTTACGCTCACTATACGATATTTGAAAATAATCTTTTCAGAGCTATCTGTATCATCCTCCATATACCACAGGAGCCCTGCTACAAGCTATGTCTGCATTCCATTTTATATTTAAAAAAAATGTCAGAAAAAACATCTAATTTAATCAAATCGATTAATATTGGCACAGCCTTTAAACCTCAGAATGTTATGATGAAAAATGTGTTATGCAAATTCAAGCCTGAAATCCCCCCATTACAAGAATACCGGCATCTCTTGTAAAGATTGTGACTCTGTTTATATTAGTGACATTGGACGACCATGCAACATCCGCTTAGAGGAGCATAAACGCGCTGACAAATCTGGCAATTCACAATCGAAACTTGTTTTTCATTCAATAGATGTCAACCACATCCCAGATTTCGAAAAATATTAAAATAATTAAATATAACTGCAATAATTGTAAAGGTAGAATTTTTCTAGAAAGTTGGTTTACAATATTACACAAATCTCTCCTAAATGAAGTATGTACAATTCCACCAGAATATGTGGTTGTACTCTGACATACACTCCCTGGTGATTTATAATATTTTAAATGCATAATTTTGAAGATGAACATGTGTAAAAAACAACTTTGGTTTTCGAATGATATTAGTACTGAAGAGGAGCTTCTATAAAGCTTGAAACGTCTACTGTAATTGATTTTATTGTGTTATCTTAATGTGATGCTTCTAGTTATATTAAATGTATTTTTAATTTTAAAATTAATTTTATTTTTATATAATTTTATTCTCCTTTAAAGCGTAAATTTTTCATGTAAATTGAGTCAAAAAGGCAATAAATTGACTGAAAATACCTCTTCAATAAGGCGAAGATTACTATTAAAAAATTGTGGTATTTAACCGTAAATCTTTAAACCTACACTGCAAAAAAAAAAAAAAAAAAAAAAAAAAAAAATTGATTTTATAGTATAATACTGGCACCCCAGTTGCCAGTATTATACCGTAAAATTAACAGTAATAAATAATAAAATAAGCAGTAATACACTACCGCACATGCGACTATACACTGCAATTTTTTTTCTTTTTTTTTTTTCAGTATATAGTTGTGTAAAAACAGAATTTAGGTGTACTCATAATAACGAGTTTTCAAAATTTAAACCTCCAAATGTTGTTACACCTTCTATTTTTATTTTATTTGATTTTGCATAATTTAACAGGCTTATAGGAAGTGTGGAATACTTTTTTTATAATAGATTTTTTTTTTTTTTTTTTTTTTTTTTCACCAAGTAATTGCAACGAATCTATGCATCCCTTATTTTTAACATTGCTTTGTATTCTTGAGTTGAATAATAAGCGTACGTATAACGAAAAATATATTAACTCAGTAATTATATAGCTAACATTTTAATGGAATACCGATGCGTCAGAAAATTTTATCCTACAGTGTTGCAATCGTTCCATTCATACGACAAGGTAATAATTTTCGTTTCTTACTTTTATTGGAAACTGAAATGCAGCAAAATTATATCGAGACCACCTGCTCACCTAATCTTACGCTTCATTATCTCTTGTTTGTAACTGGCCGCGTGGATTGCTTCTGATTTGCCGAGGCATGTTGCTAACACACAAATTGAGGTAAGCAGAAATCATTTTGCCATGGGAATCATTACTAATTTCATTGTAACATTTGCGTTCTTTTCGACTTTTCTTTTGCCAATTCAGAACACTAAATTGCATATGAGTTGAAAATTACTTTTGTTAATTACTTATTTTGAATATTTATGGCATTTAAAGCGAGTGTTTTGAAGACAGGAACTATTTTCACGAAAAAAAGGCAAATTATTTTATCTGTATTAATCAGCTATGATTTTACGGGTATTTTCGATGATGATGATGATGATGGAGGTGGTGATTTTAATCATGATGGTAGTAATTACGGTAAGGATAGCTTTAGATAATCAGATCCTTAATATCATCCAAGTTTTCGTGGATTATAATTTTGCCATTTTGGAAAAACAAGAAGAGGTTTAAATTTTCAAAAGCATCGTTAACTTTAAGCTAGGAACTATGTGTAGTGCATGATGATTATGTTGGTGATGATGATAATGAAATGAAGATTGCTATAAATTACTAAATTATTAGTGTCATAAATGTTTTTTATGGATTTAATTACGTTATTTTGCAAAAGAAAGAAAAAATATAATGTTATCAAATATAATCATCGTTCATTTTAAGCACAAAACTATGTTCGCATTATGATAATGCTGTTAACCAACATTTTTTTGAATTATCGAACTTTTAATGATCTTCGGTGTTATTGGAAATTAGCAATTTTTAAAAAAACAAGAAGAATTTAAAATTACCAGATAGCCACGGAGGTAATAAGTTTCACTTAACTTTGTATATTTTCACTTAATCTTATGTTTCATTATAAAAGTTAATCAATAAACTTGCGTCTATGCTGGCCAAGTTAAAATGTCAAGAAAATGTTGATCGGTAGGTACACTTACTACAAACGCGCGTTGATTCGTTAACTTTGTGCATAGAACGCAGCTTTATTAAATAATTTATAATATTATGTAAATTTTAACATAAATTCATTTAGAAGTATTGCCCAAATGTAAAATAAATTTAAATATTCATTATGCTGATGTCTATAATTCTTTTCATTATAACATACATAAGATTATTTTCGAGTTTACTTTAAAATTACATTTTGAATAAATTTGCATACAGTCATACTGTAGCGCTAAAATAAAATAAAGATATTCCCTGTGATTCAGATCTTGCAATAAATAAAACCAATAATTCGGTAGAATTGTTTTATACGATTTATATTTCATTTTTTAAACACATAATACTTTCGAATCGAGCAATTTTGAGTGCCACCTCCATCACCGAAATCACCACCTCCATCATCATCATCATCATCATCGAAAATACCCGTAAAATCATAGCTTTGTTAATTGTTTGACTGAAAAGGAACTTAAATTAGTCTTCTGACTGCCCGCAAATTTGAAATCCAAAAACTTTTAACTTCCGACTTAACTGACAGCGAATAAAATGCAGAACGGAAATTGAAGGAAAGTCTCCTAGATTATGCGAACCATTCAAAGGACGAATACCAAGAAAAATAGACAGGCTCTGTGACTTGCGTGAATTTCACATGAAAAATAATTTAATAGTCAAAGACTTAAAACAGCTGATTTTTCATAGCCTCAAACCTATATGAAGGCTATTTATCAGTAACTCACTGCAAGCGACTTTTATTAGTAATATTTTTTTCTTTAGTACTTTTTCATACCTACGACGACCGCCGCGAATTCGCAGAGCAGGCGGCACGTACGCGTCCCAGCCTTTTAACACATGACACCAAAGATGATGGAAGAAAAATCGCGGAAGTCGTCACCGGAAAAAATTAAAAGCTAAATTTTACAAGTTTAATGCATCGAACAGCGGGAAGAACAGGGCCGGGGTTCTGAATACTTGTGCTTTTAGATAGCAATTTGTCTTTTAAGGCGGTTCTCAAATCCAAATTGGCTAGTACTTTCTTTTTTCAATTCAGTTTTGTTCGCAAACTCATTAAATTAGCAGGTGCTATCAGAAACTACGTAATCGAACATTTTTTTCCATTTTTCGTTAAAGGCAAAGAAGGCTGTCAAAGTTGGTTTATCAAAGTTGTCAAAGGTGGCTGTCAAAATGCGTTTTGGACCGAATTTCCGGATGCGAGAGCGCTGGAGAGGAAAAAGCTGCAGTCTCTAGACAGCAATAGCTTATAAATCAAAATGTAATTAATTTAACGAAAACGGACAAAACTGTTCCATTACAAATCACTTCTATATTCATGCCCACAAGTATCATGCTTTTACGTTTAAAAAAATATCGGAAAATCCGTCAGAAAGTTTCACGTTGTTGAGCAGGGAAAAATATATTTTTTTAAAAACCGCCTTAATAATCTAAGTAGTCAATAATTAATAGCCAATAATTAATAAAATTAAAATTGGTACATAAAATAATAATTTAATAAGTAGAGAAGATATTCTAACAATTTTCTTCTAATAAAATAGAAACTTTGTGTTGTCTTCACTTCAAGTCCATGCCCGCCCTTCAGTCTTTGAAATTCCATCACGTTTTACCGAAATACGATTCCATTGTTTTCGGTAGTGATTCCCTTCTCCATCTAAAACTAAAGAATCGGGCAATAAAAGAAAGGCGTCTTACCGGTTCTGTTGGGTCTTTTCCTACCTTATTCAGGCGAATCCTTGCCCACTTAACCCTCCATGACCCAGATTATTTCATGCTAGTGCAGAGTAGAAAAAGAGAAGCCCGGTATCTGCTAGGAAAATTTTTGTTATTTGGTGGAAATTATTCTGATAAAAGGATTGAAAATATTTTTTTTTGGAATCGTCTGCTCTGCGTTTTGTTGCTCTTGGGCTTGAGGCAATGCATTACAAAACAGGCACTTTAATGTTTTATTTTTGATAGCCTGAAAATATGTATATTAATTTTAGATATTTTGTTGACAGCGGCTCTGACAAGTGGATTTTCTTCCCTTCTGAATTCGAAACATTAAATAATTTGGTTTACTATTAAAATACAAAAAGGGTAAACCACTATATGTTTTACACGAAAAATAGATATAACTATATTAAAAAAATATATATATTAATAATTTGACGGTTAATACATTTTCTGATGTGAGAAATTTTATTTTCCATTTTACTAAGATGAAAAACAGATTAAAATCTCCTCTGTTTCTTTTAATTACAGTATAAAATAATTTATTCCGTCTTAGTTGATAGAGAGAAAGATTCCACAAAATACTACAACAAAAGATGAATAAAGGTAACTTTTTAGCAGCCGATGCAGAAAGGAAAAATAATAATAATAAAAAAAAGAATAAATTTTTATAGTGTTATTTTTTATGTACTGAAATATGTTTAAAAGAAATACACCATAAATAATTATGTTAATGTTCTAGGCACAAAATGGATTTTATTCAAAGATTGTTATTTGCATCAGGCACCGTCATGTGGAACGAATAGAATATATAGTTTTACACTGTCACCAATAAAAATATATTTGTATTGTTTTATTAGTATGCTAAAGCATGCATTTGCCCGTGTAGTCATTTAAAACGCCGATACTCATATTGATAACCAGTCCATTATTAAATATTAAGATAGATATTTGAAATTTGTGTATTCTTTTTTTAAAAATATGTGTTAAATGCCTTTATAATATAGTTGTCACTGTCCTTTAACGTTATGAAAAAGCATCAATTAAATGGTCAGTAACTCACGACCATTTTATCGACCTTTTATTTTTTTTTCATTAAATGCACTGTAGTTAATTATTATTTTTAATATTATTATTTTGTTTTGTTCCCCATTTTTATTAATATTCCATCTTCTACAATGCTACTTAAGAATTTTAAACAATGTGCTGGATATTTGTTTTCAATTTCAATGGATAAATTACAAAATCTAATTTTGACCCAATTTTTGAAGCAGTCTCTACAATAGATTTTATAATTGGATATATATCATGATACTCAAATTTTAAACAAAGTTTAAATTCGTTACAAATTGTATTTTCTTCTATATCATAATTGTTTTCTGTATTGTTATTTATGTTTCCAGTGCTTAGAAATAAATTAATCAAATTGAGAATAAATACAAATTATTTATTTATTTATCACTCTTAGAAACGAACATGGTGTTAATGACGGGAGATGGTTTAATAATTGTTTTACAAATACGAAACACCACTGCGCTTGATATTAATTAAAAGCGCCCTTTTGAAATTTCCATTTTCTAAGAATTTGCATTTAAACTCTTAAAATTGTACTACACAATATATTAACTCTAAAACAAAACTCAAATTTATTTTATTATTGCATTTTTAAATGACGTTTAGGAAATATTTCGAATCAGCTTGAATTCAATCATAGGCGTACAGTTTTGAAAATTATTGGTGGGGCTCAAATCGAATATAACATTTTCCCACGTGTATGTGTGTATAATAGAGATTGATTATCAATTTAATGTTGCTTTTTGTGAATTTTCTTTTAAAGAAATTGAAAAAGAATCTTAATTGTTAAAGATATCGCAATGTGTATGACAATGTAAAAATTAGAATGTGCAGTCCAGTTTTTAAAATGACATGCTCACTATTATTCGCGAATCATTTATAATAAAGGTATAACGAAAATTGACTTAGCTATCTCTTGCCTATTTTCGTTTTTTATATGGCCTTTTGGCTACAGAAGTTCAAATGTTTAGTATTTTAATTAAAAAATAGAATATAAAAGGAAAATAGTTTTTTATTATTGTTTATCTCTGGAACAAAAGAACAAGAGGGGAAAATGCTAAAATTCAAGAAAAAAAAAACTATCTGCCACAAAAATAAACATTAAAAATCCCATAACAATTATTGGTGGGGCTCGTGCCCTACGAGACGACATAACTCTACGCCTATGAATACAATCAGATATGAATAAAAAAAAAATTCAGAATTCGGACTATAAAATGGTTTTTATATTGAAGAGTTCATCTGTATATTGTTCAATTCTTTCTCATTATTTTTTTTTTCTCGCAAAATTTGCAACGCAAAAATTACACACTCAAAAACACATTTTTGCACGCAAACGCATAAAATTGTTAGTTATTAAGCATCTAAGAATCGATTATCCTTTTTAATTTACTGTAAATTTGATACATCTTGAATTATAATCGATTGTCCCTTGATGTTGACCTTTTTTCCGACTATCGATTGAGAAAATCGGCTTAAAACACAGATTTCGGCAACATTTTTTGAAAGAGTAAATGTCGTTTTAGGAAAATGGAAAGTGCTATTTGATTTTTTGGCATACAAGTAAAAAAAGCTTCAAATTTTATGCATTTTCGAATGAAAATGACTTCCTGAATGCAGTAGAAATTAGAACATTTCCATATGAGAAAAAGCCTTTAAGATTTTTAAACTATGTGGAAACATTATATAGCGGAATTCTCAAGTTAGACAGATCTTTCAGTCGGAAAATTTTCCTGAGAACAGAATTTATCATAGGATTAACACCATGTGCAAACTCTATAAGTTGGATACCTCTCTAATTTGTATGTTAGACACCCAGAAACCTAAGCCCTTTATTCTTATTTAGAAGACAACATAATCAGCAATTTTTTTTTTCATGTTATTCAAGACATTCATTCCGCTTTTAAAATTTATGTCGCTTGGAAATAGCTATAAATGTCTTAGTTAAAATTACCTTTATCATATCAAGGAAAACTCTTTTTCCTCCGGTTAAGAAATTTACAGTTCGAATCAACCGAATTTGATATTTTTAATTGTGAAATTTTTCATTGTGAGTAAGAGCCATGCTCTTATACCAAAAATTCAGATCTTTCGTCAAACAAGTTAGAAACAAACTAAGCAAATAGTGGGATAAAAACAAACAAAAATTGTAAGTTGAAATTACCAAATACTTCATACGTCAATAACTGTGCATATACTTTTGATAATTAATAGTAAGTAATAAACAAGTAAGACCTTTTTGCGTCTATTTCTGTTTCTTTTGTTTAGATTTTCCATTAAAAAAATAATTATTTTAATGTTTATAAAGAGTCAATGTTCTTTTATTTAGAAGGTATTAATGTAAATAACGTTTAATAAGTGTTGTTCATATGCATTTATAATTAATCTGAAAATTTTATAAACACTACTATAAGTCGGACGTATTTTTCTGGAACCGTATGTGGCCAACTTGAAAAGGTTTCACTGTAGTTGAATACTGTAAGTTATAATTTAAATTTGTTTATGTAATGTAAGTTGTAATTTAAAGCTTATATCAAGTGGCTGGAAATTTATCTTATTTCACCCTTTCATATAAAGCTTCTTACGTCATTAACACGTTTTCATTACTCTTTCAAGTATCACAGTTAACCTTGCAGGTCAAATACATAAAAAAAAAGGAGTCCGGAATAACGTAACTTTCAAAATTACTTTCTGTGAGTATGGCCTATTTGGTCAATCTGGTCATACAGTGATGGTCGCTCCGATTCACACAAGACATTGCTTGACCATTCCTTAGCAAGAAAAACCGTGTGGTTGATGGCCCATTAAGAATTGAGTGATGCAGATTGATATCACCTCGGATATGCTCAGATGGATTCAGGTCAGGGGTTTTGCGATCGCTCCTTATCCATCTGTACCTCGCAGGCAATTCGAAATCGCACCAAATGAGTCAGTGATTTGTGAATGTCGCACAATAACCTCGTGCGATTTCTTGTTTCTGTTTTAAATGGATAAGATGGTGTGATTGATTGCGAAACTTGTAGAAATTTAAACAAACACAAGGCGATTCGGATCATCTTATCGGAGCTATTGTGTTTGATAAGTGAAGAGCTCAATAGGCTTTTCAGGTGTATTAGCGATAGTCTGGAACCGGTTTTGCTCTACTTATTTTTTTCATTAAAGCACAGTGATAGGCGAGAATTAAAAAAATATAGAAGAAAAGAGATTTTTTTTTTTAATAAGAAGAGAGATTTTCTTATATATAAGAAATATATAAGAAAAGAGAATGATTATTAATCCTTTCGGGTCCGATTTTTTTAATTTTTGTAGAAAAAGCACTTTTACATTAATAATATTAAAAGTAGCTATTCAAATCACAAAAGTTAAGGTTTACTGAAATTTAAAAAATATGTCACTTACAGAAATATAACGAATATAGTTATTTTGCGTACTATTTTTATGACAATAGGCTAAGGAAGAATTTTTGAAGACGTTTGGAAAATGAGGTATTAATAAGATGATTAAGTGGACATAATAATTTTCTAGTACTTTTTCTGTTTTATCACAAACTATTCGTTTGGAAAAGTAGTCACTATTTTAAATTTATTCGGGAAAAAATACTTTTACACTAAAAATGTTAAAAGTTGCTATCCAAATTACAAAATTTGAGGTTTACTGAAATTTAGCGAATATGTCACTTACAGAAATCTAACGAATATAGTTATTTTGCGTACTATTTTTACGACAATAGGCTAAGGAAGAATTTTTGAAGACGTTTGGAAAATGAGGTATTATAAGATGATTAAGTAGACATAATAGTTTTCTAGTACTTTTTCTGTTTTATCACAAACTATTCGTTTGGAAAAGTAGTCCCTATTTTAAATTTATTGGGAAAAAAATACTTTTACACTAAAAATGTTAAAAGTAGTTATCCAAATCACAAAAGTTAGGGTTTACTTACACTTAAGGTTTACTGAAATTTAACGAATATGTCACTTACAGAAATCTAACGAATATAATTATTTTGCATACTACTTTTATGACAATAGGCTAAGGAAGAATTTTTGAAGACGTTTGGAAAATGCGGTGTTATAACATGATTAAGTAGACATAATAATTTTCTAGTACTTTTTCTGTTTTATCACAAACTATAGTAGTCCTTATTTTAAATTTAAAGGGTGAAACGTATGTTTTAAATAAAAGAATAATCAACCGTGTAAAGAGAATTAAACAATTTTTTATTTAATTTATTATTACTAAATATTGAAGCATAAATGAATTCATAATAATAAATGTATAGATTTAATACTATCATTAATATGCGGATAATACCAAAAATATTTGTTAAGACGAAATAGCATTGAATGAAAAGGCATGTACTAAGTACTTACCTTCTGGTAATAGGACGCCAGATCCGAACGGGTTAAAAAATAAGAGGATGGTTTAAGTTTAAGTTAAAGTGTTATATAATTTTCTGGGGATTGTGAGTATGCTTTACCCTTGTAGAACTTGCTGTGAGAAAAAGACTCAATCGCATCACCTTCCATAACACATTAAGTAAATATTAAAACACCAGAAAAAAAAAAGGGGGGGGGAGATAATATATATATATATTATCCTTTTTTTTTTTTTTTTTTTTTTTTTTTTTTTGAACGAATGGATTTTTAAAATACGGATCTTGCTAAAATGTCCGCAAAGCTACACGAGCAGAATCTATCCTGCTTCTGTGCTATGTTTTGACCGTCAATAAATAAATTTTTGCACATTATATGATGGGCAAGGCCAGCACATAGACTTGAGATAAGATGTAAGATGGATATCTCATCTCGATGGGCCGGCAAGGGGGATGACTTGGAGGATAAAATTATTTTCATTTATAATAGTCAGAAGGAGGTACCTTGCCAAGTTTTGGCGATATATCGCTCAAATGTTACTTTACTGTACGAATTTTTCCAAATCGACTAATTAGCTAGAAATTCACCTTATTTTGGGTGGCTTATTTTTGGCGCAAAATTTGGTAATAATTTGCGAAGTATCGCTAAGTTTAGTGACAATTTAGAAATTGTATGCGTATGCGTGCGTTAGTATATATCTATTATACACATGCAAGTAATATACAGTATATATAACTATACATCGCAATAGAATGTTACATTTCTCTATTTTTTATTTTTATTTTATTTTATTTTTTTACATAATAACGTCATCATGTAATGACGTAACATCACGTCAGCGATAATCACAAAATGTTTTTGCTTTATGATACAAATTAAGCCTCGGCTTATCGCAAAACTCTCCTATTAAAAAAATTCCCCACCCCCTTTCATTTATTTTTCCAGCGCCGCACGCATGTCTTCGTGCTTAGAATAATTGCAGCAGACAGTTCGAGGGATCATAAATGCTTTATGGGAAGATATTTAAAATGTTTCATAACAGCATAACAAAGATATTGACTAACTATAAATAATTTGCATATAATACTCATGTGATGTACAATATGACATGACGAAAAATGTGGAAAATTTACATTTCTTTATTGTAATAATATAAATTCATGTGCATTAATCTAATCGATTCCATTTTATGCAATTTCATATTTATTTTTTTATGATAATTTTTAACTGAATCAAGATATTGAATAAAACTTAATATATACTCTCCATCCAAATCCATTTGTTTAGTATATTTAATTCAAATAAAAATAGCTAAGTAGTTTTTCTTCTTCATAATTTAGAGCTGTTTTAAAAATTCATTTTATGCTCTCGTCCCCCCTCCGCCGCAGTAAAATTCTTTCCTTCATCGCTAAGCTAAAAGGGTTTTAACTCTGTTGCTTGATAAGGAAGCCTCCCACTAATTCTGGCAAATATTTACCTTGCACTCTAAAGTGGGACATCATCACGCTTTTCAAGACGAGTGTGTGAGATGTCAGGAGACAGGGAGTTGCGACGAGATAAATTTATTCATTTGCACGGTAATGGAAATAACACTAATGAGTGCTTTTCATAAGCCTGGAGGAATTTCGCAGGCATGAATTCATTAAAGACACAGTGATAGATTTTTTAAGGCATAATTGCAGTGTATTTTAATTAACTTTGTGAATTACTCATTTTCTTTTTTAGTTTTAAATTTTATCATATTTATTTATTCGCTTCAATTAACGGGGACTATGCTAACAGTCATGTTTACTTAGTGAAAAACTGAAAATCGAAAGGTCTTTCGGATTGCTTGAGCATATAATAGTATCACCAAAAAAACTACTGTGCCATGTCTCTTACTGCTCGTTAAATAGTACTATACATAAAAACTTGAAAATATTTTTAAGCAGCTAAAATATTTTTGCTTAAATTCATTGCAAAAATATACAATTGTTAACGTACTTCTACAAAATGTATGTATATTACATTAAACACAATCAATAATTTTTTGTATAATTAAATTTTAAGGCCATTATTATTATTATTATTTTAATTTGTATTAATGAATTAGTTAAGGCGGTTCTACGTTAATTCGTAGCGAACAATTCATCGCGGCGTCAATTCGTCGCAACGAAAATGTTTTGGAAGGCTATGATGATAAAATAAAGATAATTTAGTAAAATTATATAATTACAATTAGTTTTTTTAGATATAGCGAATGATAACTAACAATTTACAGATCATTAAATAATTGTACTAAATTATCTTTATTTTATCATGATAGCCTTCCAAAACATTTTCGTTGCTACGAATTGACGTCACGACGAATTGACACCACAACGAATTGACGCTGCGATGAATTGACGCAGCGATGAATTGTTCCGCGATGAATTGTGCGCGACGAATTGACGCGACACCAGTTAAGACATATGTGCCTTTTCTATAGAATTTTTGAAAATATTATTAATTACAAGATTATTATTATTACAAGAACAACATTATAATAATAGTTCTTGTATCACTTATTATAGAATCTCCCTTACTGATCATTGTTTCACAATTAACTATATAATTCACTACACTAGATTATTATTTCTTCTGTTGAAAGAAAAATCTAAAGACCAAAATCTACGTTATAAAATTGCATGTAACTAATCGGGTAGGGGGGGGGGGAGTAGAATTTAACTTACTTGTTTGTACTTAAACTTCCTTTATTTTTAATCTCTGCATACCTATAATCTACGAATTTAAAGGGGAGGGGGGGGGAGGAGAACAAAACAAGAAAAAGACACTCCACCCTATTTTATACCCCCCACATCATGCATCTGTTTAAGCAAAAAAAAAAAGTCATGGTCAAATTAAAATTTCGTTTGTAGCTTCCTTGTTTTAGACTTTTGAAATCGTGCCGAATCTGGGGGTCATTAGGTATTCTTAATTGACAGTTCGTGCTGTGTTTTTTGAAGAATAAATTATGTTTTTTATGTGTTCATTGCGTCATTTTATTCCCATCTGGGAAGCACTTGCGGAGATCAAGAGGTTTATGGCTTGTTTAGCATATTAATGTATGTATTAATTAGTTGTTTATGTATGTGCAATTTAAAACCATCAGATGGTGTAACGATTAATTTTTTATAACATCTATGATAAACTGTATGATAAGCGGAATTTTGTGTTTTGCAATTACATTAATATTTCCTAGTTAATGAGCTCACTTGTGTAAATGCAGGTATTATGAATAACTTAACATGTTTGTAATTTATTTTCTTGTCTTCTTTTTTTAACGGTCTTCAGAAAAAAAAATCTGTATCTTTTAAAATGTAACTAGACAAAAATTTTAGTTTTTCAAATAAAATTGTAGATTTTTGTTTACTATTATTATCATTATACTACTATATAAAGCACCCGTGTTTCATCCTTTTTGAATGTACGCTTTAAAAAGAAGAAAATAATGAAATATGATTTTTTTTTTTCAAAAAAAAAAAAAAAAAACTAACTAAACTGGCAGGTAAAATAAATATTTACTTAAAAACTACTATAAAGCTTATTTCCTATAAATATCAGCATAAAAGATATTTATTGGACTTACTTACCATTTTTACATTATACAAAAGAAAAGTTCTCCTTTTTACTTTTTAGGGTTTCGTTCATCTCACGAAACCCTATTGCTCCCGCTCCGTTGTCTGTCTGTCACAGAGCCATTCTCGAAAACTGTGAAACTTACAGAGTTGAAACTTTGTGTATAAATCAGAATATCAGCTGCGAAGAGCTGAAAATATTAAAATTTGAAAAATTCGTGTTATTTTAATAAACAGAGATAAAAAACCAAAATTCTAACAGCCTTTTCTTATTAAATTTGAACATTTTCCCTTATAGCAGATGCCAAAAATTAAAAATCCATGATGAAATTCTATCTACAATAATTAATTTTCTATCAGACGATTTCCACGTGGAAAATAAAAAGGAAATAAAAAGTTTCACCAATTGAAAAAAAAGATTAATATGAAATAAAAAAGATTGACGTCATAGTGGTAATAAAACAGAAATATTTCTCAATAATACAAGGAGTATGAGTATGTGTGCATGTACACAAAGCAGATTAATTACACGTCATTAGAGAATTAAAAAGAAAATCTGACGTCATATCGCAAGTTTAACGGATTTTTCAAATATTTCAGAATAATACAAAGCGAGTATGAATATGAGTAATAGAGAATAGTAAATATATGAGTTTGAGGAACGTATTGAATTTGAATCATGATAAAAACCCGATTATGGAAATATTCGCATATTTTAACATTTTGAAGGTGTACAACATGTTTAATTTTGAAATTAATTTTTTTTTAAATATCGCATTTAGTCCACATGACAGATATTATTATGACAGAATATAATAGTGGGCTTCACCCGCTATCGGGCCGGTTCAGATATTCGAAAAACTGAGAAAAATAGACATTTTTTTTTTTTTTAGAAAATGAAATTTAATTGGATTTTTTAAAGAAAGGATAAAATGTTTTGAAAGGAATATTAAACGAAACCCTTTGTGCGAACTTGGATCACACTTACCCACTTGTTATTTATGTTTGTGCTTGGTTATTTTCTCTAACTCCCTTCCACTTCTTTTCCCATTGCGATCATTTTAATCTGAATTTTTAGATCTTGTCAATGCGAATTTCAGTTTTTTTTTTATACAATATATTTCTTGTTGCGTCAGGTATATCGACGCGCTGTAGTTGATACATAATCCAAAATGTTATAGAGTTGTATAATAATAATAATAATAATAATAATAATAATAATAATAATAACCGCATTTAATGGATTAAAGAAGAATGTGTCACGGAATTTTTTTTTTCCAATCATGCATTCCTAATAGATTTTACTTAAACTTCGAATTTGTATTTGAATAAATTGCGTGAACCTAAATAATTTTCTTTGCTTAAGGGTGTATTCAAATTTTAACTGCTTATTTCCAAAGATTCCGTTAACAGAACTTCATTATCGCTATTGCTATTTTTACAAAACAAATTTGCTTGCTCGACATGTCCTGGGAACAATTAAGTCTAGTTCCGGCACGGAATGAGTATATAGAATAAAATGTAAGCCAGATCCCGGCCTGGTCCGAGTCTGCTAA
The DNA here is from genome assembly GCA_963931845.1 of Maratus michaelseni. NCBI lineage: Eukaryota > Metazoa > Arthropoda > Arachnida > Araneae > Salticidae > Maratus > Maratus michaelseni. Next base: position 267,673,971 of record OZ007594.1, read on the forward strand.
AAATATTAAGCACAGACATGATGTTACTGTCCGATGCCGGTCTCAACGCTGGATATGTTACATTTCTGTATTGATGTATTCAGCTCGTGCAGCACATTTTTAAATTGCAAAATTAACACTAGCCACCGGCCACAAGGCTTGAAAAAAAGTGGCTATTAAAAAACTGTCGGTCAGCGGCCACCTTATGGCCACTTTCCTACAAGGAAAGAGTAAAATTTTTTTGCTTTTCATCAAGGATTCTACTTTTGCTGGTTCAAATAATGTTTATATTAACATATTTATTTGGGCTATTTAATTTTAGATTAAGGGTGTATTCAAATCCAAACTGCTTATTTTGAGACACATTTGTAAATTCCTTTTTGCTCTAAAATGCATCCAATTGGCAGGTTCTCTTATTCAGAAACTTTATAATGTCCGTATTGACTCGATTTTTTGATAAAGTCAGAATATATTTCAAAAAATGCTGTCAAAGTGGACATTTTGAACCAAATTTCCCGAAGCGATAGCGCTGGAAACAAAAAAAAAAAATGATCGTACTGTGACAATAATTGTCTGTAAATCAATTTCTAATTAATTGAATGAAAAATAAACACATGGGGCCCTTATAAATGTCTTTATAAATCACGCCACCAATTTTCCTGTTGTTACTTTTAAAAATAAGTCTGTAAATGTGTCTCAAATTTTTGAGTTGTTGAGCGTGGAAAAATATTTTTTTTTGAATACAGCCTTAATGTGTTGTTATCAATTTCTAGAAGTAAATGAAATATAAACTTTTATTGTACATTCTTTGTCTTCATCTACGTATTAAGCTCATATAGTGTTACTTTTTCCTTCCCAGACCCATCTTTTTATAGTCTTACTGAAATTAATCTCTGAAATTCATATTCTCTCTACCGATGGCCACAGATGAAAATTAGATATGTACAAAAAAGGGGAGTTTTTTACTTAAAATGTGTTAAATGAACTTCAGAAAAATATCGATTATTCTATTTTATTTCCTTTCAGTGAATATAGTGCACTACATTGCAAAAACTTTTAAATTGTATCTACTGAAAAAACTTTCCAAACGTAAGTTATGAGATTCTTCCGCTGATCCGCATTTTTCTGATTTTTCATAATTTCTACCAGTCAGAAAATCATGAAAGTCACAAAAGAGAAGTGTAGGTAAAGGCCTTTTTTCGCCCATCGGCCATATCACATGACATTATTACACTGCAGAAAAAAATTGTTGATTTTACAGTATAATACTGGCACTCCAGCTGCCAGTATTATACCGTAAAAATAACAGTAAAAAAGGCAGTAATACACTTCCGCGCATGCGCGGAAGTGTATTACTGCTTATTTTACTGTTTATTACTGCTATTTTTACGGTATAATATTGGCAGCTAGGATGCCAGTATTATACTGTAAAATCAACAATTTTTTTCTGCAGTGTATTATTTTTTTAAATAGCATACACACTGACAAACAATGAAAAGATAGTTACTTATACAAATATTTTTATTTTCATAAAAAAATAAATAATTGAAATTATATTTTTATTGATGGAAATTAACTGTTAAATAAGCATTTACATAATTTTTATCTAATGGATATTATCATTAGACCATCCTGTTGCAGCATTTTGAAGTGCTTGTGCACATTCCACGCTTAAAATATTGCCAATAATACAGATACCACAATACGGTGGCGACATGCGTGCACCATCCTACAACTCTTGTGACGACTCTTTTGTTTCTTTTCTTCAGAACGAGAGCTACAATACCATTATCTATAAGAGTAGCGACATATGTCCAAGATCCATGCTCAAATAACAATCCGTATTGAAGAACTTGGTGATATACACTTGGACGCGTTTGAGACTGGTAAATAAATATCAGCTTGGCGATAGCAGCAGGTTCTCTAAAACTGGTGTTGTCCAATCATAATTTATATGCCGTATGTCAATACTTTGATAAAGATAGTTACACTATCGGGAGGTACACAGTTATGGTCATTAATACTACAGGACTCCCGTAAATATTTCGCATTGAACGGCTCGATGATTCAAAATAACTTTATCATTATTCAGAAGCTTAAATAATTTAAACGTGCATCATTTTGAACTTTCGTATGAGAAAATCTCCTGCTTGTATGCCCTGCTAACAATATTACATTCACGTCACTTATAATATCGCATTTGTGTTTTACCTGGTAATATGAGCGATGAGCATTCCGTCACGAGAAGTTTGTATTCTGGAAAGCATTTTAAAACTTATCATTTATTAAACATAATATGAGTTGCTGGTCTGGGATTGGTTGGACAAATTTATAAAAGTAAACAGCATTATAGCAGGCGGTTCTTCAATCTAAAGTCTTTTGTCTTCTTTGTGTCTTTGTTCTCTGTAATTTAAAATAATAAAATGGGAAATTTCTTAAAAAAAGAAAAAAAAAAAAACTTTTTTATCCACAAAAGATTACTAAGTTGATTTATAGCTTGCTTGCTTCAAATGTCATCACCAAGAAAGAAAATAAAAAACAGTCCCTACCCTGCATAATCTAACCCCCAACGAAATTATCTATTCATCTCATTTACTTGAATCAAATTTTGTCACTTCTATTTTCGTGTTTAATAAACACACATTTTTCGAGACATTTCTTCTTCGGTGATCTGGCATCATTTTGAACATTCATATGAGAAAATTGTCTGCTGTTATGCCCTGCTAACGACACTACATTCACGCCATACATTCACGGAGTAGAATACATACGTGAAGTTATCTTCACGTATGTATTCTACCCCGTAACATGAGCACACCTTTACGATGGATTTGCATTCAAGAAAGCATTTTTTAATGAAAGTAAAAGTTGAACTTCGCGTGGGAGTAGTATGGGAAAAAAGTCCATGCACCCCTTTTTTTTTCATGTCACAGCTGGTGGTTTGGTTCATTTTGGAATGCTTAGATTGGGTTATGTATTCACACATGCACGAGCAAGGTCGACCGGTTGTGACTTCACTCACGCGATGTTTTCTATGGGTGTTAGTTCATTCTGTATCAAAAACTTGTGAATGAAATGCATGTTGTATTAAAAAGAACTACGTATACATTGAAAACAGTCAAAATGCTGTGAATAAAACAGAAGTTATAAATTCAAAATAACTTTTGTGCTACGATGACGTGCAGAAGCCAGAATGACACGTACATTGACAGTAAACACGCCAGTAAACACGTACATTGCGGCTGCTATTTCTCACCATCTCCTTTTGTATTATGGATTGATAAAAGTTTTTTTTTTTATATGACTATATGAAAATGGTGTATGCTAAATTTATTTTGTTAAATTTACTTTCATTTTTACAGATCTTGCGTAAGACAAAAGTTTTCTGTTGAACATCTATTTTCAAAAAGAATAAATAAACAAAATGCTCATATAAGCTGTTCTAAATTGTTCAACAACCCAGACTATGATAAAAATAATTTTCTTCTGTAATAGCCAAATAACATATTATAGTTAACTTTTTTACACGATTACCGCAGAGACGAAATAAAGGTTTCTTTTGTTCAGTTATGATTTAGAAGAATAAACGTCACTGACACTACTTTATTACATTCTCTCCGGTAGGCTTTTGTTAAAAACTAAAGGACAAAAATCGTGGTAGCTGCTTACCATCAAGCTCTTCACAAGTATATGTTAATAAAGCAAAATGTAATTGTAGTAAATTTAACAGCAAAACTCGCTTACTTTTGTCTGTAATCAATGCCATGCTAAAGATATAATGCAATTCTTTGCTTTTCTGCCTTACTGTATGCTGTTGTATAATATAATATAATAATATGTTTAATATACAGTTATGCTAAAGGTGGGCATAATTACTTACAAATATATATATTTGCTGCTTCTAAACAAAAACGCATTCTTTCTTGCATTATAAAAAAGGACTTCTGTTTAACAGTTTGTTTTAAATAAATTAAACTAGTGTCAACGTATTTTCTTCGTAAAAATGTAAATAAAATGTATTTATCGTACTTTAATTTATAAACTAGCATATTTTCTTCTAAAATCCTCTTACTAATTAATCAGTGAAAAGTTTTCACAAATAATCACAGAGAAGCGATTTCAAGTTTAATATTTTTAAATCTCTACTTTTATTTACAATCTTCTATTTTTGTAAAAGAACTCCGAGAAAATCTCTGTCCATTGAAAAGGATTTTCATCGATTATTGCAACTTTGTTATTAGAACGTCGGTGACTTATATTTTCCCCTTCCGGCTACATTCATAACTTCTTCGATATCAAACGCTGTCACAGTTTTCTCTCGCAAATCGATGCATAGTATCGATTTGTTTCAATGAAAAGTAATCGTAACGGATTCTCTAGGGCGCCAGCTCCCCTTAAAGGCTATTCTCAAGTTGCTGATTTCTTTTTTTTTTTCTCAATGTGGAATATACATCTTTCTAGAAAACGTTACCACCACAATCATGCAATCTTTTGGGTCCCTACTAGATAAGTTGGGGCTTTTCTATTTCGCACCCCGAGTCTGACGATTTGAAATCAGAGTCCAAAAATTTTTGTGTCACCAGAGCCAGAACCCGAACCCGATACCGAAAGCAAGAAGTAGAAAATTGAAGCCGTACGCAACCTTTTTTGACTCGCGGTCCACAGGCAGACATATATTTGCGACATTACGCGGGCCGCAACATGCTTAAAAAAGGTTAAAAAAGGGGGTAATTAAAGTAGTAAGATAACAAAAGTAGTATAACAAAGCAATATAACAAAATTAATAATATTACCACAGCAGAAACGTTTGTTGCAGAAGAAATATTACCAAAAATTTTAATACCGCTATTTCCAAACAACAAGTTTCGTGGTAAATTACTATTTCAAATGTTGCAGAAATAGTTTGTTGTTTGGAAATAGTTATGCAAAACTTTTTGGTGGCAATTTTTTTCCACAGCTAACATTCAATCCTATCAAGCAGTATTATAGCTTTATAATAAGTATAAAACGTTATAATATAACAATGCAGAATTTCCGATTTCTAAAGAAAACACAAGATTTTCTCTAATAAATCAGTATTTTCTCAATGCAAAAACTTTATTTTCTTTTAATTGTTGAAATATATAGTGTAAATGCAAACTTAATTAATTTGTAATAATGTTTGATTAGTGTTGCAGATAATATATACAGCACTGTAGCACAAAGAAGTTTACATGTAAAAAGAGACTAAGTAAACGGTATTTAAAATATTTTAGCATAGTTTTAAACTACTTTTAAATAACAGGACAGATTTTCTCTTCCCGTGAAAATATAAAAAAGAAAAGTGAAAGTCTTAAATACTTTTTATGCACATCTGAATTAATTTTATAAATATAGATTAATGATTATGGGCCTCAGGCCGCACGTAGAAGGTCTCCGGGCTACATGCGGCTCGCGGACCGCAGATTGAGCATGGCTGATCCAGACAAAAAGGGAAATAGTGTAGTGTAGTTTAAAAATGCTGTATGCATACAGTCATTAAAAATGTACTGAGGATCTACTCTAATTAATGAACAAAACTGTAGATTAAATACTTTCGACTTCTGTTCTTTCTCGCTTTCCTCCCTGGAGTTTTTCCTGGATATTTTCCCTCTAATTATTTTTGTCTTCTCTCTTGAGATCGTTGTTTTTCCGAACTTAATTTTGAGTTTGAGAAAAGTTTAGTTTCTCATCTAATTAAAGTTTAGTTTTAGTTTACAATTTTATTTTCACATACATATTAATCACCGTTGTGTATTTTTATTTCAGACCATTTTCCGATAGTATAACATAAAATTTGTTTTCACCAATAAACCGACTTTTTTCTAACTTTATGCAAACTCGAAAATTTAATGCAATAATATTAATTGAATAACTTTTCTTTTTACAATATATAAATCTATAATTCGATTCATGTTTAATTCAAAGTTTAATTGATTTTTAATGCAAAAGTGGATATAGATTAATGTATTAGTGAGCATAATTATTTATTGAATAATCGACTATTTTGAAGGTAAAATACTCAAATAATAAAAAAAAAATAACGCTAAATAATAAAGTAAAATAATAAAGGTATTTAACGAAAAGGTGCAGAAAGATTATGAAACAATTTAAACAATTCTGAGGCATCTTTTCGATTCAAAATCATGTTTTTTATTTTAGAAGCTTCATAACTTTTTTTAAAAATTGCATTATTTAACTATTCTTTATATTTCAAATATCTTTATTTTTAGTTTATTTCTCTAGAATTATATACACATATACAAATACATGTCAATAGTGTTCTTTCATACCCCTCTTTTTTTAAGTCACTAATCCGTAGTACAGTCAAAGAAATATGAAAGAAAGTGGAACGTATCAAGAAAGAAACTCAACTCAGCTGTGTCACGTACTACTGAAGAATCAATCGATTTGCTGTTATAGACTATGCACAATAAAGAAGCATACGTATTTTTTTCTTTCTTTTTTGTTGGTTGCACTTGGACTAGACTTATTTCTCCTTTATTTTTCTTTTTGTTCTTTAATCGGAAAATGTGGCTTTTTATCTTTTCTTTAAAAAAAAAAAAAAAAATAAATAAAAAATAAAAAATACTGTGGTTTCTTAATATATGTTTAACGTTTTGTCTATTTATGTGAAGAGAAAAATAATGATAATGTAACATCATGAAAGTAGTTTTAAAAAGAAAAGGAAAATGTAAAGAGAATAATCAATGTGTAAAACTTGCTTTTTTCTTTTTTTCTTCTTCCTTTATGAGTGAAATTTAGATTATTTTTAAGATTTTTATTATATATGAGATAATAAGATATATAATCACTAGAAATATACCGGGTGTCCACTGACTGATTTTAAAATCCAGTAACTTGCAAACGGTGACAAATATTTAAAAAATATTCTTGCACGAGGGTTATGTAAGATATCAGGAGGTTTTTTGTGATTCCTGATTTAAGTTCGAATAACCCGCAATAGGTGGCGCTGGGAGCCATATGCGTCCAATCGAGACAGAAGTAGAAATCACCCAGCATTGGTGCTAAGGAAGGAGGTTAAGTATATAGAGTGGGTCTCCTTCAATAATACAATCTTGTTCTTGGGGCCCGATTCGGACTCAGTCCATATATTTAACCTCCTTCCATCGCATCAATACTTTGTGATTTCAGTTTTGACCTTGAATGAGCGCCTATACCTTTCAGCGCCATCTATTGCTGCTATTTGAATATAAAACCGAGAATCGTAGTAAAAAAATTCCTTACATCTTACATAATCCTCCTGCAAGAATTTTTTTTAAAATATCTGTCACCGTTCGCAAGTTACTGAATTTTAAATTCAGTCAGTCCAGTTTAAGACACCCGGTATAAACACTCGTACTAAAGAGCATCACATTGTTTGATATAAATCTTAGAATTATATAATTATTCCATTAATTTTTGTATAATATTATGTATGTGATATTCGATAATATAGTCATTAAATCACATCCCGGGATTCTTTTTTCTTTCTACATTTATTTTCCTTCTATCTTTTGTGCACATAGGAGAACAATCGCATATACCGTTACTATTCGGATTTTCAAAATTTTCGATAATCAGAAATTCCGATATAAATAGAATAAGAAAAAAAGAAAGCAAAAGATAGAATATGGTTAGCAATATTTCTTTCTTTCCTTTTTTTTTCTTCTCTTTTTTTTTTCTTTTTTTGAATTACACAATAATATGCATGTTTAAAAATAATTTTAGTTTTTAACACTCTTTCTTTCTTATTTTATTATTATTCTTATTTTTTTAATTAAGACCATTTTAGCTGTTTTCTGAAAACTTTTTTGGGTTCGGTCTATCTGGGTTGAGATTAGCGGGTTTCTACTGTACACGCTCAACAACAACAACAACGAAAAATAAAAAATCTGTGAATTGAATTAAATTTTCCGTTGGTTATATTTCGTTAAAACATGAAAATTTCTGCTTTGTTTTACCAATCCACACCCCGCCCCTTCAAAAAAAAAAAAAGAATAATAATAAAATAAATAATAATAATAATAATAATAAAATTACGGAAAATTCCTCAATTTAACGTAAAAATTACCTGAAATAATTTAATCTAAAGCTATATTTTCGTCAAATTCAGGAGTGTTCTGGCAAATATGAAAATTCGGAAACCTAAGATTAAAAATTTCCCGAAATTATCCAGTGAAAAGACGGAAATTTCTTCAAAAAGCAGAAAAAATCTCGTCCAATCACACAGATATTCTGGCAATTTGCTGCCTTTCCTTTTTACGTTTTTTTTTTTTTTAGAGTATATTATATATAACACATCCTGTAATTTTTAAATTTAAAGCTAATTTAACCAAATTTATTTTATTTTTAATCTTGTGGGTTTTTTCTTTCTTTAGATTTATGAAATAGCAAGTAATATTTTTAAATATTATCTTTTTTACAGTCACCTGTCGCAGAGTGACGAATTTCCCCGAAATCTTTTCTGCTTTTCCTAGTTTTCTCCCAAAATAAGCAAAATTGTTAGAATAGAGAATATGCTGCTAAACTATGTATCAATAATTTATGAAACATAGATATCACGAAGTATATGCGGATGAAATTTTATGAACCTTAGTATAAAATTTCAAGTAGTTTCGTGAATTTATTGAGTGAAATAATTAAATAATATAAAACGTCATTATTTTTAATAAAAGCACTTAAACACTTCTTACTATTAGTGTTGAAAAGTTAATTGATGCATTCATCTTTTTTACGGAATACAAGAAAATTTAAAACTTTTTTGAGAATATATTTAAAAGGGAATATACTCATCTTTTGATGGCTTTTTTTTAAACATTTTTACATTCTTAAAAACACAATGTAAACGACACAGCCTTCCTGGAACACGGTACGTGTTGAAACACCAAAGAAAAAAAAAATTAAAAGAATTCTAAAAATGTTAAAATTTAGCGTATGACTTTAAAGCAGTGAAAAAAAGTAGATATTTTAAATATTCAACCTCAACAACAAAAGACCTAAAGGAAACTGGTATGCGTTTTCCCAACGCCATAACAATGACCTAGCCATATTCTCAGGACATTAATCTGCAATTATGCAAAGTTGTGCATGGAAAGCATGAAACTTTTATTGCGAGTTTTGGTCAGCTTTTTGGGAAATTTCGCCAGTGTGCGTCAATCAGTAATTTTATTCATAAAGTTTTCAAACATACCTGTTAATAGAAACACATACGTTTTATGAGTTTCGAGAATGTCCATTTGTTTAAGTGCAACATTTTAGACTGTTTGAAGGGGGGATAAAAACACTCTAAGGCTGAAGGGTTAATAAACATCTTCGAAATTCTCAAATTGGATAACTGAGGAAGAGGTGAGGGGGGAAGGGGTGAAAAGGGAAAGATCTACATGTGTTAACCAAGGCGCACATTGAGACGCAGCCAACACGCGCGGGGCAGGTTCTCAAGTCACGCGATTTTGTAAAGCATTGAAATGAGCGGGAGAGCGAATATTGACTCACGCGCAGTTTTTCTGACGCAGGTCCTGCCTGCCACTTGTATTCCGAACACAGTTTCAAGTGCGAGTGTGTCACGTTTTTCAGCGAAAATGAAGGAAAAACTGATCGAAGCTGTTCGCGCCTATCCTGTTTTGTAAACATTTCAGTAAATAATGGACGTTAGTCCTAAAACTTTAAAAATAAATGTAATTTTGTAAATGGTTATTATTATATAAAATTAAGTTTTCTATTCTGTTTTTCAGAGTAATAATGATAAAAAAATCTTGTTTAATATAAAAAGTTTTATTAATCACATGAAATTTATTAAAACTAGCTATTTTTTTTTTAAAGGTACTTTTCTGTTACCTGGGTGCCAGTGATATGTATATTTATGTTTATATATATCACTGGCATCCAGCTAACAGAAAAGTACCTAAAAAAATTGTTCTAAATACGTTATGGTAAGTGGAATTCAAAAATTAAATTTTATTACTTCCATTTCAGTTACATCAATTTTAAGTGTTATGAACATTAAACTGAAATTGTCTTTTAATTATAATATCCATTACTGAAAAATGCCTAATTAGACATTTCAGCAATGGACATTGGTCCTAAAACTTAAAAAAAGAAAAAAAAAGAAAATGTAAATGGTTTTTATTATATATATAAAAAAAAATATTCTATTTTTCAGAGTATTAATGATAAAAAAAAAAAAAAAAATTGGTTTAATATTAAATATTTTATTACTCGCTTAAAATTTATTATAAATAGCTATTTTTTTTATTTTTTTAATGTTCTTATTAATACATTATGGTAAACAATTGCATGTTTTGATTTTAATCTGTTGCTAAATAATAAAATTTAATTTTTAAATTGTTTACCATAATGTATTAATAAGAACATTTAAAAAAAAATAGCGAGTTATAATCAATTTTAAGCGAGTAATAAAATATTTAATATTAAACTAATTTTTTTTGTCATTATTACTCTGAAAAATAGAATACAAAATTTTTAATTTTATATAATAAAAAACATTTACATTTTCTTTCTTTCTTTCTTTTTTTTTTTTTTTTTTTTTTTTTTTTAAGTTTTATGACCAATGTCCATTGCTGAAATGTTTAATTAAATTTTATTATTTAGCAGCAGATTAAAATCAAAACATGCAATTTTTGCAAGAAAATGAAGAAGATATAAATTAAGTAAAACCAGCTCTTAGCTTGTTTAAAAATTTTCAATGAAAACAGAATACTGTGAAACATTTTCTGTATGAAACTTGCAAAAGAGAGTTATAAGAAAAAATTAAAACTGGATTTTTATTGGTTATTTTTTTATAAACAAAAAACTTTAGAAGGGGTGTGGGGAAGGGGAGGGGGGGCATTATCAGAACATATATTGTATCATGAACAGTACAAATTTTTTAGTCTAAAAATAAAAAATCTCTGACGGCTCGGCCTACAGGCACAGGTAGAATTTGAAGACGCAGACCGTGGGCGCCTGTTTGTTGGGAAATGCGGAAGAAATTACCTTTTTACCATGATGCGACAGTTGGAACCGCCCACTTCAAAACCTAAATTGTTTGCAGGTGAAACCGGCAAAGAATTTTTTTTTTTTTTTTTTTTTTTGTTATAAGGGTTGGTTTTATAAAAAACTTGTCAATATAAAAGTTTTAAATAATATTAAGAGGACTTATAATAAATTTAAGCGAATATGATATCTTGTGAATTGACGAAGTTGTGAATTTTTTTCTTCTTCTTAACCCCCCCCCCCCTCCTTGGGCCATTTTTAATTACATCAAAAATCTGATAAATTTTCGTCCATTTTCCTAGAAGTAATAATAACTTTAAACGGGTTCGATACGTATCATAACTAAGAAGTTATGGTTTTTTTTTCTGATTTCACAAAAAGCCGTACTAATATATACTAATAAGCACGCATCCATTTCAGAATCAGATAATCGGATTCTGAATTTAAATCTATGTACTGATCCATGGCAAAAAATATCTAAAAATCCCAAAAAATGAACTAATTGTTTCTTATTCTACGAAAAACGAGCCGTTTTACACGCGTGGCATACGTTAGCAATGTAAACAAACGTGAACGTGACGGAAAACCGAGTCGCAATATGCGCACACCCTGCCGCGCGCAGTTTTTTTCCGAGCAGCATCGCTTCACCTGCGCGTGGCAGCTGCGTCTCAATGTGCGCCGCGCCTTAAGTATTCTAGTGCTGTGCTAAAATGGGGAATTTTTTTAAAATTCTATTTATTTTATTTTACTTTTTAACAAGCTGTTTTTTTTTATTGATTGCATTCTAACTTCATATTCCTAAAAGCTTTTATCAATATACGTTTGTCATATCACTTAATTGCATTTCTCACTACGTTTGTGGAGTTTTGACAGCCTGCCAATCTTGTAACTCTACTTCTACAATGCTAAAGCAGTGCGGCTGATTTTAATAAATTGTACTGATTAAGTATCACAACTTACTGATTGAGAACTACAATGGTTGGCACGGGACCTTAGAGTTTGTCGGAACGATCAAAAACATCACTTTTTCAAAGTACCAAAACTCAAATAATATGAAATTAAGATTTTTTTTTTATCCTTTCTGTCTAAAGTATATATTCTTAAGTACATTGCATATAAAATTTAAAAAAATGTTATACCTACCAAACTAATATTGAAATTTTAATTAAAAAAATTCATATTACTAATGCGTGAAGGAAAATCATTAAATACTGCGGGCATGATAAAATTGGAAATTATGAATATAGAAACAATTTTTCACCAAAAGAAGAATAAATTTCGGAATATTAAATAGATAAATAAAATAAAAATAATGAAAAAGCAATTTGTTTCTTTTTCTCTATGAATAAAGTAGAAGAAGAAAAGCATTAGGAGGGAGTTATTGTGAGATTCTAAATATATTTTTTTTGTAAATTAATTTTAAATTTTTCGAAATGGAAATAACCTTTTTGGAGAAAAGAATGGTGTACCGAGTACATGTCTGCACGGGCCCGTAACCCGGACCGGCAAAATGAAGGCAAATTTTCAAACGGGCCGGCAAAATAAAGACAATTTTTGTAACGGGCCGACTAATAAAGTGTAATAAATAAAGTGGGCCGACCGGCCCGATATAAAAAATTAAAAAGGTTCAAACTAAGCTGATAAAATATGACCGACTTTCAGTGGACGGCTGGGACGAAAATAAATGTAAATGTGTTGCGCGAGCAGATGCTAGCCTGACAACATCAATACAGAAATATAACATGTTCCGCGTTGAGACCGGCATCGAACAGTTACATCATGTCTGTGCTTAATATTTTCATCAGACTCGGACCAGGCCGGGATCTGGCTTACATTTTATTCCATATACTCTAGCCGTGCCGGAACTGAATTGTTCCCAGGACGTGTCGAGCAAGCAAATTTGTTTTGTAAAAATAACAATAGCGATAATGAAGTTCTGTTAACGGAATCTTTGGAAATATACTTTAATAAATTATATTGAAACACTTTCAAAAATCTACTTTTTTTTATTATGTAGCAACAAAAATTTTGATGTATAATCATCTTTTTATTTTATTTTATTCTAAACTACATTAATTTCTTTAATGTCTTTATTTGAATTTAATAGTCTACTAAGAGTCTAAGTTATCATTAATGTTGCTACACATTATTCTATAGCTTGTGAATATATAGAAACTACTTGTGGAATTTTAAAATCTTGCCATTCTCGTAACTCCCTTTCCACAATGCTAAAGCATTAAAAATTCATTTAATAAATTGTACTGATCAAGTTTTACAACTTATACATTTCGAACTTTTTCGGTTAAGTATTTGATTACTAATAAACTATGATGATTATAATAAAATGACTTTTAAATTTTAAGAATCACTCTTTAAATTACAGTACTGATTCGTTAATTGTGTTGATTAATTGAACGTGTTCTGATCTGAAATTCCTAAAAGTATTTCTGGATTTATATCTCATTTAATTTCATATCACGGTGTATTTGGAGAATTTTGACAACCTGCCAATCTCGTGATCGCATACTTCCACAATTCAAAAGCAATGAAAGCTGAATTAATAAATTGTACTGATTTAGTGTCATAGCTTGCTGGTTAAGAATTATATTGCTTATGTATTTAATTGATTACTAACAAACCTTATTGATTAATTGTCACAAATAACTCATTAAATATTACTGATTCAACAGTTTTGCTGATTAAGAAATTGTACAATTAGTTCGGAGTTACAACTCTACACTAAAAAAAAAAAAAAAGTCGAAAAACGTAAAAAGTACGGCAGCAAGTTGTCGGAACACCCCTGTGATTTGAAGATTTATTTATTTATTTATTTATTTATTTTGTTATTTGATGAAATTTCCATCATTTGACTGGGGAATTTCAGGAAATTTTAAGCTTACGTTCGCAAAGTTTCTGTGATGTGGAAAAAATCACGTACGTAAAAATTCCGTTTCTAAAACAAAAAATAGAAAAATGTTTTCAGCAGAGTTCTTGGAATGTCCCTGTGTTTTGAGGGGAAAAAACAACATAGATTTCAGGTTTGTTTTTACGTTAGATTGGTGAAATCTCCGTGATTTGAGGGGAAATGAGCGGAAAAAATTCCGTTTCTAAAACAAAAAATAGAAATGTTTGCAGCAGAGTTGATGGAATGTCCCTGTGTTTTGCTGAAAAAAAAAACAACAACTTAGATTTGAGGTTTGTTTTTACGTTAGATTGGTGAAATCTCCGTGATTTGAGGAGAAATGAACGGAAATGTTCGTGGAATTAACGGAATATAATTAATGAAAAAAATATGTCAATTCGCGGATTTTTATTTTTTTATTTTTAGGAGTGTATTTGGGGCAAAAAGATTTCTCTGTCGTTATAACTGTTATTGGTATACCAGTATTAATAACAAGAGGCATATGGATGAAGATCATATCTAATTTGACTCCTGGTGGGTAGGCACATCTCGCACTAACCTTGCTGCCCCTCTGAATTAATTGGACTTATTCTTGTGTTAAATCCTTAAAAATATATCTGAATTTACACTTATGTTTAATTTAATTCCAAATCAAAGTACATTTGTATAGAGTTTTGACATTCTGCCAATCTCGTGACTAAATTTCTACAGTTGCCAAAGAATTGAAGACTTAATTTCATAAATTGTACTGATTACGTGCCACTTTTTTTTTTTCTCCTTTTATCGCTAATCCTTTTTAATGGGCACAAGCTGTTGCCCCATGTCCGTGTTGTTTCCCATTTACTCACATAATTGTTTTCATTGTTTATGTCATTTCTCTTTGACAACAGCCACAATAGTCATTCTCCACCTACCGAAGCTGCTGTTTTCGTGTTTGTAAAAATGTTTTCTGCTCATTACGAAGAGCGAGTCACAATTTATGAAGTTTTTAGAAGCAATTAATGATTTTATTTTCTCTGGAATGTTTCCTTATTTAAGTCAACAGCGGGGAAAGATATGGTTTTACGATTGTTTTTTGAAGGTTGGGGAAAATAATTACGTATTTTATTTTTAGAGGTTCTCGTGGAAAGCTAATATATTAGCTGGAGACGATGTGTATGTTGTTTCTCAATAATGGAAAGATTGCAATATCTTTTTACTATTTTTTAGTTGGGCGTTATTTTACGTAATACGGTGATTTCATTATAGGCAAAATAAATAAATAAAATAAAATAACTATATAAAAAATCATTTGTTTCCATACAACTATGCAAAATAAATTATGGAATTTAGTGTTGATATTTAAATATTTTCAAAAGCTTTTTTCTTGAATTATCAATATATTGTGAATATTTATAAATTCATTTGATTTTTTTTTTTTTTTTACTTTGCTTTGGATATATTTACATTGGATTATCATTATGTGTTGATTAACATTAAAACTGTTTACATTCTCATTTCTGCATATAATTTTTTACTCTTATTTAATTTCAACTTAGTTTTTGTATATAAAGATGGAATTTTTTAATCGATTTTTCACTCACTTCTTCATATGCTAAAATTATAAAAATTACGTTCACAGGTCTGTTTCTGATGAAAATACAACATTTTAATATTTTTGGAACTTAATTTTAAATTAATATATTAATTTTAAGGTACTTTTCCGTTAGCCAGCCACAGGTGATAAATCGTCAAATATTCTCTGCAACTCGTACAATCGTATGAGAGTTGAATTAACGATGAATTACGATGAATTGATTATGCGCCAATTCAACGCTCGCCAAAATATGCAAATGGATAATAATACGCTTTTGGCACCTGATAGTTTAATATTAAATAATTTGGGATTATACGTTGAGAAATTAATTTCGAAATCCTAAAAAGCTAGTTTAAATAATTTTTCATTTTTTCTTTCCTGTTACCATATCTTAAAACAGAAACAGAGCAAAAATTATGTATATTTTTTAAATAAATTCACTTCCTTTCACTTTCTACCAGATGTAAAAAAAAAAAAAAAAAAGTGTCTAATCCACTCGGTACTCACGCTAAATTAATGTACTGTAACGGAACTTTTTGGGGAAAAAAACATGAATTGCAGTCATGATATTAGACGTGCTTTTAAAGATAAACACTGAATTTGAATTTTAAATTATTTTTACTTTTATACTTATTTTGTTCAATGCATTTCTTAGTGAGTATCAACAATGTAAAAAGGCCCGCATATTGTTGTGTAAATTGAAATCGTATAGTTTAAATTTATGCTTTCATTTCCAAAACAATTCTTTTTATTTAAATTTTGTTCCATCCTGGTGAAAACTAAAAATGGAATCATGACGCAACTTTTGAACCCTTTCCGAAATAATTATGTTTTCCACAGCTTTGCATTGTTGAGACCATAATAAAGATTAGAACTATATACTACTATATAGTAAACGTTCGGGACGAATTTTGTTAAAATTATGTCGATGAATTTCAACTTGTGTTATTGTTCAGTATTTCAATGTAAATCACAATGACACAATACAAAATTGCTTTTGAAAATAAAATCTAAAAATTTCACCGAATTTCTGTGGAAAATATTTCTAAAAAAAAAAACAAAACAAAAAAAAAAAAAAACGAGCCTTTGTAACTCAAATATTATCTTATTCTGCATTAAAAAAATTTCCATATATAATGTTGTAGATGCAGTTTTCTTTTAAAATTTTATTTATTTATTTATGACTTTCTATACGTAGATTTTTTTTTATGCGTATTAGTCTAAGGGGAAAAAAATTATATGAGCAAACACGTGTGAGACAAACCATGAAAATATCTTTTAATTTTAAAACGAGAAATAATATTTCCTACTTAAATATCCTCTAATAGAAAATCATTAGCGATCATTTGATTTTTTCCCCTTTAATAAATATTAGAAAATCACCACATAACTTTTAATCAAGGGTTATTAACTTACCTGAATTTTAATATTATTTTGCGTTGCGAAAACCCTTTTCTTAATTAAAAAGAAATTTGAGGTATATATATATAATATATCTAACACCTATTCTGGCAACATGGTAAATCATTTTCTAAAACTAAATTTGGCAACATGTAATGATTTTTTGCAATTCATTCCCTCTGTTTGGTTGTGTTCATGTGTGGTTCATGTGGTGCACAGGTATCTTTTTTAATCCAAATGCATTATGTACTTTATGACTCTATTTCAAGTTTTATCTGTATATTATAGGTATGGTTTCTTTCCTTTTTAATATTGTATTTATTTTTTATTTTTTCACAGGTTTGATTCATTGTTTATGAGTGGTAGTCCCAAAATCATATTCTTTAGCAATGTTACGGCTAATATGGTGATGAAATCACTCATTTTATTTGTGGTATTTAGGCATTTGGGACTTGATAATTCTGTCTAAATTCCACGAATTTCATTTCATTCATTCAATTTCATTTATTCAATTTTTAATTTAATTTCTTCTTATAAGTTTTTGGTATCTTATATTCAGTGTGATGGGGACTACTTTCATTGTCAACTAATTATTACATACTTAATCATTATTTCATAGTTTAAGTTGGTGTTATGGTAATGTTTCATTTATGGTTATATATATATATATATATATATATATATATATATATATATATATATATATATATATATATATATATCATTATTATTATTATTCTAAATATGGCATCTTCGTTTGCGTCTGCCTATGAATATTTTATCAATCTTTGTCGAAATTAAGTATATCGCTGTTTTTAGTCGTTATTTAATATCGTAATGTTTACTTTTTACCTACCACAAAGAAAAGCAATATTAGATTAATTTAAAATATTTCTCTTTCTTGAAAAAAAAAAAAAAAAAAAAAAAAAAAATAAGCATATCGCGAATATTACTTTTTACATGCGTCTGTGTTTTTAATTACTTGACCCCATTTCTTTGTATCAAGGTAATTGATTTTGTCATATTTCTTATCATTATTGGATAACTCAAAAACTTGTTAAAATTTTCATTATTATTATTATTATTTCTTTTTCCGATCGCTGTTTCACAATGAATTCTAGAATTATTTTACATGGAAAAATTACGATAGCAGAAGTGAAGAGGATTACGCAATTATCTCTTGGGGGATCAAAAGTTAATGTTTTTTTACATTGGTATTTTTTATAGTATTGTTGATTTGTAAAACTATTCGTATTTGTGTATTTCTTAAATTTTACTTTTTTGATTACTAAACAAATTTAATTTTTAAACACGTTTTTGTTTTCAATTAGTTGACCCGGTTCTTAGAATTAAAGTATGACCAAACACAATGAAATCACAATACCAAATAGCAGAATCAAATTACAAGTTAAATTATGTAGTCCTAAGAAATGAAATAATATAAATTCAAATGAAAAAACAAGAGTATAAACACAAATGAAAGCTTATAATGTAAATCACTTCTTCAAGGGCATGGGATTTACAATTATATGCAAAGAACAATCCATTTCTGTAGAAAACACTAGTTTTATGCTAAAAATTATGTTTATCTCTGCCCGATCGATTGTTTGTATATATTATCATTCTGGGATATAATCTGAATTCAATTAAATATGTTCTTTAAACTGTAACTATGCAATCATTCAATGTGCTTGTCAAAATCCTTAGAATGGCCATGAGGTTGAGATTGCAATGGTTAGTGAAGTTTTTCTATTATTTTTCTATTCGTTTGAAATTTGTTCATTACTATAATATGGGATTTTTTAAGGTTTCCCTGTAATTGATAGTGCATCTCTCATGTTTTGATTTTCAGAATTTATCCATTCTTAATTCAAATTCTTTCACATGTAGTATCGTAGTTGATCGGGCAATTTGAGTAAAATAATTTATGCTTCATGGCTTATTTTGTTCAAACAGAAATCAATTGCGATTTACTTATTGCCCTTGATAACGTGTTTCGCTGTATAAGTTTCAAATTTCTTCTTGTAATATTGTCATATTCTGCTCATGTATTTTTTCCTCATACTTTTATTTATTTATTTATTATTATTATTATTATTTTCAATTTGTGCATTTTGCATTATTGGTTATGCATTTTTATATTGTATTATAATTTTTGGTTCATTTATATTTTACTGTGATCTAATATTTATTATTTTCAAAAAGTCTTTTGTGTATAATAACCATTAAATCTCATAAAAACTTGACAATATATGAACCGATAATTATAATACAATGCAAAGACATGTATCCAAAAATGTAAATAAATAAACATATAACTTAAATGCTTTATGCAATTAGTTACAGAATAAAACATTCGAATAGTCTATAGTGGGGCAAAAATAAAAACATTTAAATTTTTATATTACTTAGTTTGTATTTTACTTATATCCGTGCATGCTATCATTTTATGTTTATCAATACGTATTTTTTCCTGATCTGTTATTTCTTTATTTAAAAATTGTCAAATGCATCTGTTACTTTTGCCAAATATTAAATAAATTTAAAAATATCTGACCAACAAACATGGCATAAATGTCATTTACATTTAATCGAAGAAAAAGGTAATATTCTGGCTCACTCTCAGGCATATTTATTATTTAATTTTTTGTCCCATTCTTTTTATGTATCATATTGAAAATTTACTAATTATTTATAAAGAAAAAAAATACTTAACTTTATTTAAAGTAATATGTTTTACTAGAAAATTAATAACAATTGTTTGTTTATTACTTTTAATTTATTTAACAATCGAGAAACGTTTATCCTTCTCATTTCATTTATAGAGATAATTCTTATTTGTTCATAGAAAAATCAGAAATACTTCCGTTTGCGCAAAATATTTTAATGTCTGAGAAAATATTAATGGCATTTATTATTTTAACTATTTCAGTAAAGTTTGTGTAATTAATTTTTATTGCCACTATTTTTTATATTGTATGCTATTAATTAATTTCATGTAATTAATAATTATATCTGCAGAATGCTTATAAATCTGAAGTCTATTATGGCATTTGTTATTATTATTATTTTTTCTATTTGCATGGAATTTTATTCGGGCACCATACAAAAATCAGACGGAATTCCAGAGAAATACCGACTATTTTTAAAAAAGTATAAAAATATTTTCTCTTACAATTCGAAACAACGTTTCAAAATATGGGTTAACAGGATAGTAACAAACCCTGTCAGTACAGGTACTGGAAAGAAACGGGGGATTATGGGATATCCATCGATTCTGTGACGTCACTTTTCAGCGTTTTGCGCCTGCGCTCTTTGATCTTCAATGGCATCGTTTGTAAGACGGGGTTCTCCCTTGAAAATAAAGACGGGAGGGGCAGAAAACAGACAATCGATTTACATTGTAATGTAGAATAGGTGAGAAGTGTTTTTAATTTACTAAAGGAAAAAATAATGTAAAAAAAAAGAAATGTCTTTAGAAGTTTTGTCAAAGTACAGTCAGCCGCGTAGATTTTGTCCGATTAAAATATCTTATCACGTTTACTTTAAACATAATAGATACAGCTCTAATTAAATTTTAATTTTAATTTCATTAAGCATTAATGATAAACTATCAATATTTGACATTATCTCTATGCATTTTTTAAAATATAAACACACACACACACCCATATATATATATATAGTGAAACAGCAACATTTTAGGAATACTTTTACGTATCATCAAAATTTGAAAGAGAATTCTTAACCGTCTTTCCTTTTTAACCTAAATGTCCTTTGGCACATTAATACAACTTCTTGATTTCTTTGTAGGATTAATTTTCTGGAATAGTTGTGTGAGTCTGTGGTTACATTTTTCTGAATAGAATATGTACGATGTTATTAAAATATCTTTGAATTCTGTCTTCTTTTATGGAGCAGAAAGTAATCAGCGGGTGGTAGATCTGGATAATAAGGTGGACGACGGAGAATACTCTTTTTTCCAACTGCTTTATGAAACTAGATCGTATGGAGGTAATCTATGATAGTAGTTGTTGACTAGATACAATTTAGCAACAATGAGCGTCTCATAACAAATTTAAATTTTTAGCACCGGTATTTCCAAATAGAAATCTTTGCCTAATTTAATCACAAAAATTCTGTTATTAAATAAGATGAAAATTTCCATATTTGAAAATACTGGTAGAAAAGATTAAGAATTGTACGCGTACGCAACCATTAAAGTTGTTCCAATAGATTACACAGACAAGATATGTCAAATTCGAATTTCAGTTGTGACTTAGATTCGTAGTCGAATTTTACATTAAATCGTTCTAATCTGTTTAGTATGCAAAAGACGACCACAGTGCCTCAAATCAACCGCAGAACTTATGCTTACAAAAGCTACCATGGTTATTTAAATGAGTAAAGGGGACTAGAAAAAAAAGTGTAACTGAAGATCTGCGATGTCACTATTTATCACTTTATTTTCGTCACTATTTAGTCATTTTTATCGCA
Source organism: Maratus michaelseni (assembly GCA_963931845.1). Lineage (NCBI taxonomy): Eukaryota > Metazoa > Arthropoda > Arachnida > Araneae > Salticidae > Maratus > Maratus michaelseni. The sequence goes on from OZ007594.1 coordinate 267,695,339, forward strand.
TCTTTTATCACTTTTATCACCTTTTTTATGGCATCTGATCAGTTGCGTGCCGGCTCGTTGATATTGCAAAAATAATTTTCAACTAATTTACATTAAAAAAAAAAAAAAAAAAAAAAAAAAATGTAATGTTATTTTCATGTATATTGCAGATAGAAGACTACAGATAACTATTTCATGGATCGAAGACTTATTTGATGGCTCAGAAATAAGACTGAATAAAATTCATTAAGCTTATAAAATTTGTTGGAAAAATAAATAAAATAAAATAAAATTTAGTAGAAAAAAGAAATTTCAATTAAAAAAGTATTGTTTGGTAAAGAAAATTCATTTTATCTAATTTAAAAATACAAAATACCAGATTGCTTTTTAGATTGCAAAAAATGAGCAATTTCACTTGAAATAATTAAAGCTAAATGAAACCAGACGAAATAAAACCTATCTTTGTGAGATAATGAAAATAATTCTTGTGCTAAAACAAAGTGGAACACTGACTTAAACAAATTCATCATGAAGCAATTTTTAAAGAATACATGCGACAAAAAGGAAAGAAATGCATGTTTAATCGAAATTTTAATTCATTTAAAGATTTGAGGAATTAAACTGAGTGATAATGATTTCTTAATCATTGAAATGTATCTGCATCTTTCCATCTTAACGAGTTAGTTCTTTGATATTACATAAGAAATAATAACAATGAATCAATTCAGCCGTGTTATTGTATATGTCACATGTTTTTAAAGTTATTCCCATCTGTTTCAGATCTTAAGAATTTCATTCAATTTCTTGATTTGTTTCTTTCGATATATTTTTATTTTTGCATTGAAGCCATTATTTATCTAGATGTATTATGTCCAAGTATGACATGTTACAGAAAATTAAACTTATTTATTTATTTATTTATTTGTTGGACGTTGTTTATGTGTAGCATCAAACTAGTGCATTAGGAACTTTATCTGAAAACAAATTTGACGGAAATCAATTTTTATTAAATATTTAATTTTTTTCTTTTCTTTTTTTTTTTTTTCATTTTTTTTTTTTAATCGTTCATTGATTTCTTCCTTTTAATTTAGTTATTTAAGATAAGTTAAACTCACTTTTCATTGTAAACAGATTTCCGAAATTAATGTATTAATTTTTAAGTTATTTCTTTTCTTTATTTTGTCTTGACTTTGGTTGTATTTTTAACGTTATTCTGAAATTAAATGGTGCTCAACCCCCCTTCCCCCCCCTCAATGTACACAAATATGATCACACACACACACAAAAAAAAAAGGCTAAAAAATATGCCTATGCCGAGATACAACTCCAAAAGCAAATGCTTGCTTGTTTTCAAAAAGTTTCATGTTTAAAAAAAAAATGTGTTTTGAACCAGATTATTTAAATAATTTTATGTATTGGCCTTATCAGTGATTCAGTTCTCCAACTTACACTCATTATAATAGAGATTAGTTCAATCATGGGTGGATTGGTAAACTTTTTCGGAGTTTCGGATATTTTTTCTTTAAGGTTAACATTAATATAATGAATTATTAAGAATAATGTCTATTCTTTTATTTTATATGTCCTTTAATTTAAATGATACACACACACACACACACACTTCGCTTTTTCCGTGATTCAGTTCTCAGACTCTGCACTCATTACAATTGAGATCAATTTAGTCTTGGTAGGATTGGTAAAACTTTCTGGATTTACGTACATATGATTTTCTTTTACGATAACGTTAAAATGGGACATATTAGGGAGAAAAGATCATCTTCGCTATCCGTAAACAAATGCTCTGGTGAATTGATTTAACTTTAATCAATAAATACACCCCCCCCCCCGCACACACACACACACACACACAAAAAAAAAAAGATTTAAATCTGTGAAATCAATAGCTCTTAACATTTCTGAATTTAACAAATAAACAAAACACAAATAAAAAGTATAATGAAATTCATAAGTTTCGTAGTTGGAAAAGCAAAATTATAATTATCTATCATTTCAGAAAAAAAAATTACCTCCTTTAATTACAAATGACAATTTCATTTTAATACCAGCTGCGGAATTTTTTTCTATAAAAAATAATCTTAATTATTTGCTGCTTTTATTTTTTTCAAACTTATTTTGTAAAAACTCTCTTTTACGTAAATCTCTTTTTAAAAATATTGATGATAAATATTTTATGATTAAAGTTTTTAAAAACAGATGAAAATTGTTAGTATAGATATGTTTTGAAAGTGTATAAAATATAATTAAATTTTTCTCTTAAACGTGTATATTTGAAAATATATTTTTTCCTTTAAAAGTTTATAATCACGAAATTTACATTAATCTTTAATTCATTTAAATGATTTTTTTTTCCATTTATCTTTGAAGAATTGTTTATGGTACGTAAAATATATGTTTTATTATTTTTAAAACGTATTTATTTTTTGTATTTTAATTTGTTATATTTTTATTTCAGGTAAGTGCATTTATTGGAATATTTTACTCTTTGGATACTTATTTTTAACGTAAGTCATTTATTTTTCTTTATACAATGTTTATAATTTTGTCATTTCAGAACTTTTTTTTCAGCCAGTTTAAAAATCATAACATTGGCCTGTCCTTCATATGCAATTAATTAAGGGTGTTCTTAAAAAAAAAAATCCTTGTGAAAATTTCTGACACATTTATGGTCTTATGTAAGGTGGTTCTCAAATGATCTGTTCAACAACGCGAAACTTTCTGTCACATCTTCTGACTCATTTTTAAACGTAAAGGCATAAAATTGTCAGGCCTGACTGTAGAAGTAATTCGGAATCCAAACACGTTTTCCATCTTTTGATAAATAAATTATTTAATTGCAACACTTGATACACAGGTACCCGTTGTATCAAGGGAGTTAAATGAACCAATTCCCTTAGAAATCGGGTCCATAGAACTCGAGAAAATAATGCGCCCCTGGCGATGGAAGGTGGAACTAAAATCTGTAACGCGATCGAAAACCAAGTCGTATCATCCAAACCCCGTTGTGATCGGGCCCATTGATCCCGAGATAAGAATGCGCCCCTTGTGGTGGAACTTGGAACTAAAATCTATAAGGCTATCGAATCAAGTTGAATGCGCTACACCCCGTTGTAATCGGTCCCATAGAACCGAGATAGGAATGCGCCTCCTGTATGTAGAAAGTGGAACTAAAATCTGTAAGGCTATCGAAATCTAGTGGAATGAGCCAAACCCCGTTGTGATCAGGCCCATATATTCCGAGATAAGATTGCGCCCCTTGGTGGTGTAACTTTGAACTTAATATATATAAGGCTATCGAAATCAAGTCTAATGAGTCAAACCCCGTTGTGATCGGGTCCATAGAACCGTAGAAAATAAATCTCCCCCTGGAGATTAATATTCTGAAATAGTGGTAACCAAGGGCTGAAGAGGTGAAAAATGAAATGTCAATTTGATTCCTCCCTTCTTTCCCCTGTGAGATAAAATGTAACAAAAAAAAAACCAAAAAAAACAAAAAACAATAGACTTTTGAGAAGATATATATATATATATATATATTAATTTTGAAGATTAAATTATGTAAACCATATAATTTAATAAAAGAAATACTAGCTTCCATGATATCGTGCACGATTCTTTTAAACTTTAAGTACGTAACATTAAATGTAATATTCTTTCTGAAGAAAATATCGCGTGCTTTATAACAATGTAAAAGTTCGATTGAACGATTATTATCTATACAATAGCAGTTTCTGGAACAGAAAATATTTTTTAATTACAAATATCGAAAATATTATAAAAAAAGACTTTTGAAAGTTTAGGTTGACACCTTCGGGAGAATACTGGGCGAGAATAAAACTGAACGTCTGAAATTTTAATATTAAATAGGAGATACAGTATAATAGGAGGCTACTGCATAAAAATTACCGTACTTTTTGTCATAATTTAATTATGCTTGTTTACTAAATAAATTGTTGAAAACAGTTATAATGATAAGATGTCGAAAATGATGTCAACATAAGTAGAGAAGCTTATTCTTCACATGCACTTCCTAATGTTTCGACTTATTACGTGTTACATCTCGTAGAAGTCTGCAAATTTCTGTTATAAAAATACATAAAATGATTACTTCTACGCTATTTATTTCAATAACTTTGGGGTAAGGGGAAGTTTCATAATCGGTCCTTCCATACATGGCGATGAAATGAAAGTATATTAAGTATACTTCTCTTCCAACGATACCATAAATTTCTATATATAATGATTACACAATTAGTTCTCCCTAACTCAAATTGCCTAACTTGATTCATAATCCACGAAATCATTCCGACACCCGATTCAATTTACCAGAAGCAAATGACAGGCATTTCTGGAGGCATGGGAGGTGGGGGTGGATGCTAGCATGAGTCAGCCCCTGCCGATCGATTGCAAGTAATATGGCCGAGGGACTTTGGAATGGAAAATAGTCTACGAGTTCCTTCGTAAATCACAAAACTGTTCGAAAAAGAAAGGAAGATATTTGCGGGGGTGTCAAAATAAATGAAATAGAACAAGACCCCTCATCTCCTTCCAGGCATTAAAATGACACTGGGATTGTTTGGAAGAAATTTCTGTTCGTCTGCTTGTTCCTCCTGTTCTTCATCTCTTGAAGGAATTTCTGTTCTTTTATTTGCTGAAGAGGCGAGGTCCGTGTGTATTCTTCTGTGAAATTTTCGAATTGATTTTATTTTATTCTTCCAGTCTTTGTGTGAAAGTATTTATTGGCAAGGTTGTTGAGTCCTTAAATAAAACTTTTGTCGAAGTGGTTCAGATGTTTGGAGTTTTTCTCAAAAGGTTTTTCGGATAGAGTTCCACTTATATAGACACTGCGAAAATAACTATTTGAGTAATTCAGTACGTCCTAGAGAACATTTATAGAATAATCAGGAATAGAGAGGGGGGAAAAAAAGAAAAGAAAAGAAATACTCCACTTATGTGTTTTATCTAGTTTTCGATGAATCATATCTTTTAATTGATTTTTTTAATTGCTATAATGTATCTTTAAAGTATGTCACTGTTACTCAAATAATTAATAAAAGGATTAAAAATGATATAAAGTGGCATAACTGAAGGCTTCATAAAGATAATTCTTATTTTGTACAAAAGGGGGGAGGGGAGGGGAGATAGAAAATAGAAACAACAAAAAAGTTTTGAAGCAACACAGCATTCTGCCTTCTACAGTAAGTACTTTTGTAGCTGTTGCTATCTTTTCACAAAACTCTGTCATCTTTTTTCCCGTTTCGTACTGAAAAAGAGTCTTTTTGAAGATGGCTTGAAACAACGAACAACCGTACTTGAAATTTATTCTGGTTATTTTTGTTTTTCTTTACGTCTTTTGCACGTAACTTATTATAAAAATAAATAAATAAACAGGAAGCAAGTGGTTTTTTTAAAGTAAATAACGAATAAAATAACTTGTATTTAATAAATTTCAGGAGGTTGATTTAAAACGTAGTTTTGCTTGTAAGTTACGCTTGATTTTCAAGTGTGAACTTTAAATATATTCTTACTCCCTCCTCCACTAAATAAATAAATTAAATTAAATTAAATTAAAATAAATAAGAAAAAGAATAGTTTGCTTCAAAGTCAATTTTCACGTGTTTATTTAATTTCCGAATTTGTGTTTATTTATTATATGCAGGGAATCACTGTAATTTCGATATGTTTTTCTGTTTAAATTTGTTTCGCTATTGAATGTGAAGCTAGATCGTTATTTTGCGTGCAAAATTCTTCACGTTTGACCATTGATTGTTCTTTTTATGTCACATTCCGTTCAGATTATTCAGTATGTTTTAATACATACTATTGTAGAGTTCAGAATGTTATTTTTGCTGGACGTAAATTAAACCTAGTGACTCTGACATCGAATCTAAATTTTCCTTGACCCAAAAATTGCTTTGTTGCTAAGAAAATGTAATATCAGACGAAAATATCAATACATTTATGAATAACAGCATTCACAAAAGAAATATGCCACTATTTTGTGTAACAGTTTAAGATTAAATTTTTATGTAATACTATTAGAAATTTATTAGAGTAAAATTACTTTATAATTTAACTAAAAGTACCACAACTAAAATCCTTATGTAAATTATTAAAAATGCATACAATATTCAAAATATGAAATCCGAAACTGAATATTAACAGAGCTCTTAAAAGAATTGTTTTTGTGCTGCAATACTAGTCATATTTTTTGGTACAAATTGCTTGAATGGTTGGAAAATAAATATCATTTTTACTAATAGGATTTAAAAATAATAATGTATACACTATTAAAATACAGGGTTTCCTCAAGAGTTAAAATTCATATTTTGACAACACAGTATGCTTCATTACTCAATCTGCCCTAGTTTGAAATATGATGTGAAACTCCGTGCTTACAAGTAGTAGGAGAACGAGAGTTAGACCCCAGCAGGCGCTATGTGCGCGGAGCCGGAGCCGGAAGTCGCAGGTGTGGATAACAGGCATGTTGAGACAGGAAGTGAACAGGAAGTGTAGATAGGAAGTTTAACCGGAAATGTGACAGGAAGTGAATGCGATAAGGGAGAGAGGGGGAGGGCTTATTTTTGTGGGGGGCTTATGCTAACCTGAAATAAAAATGGAATTATTTCTTACTTTGTAAAAATTTAACATAAAATGTATCTTTTTTTTTTTTTTTTTTTTTTTTTTTTAAACTTGAAATAATTTTTTTTTTTTGCTAACTAACACATGAAAGAAAATGGAAATCTTTCTGACTTTGTTTTACTTTATAAAAGTTAGCATGAAATTTATTTTAAGACTGGAAACGCGACAGGAAATAAGATCGGAAACGGGATTAGACATGCTTTTTCCAAAAAGGGTTTTCAGGAAGCAGTAAACATGTTTTAGGAACATGTTTGGGAGCTTGTTGGAACAGGACAGGTGGTTTGTGAGACCGGAAGTAACTAAGATAAGAGAGATAAAGAAGGTGCATGATTAGACATATAGATTTTGTTCTTTGTAGAGGGTTAAATTATTTTTGGATGTTATTTATTTTTTAGTGTTTTGAATTTTATTTATTCTTAAACCGTTATAAATTATTTTTTTCTATCATTTTAATTTTTAGTGACACCAATTTTAGAAGTAATTGCTCATTAAAAGAATTATTTTTCAACGCTGGCACGGGCAGGAATTGAACCCACTATCTTCTATGTGGAAGACCATTGTGTTTATCCACTGTGCTAGTGGGAACTTGTAATGTTATCTCTTTAAATGCAAGAGATGGGGACTTCAGACATGTATTGAGATATCTTTATCATAGTTTTAATGAACTGCAGGAAATTGTCTTTAGCTATTGAGTAATTCGCGAGTTTTGGTTTAATATGAATGCTATTACATCTGTTTGTTTAATTTACAAGCACATTTCTCTTACAACATTCTGTCAACAGATCACTTCCATATTCGAAATAATAATTTAGAGGGAAAATTTTTATATGAAAATACTATGAAATGTCATTTATAGAGATTGACAAAAATAGTATGCTTGATTCTTTCTTGTATTAACATTATATTCGAAATAGAGTTTTGTTACGAAAAATAACGTGTTTATACATTTTAAAAACGAAAGCAAAGTGATTTTCAAAAATGTAACTATAAGCTATACACCCACACATTTTTGTTATTGAATTAAATGACAAGGCTTAATATTGTATTCAGCGTACTATTTTCTTATAAAAGCCGTTTCACAAACTTGTATACTAAAAGTAATGTGTCATTTTTAGGGGAAAAAATTAATTCAAGTCATTGAGACTAATCCTTTATGGTGGAAAAATCTGTCATACTTCTTTGTGTTACATTATATCTTCCGTTTTTAAGTTTACAAATTTGTGGACTAACTTAAATAATCGTTTTTAGGATACTTAAACAATATATTTTTTAATTATGTTTTTTTTTTAAATTGACTTGTAATATAGCTTTTTTTTCCTTTTTTTTCTTAAAAGGGTACTGTAGAATAACTTATGTCACAAATACTACATCCTTCTTTAGTTAAATATGTTTCACTTAAGACATGACAAAGTGTCTTAGAAACATTTCATTTTGGAGTTAAGTGATTAAACAAGAAAAATATTATTTATAAAAACACAACACATAAGACTAGCGGCTGAGAGGTTCTGGTTTTAAAGCTACTAGACGTTTGGGTTTAAACTTCTCTCGCGCTCGTCGACCTAACCGTTCGGAGTTTTCTTCGAACCTTGTCAATACGAGTTAGGAGCCCTTAGAATGACCCCTAGAGTGACCTATATCCCAAGCGTAGATAATCGGTTTTAACAAATAACCAACCATCCACAACACATAAGACATTTTAGATCATTTTAGATCATTCCATTTAGTTAATAAGTGATTTAACGTGCAAAATATTATTCATAAAACATACAATAAGAGAATTTTAAAGAATTTTTTCTTTCAAATGAACAATTTTTAGTGACTGTTTAACTTATTAAAGAGAGCGGGTATTTTGTTTTGAGTTATACGATTAAAATAAATTTTCATTATATTTGATTTTACACAACCAACATTTTTAAAAAAGAGAATGGAATCTAGTTTTTATAAATTAACATATTTCAATTTTACAAATACTTCACACCCCGTCTTTTTTCCCCTCTTTTGGTAGACTTTATACACATAAGACATAAAAAGCGTTTTAGAATACATCATTTAGAAATTAAGCAATTTGATAAGTAAAATATTATTTATAAAAGCAATAGATACAAAAGTAATAAAAATTTTTACTTACAAATGTACGAACTTCTGATAGGTAAGACTTTCTAAATCATTGTGCAAGAATTAAGTGGTTATTGAACTTATAACATTATAGGATGAAATAATCACGTGACGTATTTTTAAACCAATAAAATGTCAGTATTTTTAAACCAATAAAAAGTTAGTTTTTTTTTTTTTTTTTTACACGAGCGCCCTCTATTACTATATAAATTTCAATGAAACGAGTTCATAACATTCTACTGGGACCTGGTATCGTTGTAATAGGTTGTATTTTTCGTTAAGTTAGTTTTCATTTAAGTTATTATGGAACGAGTTATGAATTCTTATGTTGGTGATGTAACCAACTTGGAGTGTCAACACTCATCACCAAAGTTAAATAATCAAGAGATGGATTCTACACTTTTATCCAAAGAAGGACTCGTTTCGAATTATGAAGTAAAACCCACCTCATCAGGACTAAAGAAACAGAAGTTACCCCATGTGTGTAAGACGTGTAACAAAGCATTTCCTCGAAAAGTTAACTTAATGTTTCACATGAAATGTCATTTAAAGGAAAAGTATTTTCGTTGTGAGGTGTGTGCTGAAGTTTTTTCACAAAAGAGTGATTTACGTAATCATCAAAAGATTCACAAATCGCCCAAACAATACAAGTGTAGTGATTGCAACGAGATATTTTCAAGAATGGCTGACTTATTGAAACATAAGAAGACTCACAAGTCAGGAAAACAACATTCATGTACAAAGTGTAGCGAAATGTTTGATAGTGATTCAGATTTAGTACAACATTGTGATACTTTACATAAAGTTTTACCTAATGTGAAGAAGTCACCTGATTTGTTATTTGAAAAAGTGAAACATTTTAAAAGACAACATGATGTGCGAAATATTTGTACTAAAACTATCATTGTGTCCAATGAGATGAATCAAAAAGACTTTCGTTCATTTTTTAACAGTGTTCGATCGGATGTTTTAAACGAATTAAATTATCAATTGCAAATAAAAAAGTCAATAAAATGGTATGCAGCCGTTAAAGTGGATGTATATCGTGAATCACAGGATGGTGACTTAGAGAGAGCAACCCCCTTTTTCCTTTCCAAAAGTGAACTGGAATTAACAGAACAAAACATACACGTGCATGTTGAGAATGCCTTTCTAAAGCTGTACAACGGCTTTGAAGATTTCACAGAACGTGTGTTTAATTGGACATTACAAAAAATTTTGAAATTAGAATTGATTACAGCTCAATATGACAGGCTTATTTGATTTGTATTACTTTAAATGATTAATAAATAGTTTTAATATGATAAAGTATAGTGGTTTTAATATGAAAAAGTATAGTGGTTTTTTCTTATAGTTGATGTAAATTACTTTGAACAGTTTGACAATGCAACATAAAGTACTGTTTAACATTTTGAATGTCTTAGACAAAATGGGAATGAATTTGTTGAAATTATGTAAAACATGATGAAATAAATGTGATGTATTTATTATATGTTACTTAAACTACAAGAGAAATGATTGGAAATGTGTTATTTTAAATCTATGATACTTTTAATCACTAACAAAGTAAGACGTAACGTTATGAATCATCGAGGGGTTTTCCTTTGAATAGGTATTAATCTTACTTATTGATAAGAAAGTTGAATTTTTCTCTTCGTTTAAACAATGACACTGCATGTTTTGATAATTTTCTCTCAACAGTCAACATCAATGTTTTTAACCTAGTTAAGAAATTTTTTAACTTAAACCGTCACTGAGTTTATCCTAGATAAGTAAATTTTTGTATTTAACCTACATATAAATTAAATGATTAACTATAACCATGACTGTTTTTAAAATCTAGATAAGTAGACGTTTTTATGAAACACATCCAGTGTTCTGCTGACTTTTATCGAGATTACATCAGTTAGTGAAGCAGATTAAATTGTATAAAAATATTTTATGAAATGAATATGCGATCCCACGAAGAAGTGTTTCCACCTTCAAAGCGTCCACGCTTAGAAAAAGCTATGGAAAAATCAAATACTTGTGAGAAGGAGTTAAAAGACCCAAGATTAAAACTTTCTAAAATGGACAATGACTGCGTAACTATATCACGTGATATCTCCTCTACTAAGAACTTACCAGATGTGAAACCTGAGATCGCTATGAAATTTTCAAACTTTACCGGTGGTTACGATGCAACATCTTTCGAGAATCCACATCAAGAGTCAGTTTTTGCCCAGGACTATTTAAATACATTTTTCAAAGACATGAATTTTGAAAATTTAGATTGTTCTACCCCCTTAACCTCGCTAAAGGATGAACCCTTTCAAGAACCTACGAATAATATCTTACAGACTACTGTTAAACATGAGATGAACGAGCTACAAGCAAACAGCCTTTCGCAAGCAAGTGGTGAAATACAAAGCATCACTACGCCTACATTTGCCACTAAAAATGACAAATTATACAATTCCAATGTGTTTCACAAAGAACTAAGTGACTGTTTCTACTTAACTTTGAAGTTAAAAAATAAACAATATTCTATACATATACGAGAATTTAAACGCAATGTATCTACTAATGAAGAAATCCCAACCAAAAACGGAGTTAATATGGATATTCATAGCTGGTATGAGTTTCAATATAAAATCCTTGCATTTAATTTAAGATACAAAAGTGCATCCTTTGTTTCTAATAACACGATTTTAGTGTTAAATCAAGATTCTATGATGCGAATTAAAAATTTGAAGAATTTTTCTCATGTTGTCTTAAACGAACAACAAATGGAAAAATTAAAAGAAAGTACCTCACACTTAAATACTGAACTTTTACAACATATGTACACAAAACTATTACCCTTTCTCATTAAACAGAAATGTGTGGTGAGTAACAGATCCACAGAAAAAGAACCTGTGTTATGGTCTAAACTTAATACGTGTATCGAGAATAATATGGTAACAATACTTAACCAGTTGTATGAATGTACAGGATGTATTTTTCGACATGCAAGTCAAAGCCTTCACTCATGCTTCGCATTTAATAATAAGGAAAAATTTAATGAACTAGGTGAAGCTTTGTTAATGCTCATCGATTTCGATTATGTAATTTCAACGTTTTTGAATGGAGTTTATAGTGTTAGTGAACACTTTGTACATAAGCTTCATGAACAAACTGTTTATAATGAATTGTTTAAGACAAAATAAATGATTTGTTTTGTTAAAGATCTGTGTGTGTTTATTTCTACAAAGTGTCTCTGTGTGAATTTATTAGTTTTTTATCTAATCGAACTTTTAAGTGAAGAGATGTAATTTAACTTTTTTGTATATTCCAATTCAAAAATTTCAACAATTGCAAAAAAGATTAAACTATTGAAAAAAAAAATATCCACGTTAGAAAAAAATTTTGAAAAAATTATTAGTTAACAAAAATAAAATAAAATAAAATAAAATAAAGTTAACAAAACAGCTTAAAAACATTAAAGTTAACAAAAAGTTTATAAATGTTAAAAGTTAACAAAAAAAAAAATAAGTTATGTTGAAAAGTTAAAAAAACAATGAAAAGTAAACAAAAATACAGTTTTTAAATTAAAATTTTTTAGTCTTCAAGTTAATCAAAATTAACTTTTTACTTTTAACTATTGAGAGACTATGATCTAACTGTTTATCCTCGCAACCAACTGGTGCATATCAACTATATACTCTATATCTGCATATGCGCAGAAAAACACAGACATTTACACTAACGACTTTAAATTCGTTAAATTTGTTCGACTTTAAATTCGTTAAATTTGTTCGACTTTAAATTCTTTGCCAACTTTTAAGTTTAATTACTATACACAACTCGATTACCTTTCCCACAAAACATCTTTCAGAAACAAAACAGAAATTAACACTTACTGAAAAACACGTCCACTTTGGGTGTTAGTCTTCACTCAACTAACGTTTCTCCCTTATCTTTGCTAGGAGGCGCTGCAATCGCCGCTAGAGGCGTTAGTAGTCTTCAGGTGTGTGATAAGAATAAACTTTAAATCCAACTTACACTCGCTCAGTCATTCTTGCTTCTCTCTACCTTGTTAACAACCGTTTGCTGCTGGCTCATTGTTTGGTTGTTTAAACTTGTTGAATGACGTCATCATGTGTTTGTCTAAACTTGTCCAGTCTTGTTTTTATGCAGTACGTCTATTTAGATGAGTCATCACTCGCTTATCTTGGTTGACTTGTCCAAACTTGTTTTTGTGTGGCACGTCTATTTGGGTGAGTCATCGTTCGCTTATCTTGCTTTACTTGTTTGAACTTGTCTAGTATCCACCACCTCATGTCTTTTGTCATAGCTTGAATATACTTTACACCAATCACTTAAATATAAAAGTCTTGTCACAACTTACTTAAACTTTGATAAAAATATTAATTATTTATAAATTTCATCAAATTCTTATTTTTCTGATACATTTACTATGTAATTTTCGTTCAAAAATATGGTAAAGCCCGATTTTAAATCGAAGTCTAAGATAAATTCCCCAAATTTGTAACATTTTAACACTAATAATAAATATTGTAAGCGCCCAGTACATACAAGTTTTGTAAAAATAATATTACTTACTTATAGCTAACTCGTTATGTCCCATGATACAAAACTTCAATATAACTAAAATCAGTGTTAAACGAAAATCTAATAACGTGTCTTTATATATTATTTTGAAATGCAAAGCATTATATCTAAACGAATGATATAAGGAGTAGTTAGAATAGTTCTTATATTTTTGTTAGTAAAAAATGTATACACATTATCTTACACGGTTGCAATATTCAACACACGGTTCACCATATTTAAAAACGATTCACCATGATTTAAAAACTTAGTAACATATTTTTAATTTATAAATTTAAATTAAAAATACTTAAGTATTTATAATTGTTTATTTATAAAAATATGTTTTAATTTAAATTTATAAATTAAAAATATGTTACTAAGTTTTTAAATCATGGTGAATCGTTTTTAAATATGGTGAACCGTGTGTTGAATATTGCAACCTTGTAAGATAATGTGTATACATTTTTTACTAACAAAAATATAAGAACTATTCTAACTACTCCTTATATCATTCGTTTAGATATAATGCTTTGCATTTCAAAATAATATATAAAGACACGTTATTAGATTTTCGTTTAACACTGATTTTAGTTATATTGAAGTTTTGTATCATGGGACATAACGAGTTAGCTATAAGTAAGTAATATTATTTTTACAAAACTTGTATGTACTGGGCGCTTACAATATTTATTATTAGTGTTAAAATGTTACAAATTTGGGGAATTTATCTTAGACTTCGATTTAAAATCGGGCTTTACCATATTTTTGAACGAAAATTACATAGTAAATGTATCAGAAAAATAAGAATTTGATGAAATTTATAAATAATTAATATTTTTATCAAAGTTTAAGTAAGTTGTGACAAGACTTTTATATTTAAGTGATTGGTGTAAAGTATATTCAAGCTATGACAAAAGACATGAGGTGGTGGATACTAGACAAGTTCAAACAAGTAAAGCAAGATAAGCGAACGATGACTCACCCAAATAGACGTGCCACACAAAAACAAGTTTGGACAAGTCAACCAAGATAAGCGAGTGATGACTCATCTAAATAGACGTACTGCATAAAAACAAGACTGGACAAGTTTAGACAAACACATGATGACGTCATTCAACAAGTTTAAACAACCAAACAATGAGCCAGCAGCAAACGGTTGTTAACAAGGTAGAGAGAAGCAAGAATGACTGAGCGAGTGTAAGTTGGATTTAAAGTTTATTCTTATCACACACCTGAAGACTACTAACGCCTCTAGCGGCGATTGCAGCGCCTCCTAGCAAAGATAAGGGAGAAACGTTAGTTGAGTGAAGACTAACACCCAAAGTGGACGTGTTTTTCGGTAAGTGTTAATTTCTGTTTTGTTTCTGAAAGATGTTTTGTGGGAAAGGTAATCGAGTTGTGTATAGTAATTAAACTTAAAAGTTGGCAAAGAATTTAAAGTCGAACAAATTTAACGAATTTAAAGTCGAACAAATTTAACGAATTTAAAGTCGAATTTAAAGTCGTTAGTGTAAATGTCTGTGTTTTTCTGCGCATATGCAGATATAGAGTATATAGTTGATATGCACCAGTTGGTTGCGAGGATAAACAGTTAGATCATAGTCTCTCAATAGTTAAAAGTAAAAAGTTAATTTTGATTAACTTGAAGACTTTAAAAAATTTTAATTTAAAAACTGTATTTTTGTTTACTTTTCATTGTTTTTTTAACTTTTCAACATAACTTATTTTTTTTTTGTTAACTTTTAACATTTATAAACTTTTTGTTAACTTTAATGTTTTTAAGCTGTTTTGTTAACTTTATTTTATTTTATTTTATTTTATTTTTGTTAACTAATAATTTTTTCAAAATTTTTTTCTAACGTGGATATTTTTTTTTTCAATAGTTTAATCTTTTTTGCAATTGTTGAAATTTTTGAATTGGAATATACAAAAAAGTTAAATTACATCTCTTCACTTAAAAGTTCGATTAGATAAAAAACTAATAAATTCACACAGAGACACTTTGTAGAAATAAACACACACAGATCTTTAACAAAACAAATCATTTATTTTGTCTTAAACAATTCATTATAAACAGTTTGTTCATGAAGCTTATGTACAAAGTGTTCACTAACACTATAAACTCCATTCAAAAACGTTGAAATTACATAATCGAAATCGATGAGCATTAACAAAGCTTCACCTAGTTGATTAAATTTTTCCTTATTATTAAATGCGAAGCATGAGTGAAGGCTTTGACTTGCATGTCGAAAAATACATCCTGTACATTCATACAACTGGTTAAGTATTGTTACCATATTATTCTCGATACACGTATTAAGTTTAGACCATAACACAGGTTCTTTTTCTGTGGATCTGTTACTCACCACACATTTCTGTTTAATGAGAAAGGGTAATAGTTTTGTGTACATATGTTGTAAAAGTTCAGTATTTAAGTGTGAGGTACTTTCTTTTAATTTTTCCATTTGTTGTTCGTTTAAGACAACATGAGAAAAATTCTTCAAATTTTTAATTCGCATCATAGAATCTTGATTTAACACTAAAATCGTGTTATTAGAAACAAAGGATGCACTTTTGTATCTTAAATTAAATGCAAGGATTTTATATTGAAACTCATACCAGCTATGAATATCCATATTAACTCCGTTTTTGGTTGGGATTTCTTCATTAGTAGATACATTGCGTTTAAATTCTCGTATATGTATAGAATATTGTTTATTTTTTAACTTCAAAGTTAAGTAGAAACAGTCACTTAGTTCTTTGTGAAACACATTGGAATTGTATAATTTGTCACTTTTAGTGGCAAATGTAGGCGTAGTGATGCTTTGTATTTCACCACTTGCTTGCGAAAGGCTGTTTGCTTGTAGCTCGTTCATCTCATGTTTAACAGTAGTCTGTAAGATATTATTCGTAGGTTCTTGAAAGGGTTCATCCTTTAGCGAGGTTAAGGGGGTAGAACAATCTAAATTTTCAAAATTCATGTCTTTGAAAAATGTATTTAAATAGTCCTGGGCAAAAACTGACTCTTGATGTGGATTCTCGAAAGATGTTGCATCGTAACCACCGGTAAAGTTTGAAAATTTCATAGCGATCTCAGGTTTCACATCTGGTAAGTTCTTAGTAGAGGAGATATCACGTGATATAGTTACGCAGTCATTGTCCATTTTAGAAAGTTTTAATCTTGGGTCTTTTAACTCCTTCTCACAAGTATTTGATTTTTCCATAGCTTTTTCTAAGCGTGGACGCTTTGAAGGTGGAAACACTGCTTCGTGGGATCGCATATTCATTTCATAAAATATTTTTATACAATTTAATCTGCTTCACTAACTGATGTAATCTCGATAAAAGTCAGCAGAACACTGGATGTGTTTCATAAAAACGTCTACTTATCTAGATTTTAAAAACAGTCATGGTTATAGTTAATCATTTAATTTATATGTAGGTTAAATACAAAAATTTACTTATCTAGAATAAACTCAGTGACGGTTTAAGTTAAAAAATTTCTTAACTAGGTTAAAAACATTGATGTTGACTGTTGAGAGAAAATTATCAAAACATGCAGTGTCATTGTTTAAACGAAGAGAAAAATTCAACTTTCTTATCAATAAGTAAGATTAATACCTATTCAAAGGAAAACCCCTCGATGATTCATAACGTTACGTCTTACTTTGTTAGTGATTAAAAGTATCATAGATTTAAAATAACACATTTCCAATCATTTCTCTTGTAGTTTAAGTAACATATAATAAATACATCACATTTATTTCATCATGTTTTACATAATTTCAACAAATTCATTCCCATTTTGTCTAAGACATTCAAAATGTTAAACAGTACTTTATGTTGCATTGTCAAACTGTTCAAAGTAATTTACATCAACTATAAGAAAAAACCACTATACTTTTTCATATTAAAACCACTATACTTTTTCATATTAAAACTATTTATTAATCATTTAAAGTAATACAAATCAAATAAGCCTGTCATATTGAGCTGTAATCAATTCTAATTTCAAAATTTTTTGTAATGTCCAATTAAACACACGTTCTGTGAAATCTTCAAAGCCGTTGTACAGCTTTAGAAAGGCATTCTCAACATGCACGTGTATGTTTTGTTCTGTTAATTCCAGTTCACTTTTGGAAAGGAAAAAGGGGGTTGCTCTCTCTAAGTCACCATCCTGTGATTCACGATATACATCCACTTTAACGGCTGCATACCATTTTATTGACTTTTTTATTTGCAATTGATAATTTAATTCGTTTAAAACATCCGATCGAACACTGTTAAAAAAGAACGAAAGTCTTTTTGATTCATCTCATTGGACACAATGATAGTTTTAGTACAAATATTTCGCACATCATGTTGTCTTTTAAAATGTTTCACTTTTTCAAATAACAAATCAGGTGACTTCTTCACATTAGGTAAAACTTTATGTAAAGTATCACAATGTTGTACTAAATCTGAATCACTATCAAACATTTCGCTACACTTTGTACATGAATGTTGTTTTCCTGACTTGTGAGTCTTCTTATGTTTCAATAAGTCAGCCATTCTTGAAAATATCTCGTTGCAATCACTACACTTGTATTGTTTGGGCGATTTGTGAATCTTTTGATGATTACGTAAATCACTCTTTTGTGAAAAAACTTCAGCACACACCTCACAACGAAAAGACTTTTCCTTTAAATGACATTTCATGTGAAACATTAAGTTAACTTTTCGAGGAAATGCTTTGTTACACGTCTTACACACATGGGGTAACTTCTGTTTCTTTAGTCCTGATGAGGTGGGTTTTACTTCATAATTCGAAACGAGTCCTTCTTTGGATAAAAGTGTAGAATCCATCTCTTGATTATTTAACTTTGGTGATGAGTGTTGACACTCCAAGTTGGTTACATCACCAACATAAGAATTCATAACTCGTTCCATAATAACTTAAATGAAAACTAACTTAACGAAAAATACAACCTATTACAACGATACCAGGTCCCAGTAGAATGTTATGAACTCGTTTCATTGAAATTTATATAGTAATAGAGGGCGCTCGTGTAAAAAAAAAAAAAAAAAAAACTAACTTTTTATTGGTTTAAAAATACTGACATTTTATTGGTTTAAAAATACGTCACGTGATTGTTTCATCCTATAATGTTATAAGTTCAATAACCACTTAATTCTTGCACAATGATTTAGAAAGTCTTACCTATCAGAAGTTCGTACATTTGTAAGTAAAAATTTTTATTACTTTTGTATCTATTGCTTTTATAAATAATATTTTACTTATCAAATTGCTTAATTTCTAAATGATGTATTCTAAAACGCTTTTTATGTCTTATGTGTATAAAGTCTACCAAAAGAGGGGAAAAAAGACGGGGTGTGAAGTATTTGTAAAATTGAAATATGTTAATTTATAAAAACTAGATTCCATTCTCTTTTTTAAAAATGTTGGTTGTGTAAAATCAAATATAATGAAAATTTATTTTAATCGTATAACTCAAAACAAAATACCCGCTCTCTTTAATAAGTTAAACAGTCACTAAAAATTGTTCATTTGAAAGAAAAAATTCTTTAAAATTCTCTTATTGTATGTTTTATGAATAATATTTTGCACGTTAAATCACTTATTAACTAAATGGAATGATCTAAAATGATCTAAAATGTCTTATGTGTTGTGGATGGTTGGTTATTTGTTAAAACCGATTATCTACGCTTGGGATATAGGTCACTCTAGGGGTCATTCTAAGGGCTCCTAACTCGTATTGACAAGGTTCGAAGAAAACTCCGAACGGTTAGGTCGACGAGCGCGAGAGAAGTTTAAACCCAAACGTCTAGTAGCTTTAAAACCAGAACCTCTCAGCCGCTAGTCTTATGTGTTGTGTTTTTATAAATAATATTTTTCTTGTTTAATCACTTAACTCCAAAATGAAATGTTTCTAAGACACTTTGTCATGTCTTAAGTGAAACATATTTAACTAAAGAAGGATGTAGTATTTGTGACATAAGTTATTCTACAGTACCCTTTTAAGAAAAAAAAAGGAAAAAAAAGCTATATTACAAGTCAATTTAAAAAAAAAAACATAATTAAAAAATATATTGTTTAAGTATCCTAAAAACGATTATTTAAGTTAGTCCACAAATTTGTAAACTTAAAAACGGAAGATATAATGTAACACAAAGAAGTATGACAGATTTTTCCACCATAAAGGATTAGTCTCAATGACTTGAATTAATTTTTTCCCCTAAAAATGACACATTACTTTTAGTATACAAGTTTGTGAAACGGCTTTTATAAGAAAATAGTACGCTGAATACAATATTAAGCCTTGTCATTTAATTCAATAACAAAAATGTGTGGGTGTATAGCTTATAGTTACATTTTTGAAAATCACTTTGCTTTCGTTTTTAAAATGTATAAACACGTTATTTTTCGTAACAAAACTCTATTTCGAATATAATGTTAATACAAGAAAGAATCAAGCATGCTATTTTTGTCAATCTCTATAAATGACATTTCATAGTATTTTCATATAAAAATTTTCCCTCTAAATTATTATTTCGAATATGGAAGTGATCTGTTGACAGAATGTTGTAAGAGAAATGTGCTTGTAAATTAAACAAACAGATGTAATAGCATTCATATTAAACCAAAACTCGCGAATTACTCAATAGCTAAAGACAATTTCCTGCAGTTCATTAAAACTATGATAAAGATATCTCAATACATGTCTGAAGTCCCCATCTCTTGCATTTAAAGAGATAACATTACAAGTTCCCACTAGCACAGTGGATAAACACAATGGTCTTCCACATAGAAGATAGTGGGTTCAATTCCTGCCCGTGCCAGCGTTGAAAAATAATTCTTTTAATGAGCAATTACTTCTAAAATTGGTGTCACTAAAAATTAAAATGATAGAAAAAAATAATTTATAACGGTTTAAGAATAAATAAAATTCAAAACACTAAAAAATAAATAACATCCAAAAATAATTTAACCCTCTACAAAGAACAAAATCTATATGTCTAATCATGCACCTTCTTTATCTCTCTTATCTTAATTACTTCCGGTCTCACAAACCACCTGTCCTGTTCCAACAAGCTCCCAAACATGTTCCTAAAACATGTTTACTGCTTCCTGAAAACCCTTTTTGGAAAAAGCATGTCTAATCCCGTTTCCGATCTTATTTCCTGTCGCGTTTCCAGTCTTAAAATAAATTTCATGCTAACTTTTATAAAGTAAAACAAAGTCAGAAAGATTTCCATTTTCTTTCATGTGTTAGTTAGCAAAAAAAAAAATTATTTCAAGTTTAAAAAAAAAAAAAAAAAAAAAAAAAAAAAAGATACATTTTATGTTAAATTTTTACAAAGTAAGAAATAATTCCATTTTTATTTCAGGTTAGCATAAGCCCCCCACAAAAATAAGCCCTCCCCCTCTCTCCCTTATCGCATTCACTTCCTGTCACATTTCCGGTTAAACTTCCTATCTACACTTCCTGTTCACTTCCTGTCTCAACATGCCTGTTATCCACACCTGCGACTTCCGGCTCCAGCTCCGCGCACATAGCGCCTGCTGGGGTCTAACTCTCGTTCTCCTACTACTCTTACATTACACCATAATATGAGCTTTGAGTATGATATTATAGCTCGTCCTTTGGAATGCGAAATAAAAACTCTCCAAATAATTCATAACTCTTCTGATTCATTATTCTGGGTATGTTCTGTTACATCACAAAAGAGCTATCGTTATATTGCAGAACGTTGCCTTCTCACCGAGTCTACTTATTCTTCATAAGCACGTCTTTACAACCTCTCCCCTGAGTACTTCAGATCTGTGATGTACCCTATTTCTTTAGTTAACCGCCCAAGTGAATGACAGGGAACGGTCGTGTATTTATTGGGAGTTTACATTAAAAGAACGCCAGTGTCGAGGCGCTCATTATTATAGACACTCTGCTACAATTCGCTTGGAGGAACCGTGTGAGACCGAATATTATTCAGGAATTGACTGCAAGGGGAAGTTGCACATGAAATGTAAATTAGTAATGTAGCAGTATTTGCTCTTCCTCTAATAAACATTTAGCTAGGCATTTAGTCATAAACTTTCATTTTATGCTGAAACGAAGGTGTAAATAATATTGGCACATCCGGAAAGTTCTGCGGTTTTTCAAAGCGAACTGCGCTTTCGTCTAGTTATTTTGTTACTGCTGATAAGGAGTGACGTAGATTGGGTCATTCGGTCTCTTTTGCTTACGCTGCATAATTCTCGCTTGTGTTGTGGCATAATTTTTGTTTCAGTGCAGTGCTAAGAATGGAGAACCAAAAAGTTCGTTTTCGTCATATTATGCTCTTTTATTTCATGAAAGACTGCTCCTAAAATTTGTGCTGTATATGGACAAAGTGCTGTTTCAGATGTCACAGTTTGAAAGTGGTTTGAGAAGCTTAAGCATGGAAATTTCATCTTCGCCGACGATCATCATCTGTAAAGGGGGACCTCTTATAAAAGAAGCTATCAAATGATCATGCACTGTACTTTTTTGAATATTTAGTCTGTATGATAGCTCCTGAAATGTGTGAAGTGGATTTTCAGAGCTTGAAATAAAATATGATGAAAAATGAACTTTTCGGTCCTCCATTCTTAGCACTGCACTGAAACAAAAATTATGCCACAACACAAATGAGAGTTATGCAGCACACGCAGAAAAGATCAAATGTACATATCTGGGTCATTCAAGGTCACACCTTATCAGCAGTAGCAAAATAGATGAAACCGTGCTTCGCTTCGAAAAAACTCAGAATTTTCCTGAAGGCCCAATGTAACATACAAACAAACGCAGTGGAGGGGTCTTCATCACTAGGCATTGTACTGGGTGACCTTCAATATGGCAATCACTGTAACAAGGAAACTTTGTTAATACACGAAATCGAAAAAATAACTTTATAAAAATAAAAAAGTAAAAATGTTTTTAAAAAAATTGGGTACTTTTCGGTTAGCCGGGTGCCAGTGATATACATACATACACACACATATATATATATATATATATATATATATATATATATATATACTGTTTCAGATGACACACTGCCAAGGTGCTTTGAGAAGTCCAAGCGCGGAAATTTCATTCTCGAAGAAACGACTGACGCTCTGGACGACCATCATTCTTAAAAGATGGCATCTTAAAAGAAACTATCGCTGAAAATCCACATTACACAGTTCAAGAGCTATTACACAGACTAAATATTTTAAAAAGCACGCTGCATGATCATTTGATAGCTTCTTTTATAAGAGGTCTTCTGCGTGAGTAGTGACTGCGCGTAATCCATGTTACATAAAAATGTTATAGCATGGACTCATTATGTAATCCGCATGGACTGCGCAAAATCCTTGAATTTGAACACCACTTTTTTTTTTTTTTGCTTTATTTAAACAACACAGCATTTCAGCGATTAAAAAAGTCAAAAAATTTAATTAAAAAAGTGGTGCTTAAAAATTAATATACTGGATGCCCGCCGTTAAGTGGTTTATAACCAGAATTTTTTTTCTAAATCGTCAGTTATATATAAATGTTAACCCTGAAATGATACTTATATTTTCTTTTTAATTCCCTTACCTTTTAATAACTTTTTACTAGGAGTTAATATACTTTACTTTAAAACAATTGCAAATCCGAATTTATTACTAAAGATTCAAGCGAAGTAATAGCATAGCTCCTCTTTAAATGTCTCATTCTGGTGTATTGCTTTTTTTTTTCGTGCCTTCCGAAGAAAAATAATTTCTGCCTTCATTGCAAAAAATAATTGTTGATTTTACAGTATAAAACTGGCACCCCAGCTGCCAGTATTATACCATAAAATTAACAATATTAAATAGTAAAATAAGCAGTAATACGCTGCCGTGCAAGCAGTAATACGCTACCGCACATGCACGGTAGCGTATTACTGCTTGCACGGCAGTGTATTACTGCTTATTTTACTATTTAATACTGTTAATTTTACGGTATAATACTGGCATCTGGGGTGCCAGTTTTATACTGTAAAATCAACAATTATTTTTTGCAGTGTTGATCTCACTTTTTATGTAACATTTTATGTATATCGATTACAGTAATTCATCTCTTCATCTTTAATTTTATTAAGAAAATCATAATATAAGTATTGTATAACTTAACATTTTAGAGATTTGCTTTGTTGACCGGAGACAGGAAAACAAAATGAGAACAACCATACATATATATTAGTTAGACATTTTCCTTAATTTTTAGGTTTTCACTTTCATTTTAAAATATCCGGATTATTTAAAAACCATTCTTTTAACCAATAACTCAAGAACAATAAAATTCAAATTTTATATTTGAAATGTTTTCTAATTTCATTATATATAAAGACGAAAGCACAGATTGATTGTATTACTATATTCTAGCCCAAACATCAGCACTCCCTTCCTAATTTGAATATACGCTTTCGGCAAACATATTGTTTGCATTTAAGACAGTTTTTTTTTTGTTTTTTGGTTACACAATCCAATTCTACGGGATTTGCATGAATAAGAAATTTTATTCGGATTTTTCTCTGCGTGGCAATCCATTCCTCTTTTTTCAACAGAGAATTCTTATTTTTTGTTCATGTTCACTAGTGAGCTATAGAGAACAGAAAATAAAATAGTTTTTTGAAACTACATTTATGTTAATGGTTTTCTAGTATCACGCGCTGTGTATTATTATGTACCTAACAAAATGGGGAAGTCATGACGGTAATTGTCTAGAATTTAACCGAATTTACATTCTGGTCTGTCAAAAAGTTTTATTTGTTTAAGACTGTTCTCAAATCAAAAGGAGCTACTTTCTGACGCATTTTTAAATCCATTTTTATTCGAAAACGGATGAAATTGGCAGATATTGTTATTTAGAAACTATGCCATAAGTTTTCCATTTTTAGGTAAATGCAGATCTTTCAGAAAATACTGTCAAAATCGGCGTTTTGAACCGAATTCCCTAATGCAGCAGAGCGAGAAAGGGGAAAACCATGTCGTCACGTGACACGAATCGCTTATAACTCGATAAGTAATCTATTTATCAAAAAACTGAAACCTTATTTCGATTCCAAATCGCTTTAATAGTCAGGACTGTTAATTTTATGGCTTTGCGTTTAAAAATGAGTCAGGAAATTTCACGTTGTTGAGCAGGTTTTATGAGAATCACCTTAAGTTGAATGCAAATAAGATTTTTTAGCAAGTAAAAGATTGTAGGACTATCAACAAATGTAGTTTTATACACCACTAGCTAAGAGACTTATTATCAATGAGGCTAAAAATTCTAGAAAAAAGTTCTCCTTGTCAGTCTTGGACTGAAAAACTGATATGACAATAATTGCGAACATTTGGATATAAAAATACATATTCAGTAACATAAAAGAAGACAAAGAGGCAAATAATACAAACAGTATTCATTTCACAACAATATTCAATGACTGATTTACTGCTCTGTTCGTCAGATTGAGAAGAATGTATACATGCGCTTTTTAGATCAAAGAAGGTCTGATTGACTAGCTTCTATCTTATCGGTGCGTTTACGTTACCTACTCTTGTCTTAATGAAAAATTGTTTGAAAATCCAGAAAAGACAGATAAGGTATGATTTTCAGATTTGCTGCATAGATAAATGAAAGTTTTGCAGTACATAATAGTGGGATAAACTTAACTCTTCTCTAAATTGTAGTCGCATTTTCTGGAAAAAAAAAAAAAAAAAAAAAAAAAAAAAAGGGAATCAACCACTGAAAGAATGCAAATATTTGTAGCTGATAAATATATAAGGTGTTCTACCTTATACAAATCAATAAAAAATAATTCAATTACGAAGTGTCGACATAGAATTTGAAAATAAAAATCAACCAAAATCTTTCCTTTTGGCAATTTTAATGTCAGCACTGCCAAAGATAATAAACGGAAGTGTGTGAACAACGTTTATTTGTATCCATTTTTGGATAATATACTCAATAAATTTCTAGGATGTTATAAGCATCTTTTTCCTTGAAAAACAACCCATTTATTGTCGAATATTTTGCGATACATTCCATTCATTCTCTATTCAGCTAAAGTGGAACGAGGGGATTTTTTGGAGAGTTATTGATAAGTAACAAGCAAACTCCATTTGCATTCTATTCAAACGAACGACTCTGTAAAGACGGAAATAGGCGTTATTTCGCTTAAAATTCAATATATTAGAATGCGCCTTTTATTTCTCCATCGGTACTATTGTACAGAATGGAATTTCTATTCGATCTGGTCTACGGCACAATCGAATGCGCACAGAGAGATTTATAGTACAGTGTGATAAGCTAATTGTTTATTTAGTCATTGTTTACTCATTTATTCTTTATTTTGATGCGTACTGTCGCTTGCAAGGGTTCGTAAATATCATGATATTTTCGAAAATATAAAAAATTCCGACATTTTGATACAGATAAGTTATTTTATATATATATATATATATATATATATATATATATATATATATATATTATGTCTGATAATAAATATTTTCAGACTTAATATAAATTAGAAACTAAAACATATTGCACATTAGAAACTAAAACATATTATTTAATAAAACATTATTCTGAAAGTCTTCTTTGTTTCTTTAACCCCCCCCCTTTTTTTTTTCCACTTACATAACAAAATTGAAGATCAACTAATTGAAAACAGAAACACGTTGCTTTATTACACTCATAAAAAAAAATTTAAAAAAAACTACAGGATTCAGTATCAAGAAAATTTATGTTTTATTTATACAACATAGTTTTAAATGAAAAATGTTTTTTTTCTTTTCTTTTTTAAATTGAAAAATTTAAACATAAATGTAAGATTGTCTGTTTTTTTTTTTTATTCCCTAACATATTGTACAGTTTACAAAAACTATTAAACCGAACCCGAAAAGATTCTTTCATAATGAAACTGTAGATAACTGATTATCTAAATTAGACAGTTTATCTTTCAATGGCTGTTCTGAATTAATCAACTAATAGTGTCCCACATAATTATTGGTTCTACATTTAAGAATTCACCTTCAAATGTAAAGCTTAGAAAATATATTTGTTTTCTTCTTTTGGGCTTAAAAAAGTCACTGCCAGAGACAAAAAAATGTTCTTTGTCTACAAAACGACACAGTCAATAACAAATGAAAAAATCATTTATACTTGTGATGGAATATATATCATGATGCGAATATCCATTGATATATATCAGCGAACCCTGGATCAGACAAGGAAAATTGTGAAACCTTTTACAAAGAATTTTAAAATAATTTATCGATACCTTTAAACACTGACTGATGAAATGCATAGTAAATTAGATTAAATGACAACTATAAAATTTTTCAATAAACTACAAAAGTTTATGCCAATAACAGAAAACCAGTTAAAGTGATTTTAAACTTCTGGATGGAAACGTTCAGTAGCACTGCAGCGACAAAGCTCACATATTAGATATGAAAGTATTTAGCGCGAAGAAAAAACCTCATTCGTCTTGAATTGAGAAGAAAAATCAAAACAAAATAAGTGTATTTAATCTTTAGTAAACTACCTTTCATTGTTTTTTCTATCAATGATCCTGCACATTTATTGTTAGTTAAATTAGGTCTTTGGTTTTAATATTTTCCAAATTATGGAAAAAAAAAAAAAAAAAAAAAAAAAGATAACGTGACAAAATAAAATTGCTAAGAGTCGAAAATAATTTGATTTTTTTTCTTTCTTTTTTTTATTACTGTTAAATACTTATTGAGTTATTGTTAACAATAATTTCTCTCTTTTTTTTTTTTTTTTTTTTTTTTTTTTTTTTCTCATGCGACGAAAGTTTGTGTTAAACATAAGTTTTGATATTATTTTCTTGAAAACTGCACTATCTTTATAAGGAATAATAATAAATATTTGACCCCTTTTTTTTTTCTCAATAAACTATTTGGAACTTTTTTATATATGCGGATGAAAATGATTTCATGATTTTGCAGAAAGTAACATGTTTGTATTTAAGTGAAAAACAGAGAGTGAAAAATAAAGAGATAAACTTAACAATCTAATAGCTATCCTTAAATCTCAAAATTTCTAGCTATAAAAATGCGTGTTCTGGTAAGTGTTTTTAAAATGCACGTGTGATCCTTATTTTACTTTTCCTCAATGGATAAATCTATTTTGCAACTGTATTGTCGATTTAGACTTCCCGAAGGAATATTTCAATGGAAGGATCCTTCTCTAGGGATAATTCCTCCCCTTCCCTGTATGTCAATTTAAAAAAACGCGTTCTCCCTGCATCATTACTACAGCACAGAATGTTAGCGGTGCAAGCAATGCAATTTGTCTGAATGACAGAAATTTCAATTTATCGGCCATGAAATTTTTAGAACCATGCACTCTAAGACTTACTGTTAATGTTCTCTTTTTTACAGATAGAAAACTTCTCTGTGTTAGCGATTTAAGCCTGATTTTTATCTTTTTCATTTAACATTTTTGCTTTGGAAAAGCTACTTTTAGTGCAAGTTAATTTCATCTTCTTCAATTTCTTGGCTGTTATATTCAGTCTCATGAGCTCCTGCGAGGAAGGGCAGAGGACGGCCCTCTCCTTTAATTTTGAAATTTATTCAACTAAATTTTCTTTTCATCTCATGTTTTTAAAGTAAAATTCCTTCTTTACAAGTGACTTATAATAATTAAACACTAAGAGTTTTTCGCCAGGAAGGCAGAGGCCCCTAAAATCCCCATAGAAGTCGCTGCTTAGTTCTGTTTTCTTTTTATGTTCATGTGTTTTAAATCTGTTTTAAACAGCGGGTTCAAGGAACATACCATACCCTCCTCATGGGTGGAAAAGCAATTGTTGTTTCAATATTCTTTTTTGAAAAACGCTTTTAGAAATTTGTTTTTGAATACTTAAGCATTTTTAATTTTTAAGTTTCTGTATTACTTTTTATATTGATATGTTTTAAAAATTGCCTTGCCTGGGAGTGTTCTGACAAAAAAAAAAGTTCTTAGTTTAGCTTATATCATGTCTCTTATTTCATTCTAACTTATTTCACTCTCTCTCTTAAGGAAAAAATAAAAAGTGATTAATTTCCCTCTCATATATATATATATTTATATTTAAATGTTCTCTTTGCATTGTTACTAAAACACCGAGAATGTTAGCCATGCAGGCAATGCAGTTTATCTGATTGACAGGAATTTCAATTTGTCGTAGAATATTGCACTAGATGACTTGCTGTGAATATTTGATTTAATAGATAAAAAACGTCTTTGGTAGTGATTTACTGCTAAGTTTATTATTTTTTCTTTTAGCATCATCGTTTAGAAAAGAACTATTTCAGTGAAAGGGAATTCAGACTTAGACTCTGTTGGTTTGATTTTGGAAAGACGCGTTTTTAGTGCCGGAAAATACTAAAATTAATAAAATTCAAAGTATCATAACTAGGTAAATTTTGGTCGTACAAGAATGGGATTTTCTTAAATGGTCGTCTTGAAACCAATGCATCATTTTTCTAAATATTAAGTTTTAGGAAAAAGAGTTCATATAAAAATTTTCGTATTTTAATATGGATAGCCCTTGCAAAACAAATGAAATATATGAAAGTTACAGGTGATTTTAATGGTTCTTTTAATTGGAAGTATGTTTTTATCATTTAAAAGATAATCGCTACTATTTTAAATCCCTCGATATATAGAAAATTGAGAAACGCTGTTCAATTGCGTAGTACACGAATAAGAATACATGCAAACTTTATGCATTGCTAATGAAAAAAAGAGGTATTTGTTTGTTTTAGGATAGGGGCGTTGGCGTGCAAGAGAAAATGGCGAGGTTGAATTTGACAAGAAAAACAAAATTTTCAAAAGCACTTTCCGGCATCCTGTATTTAAATTTTAAAAACATCATCAGATTGTTATAGCTTTTTCAGATAACTATTGATACTACAATTAATTAAAGAACACCTTATTCCAGACTTATTACAATAAACCGAACATGTACGAGAAATTAGCCGGGGAACCTGGGTCTGGCCTGAGTCCTTGCCCTGGCTATTTTTTTTACTCGTGTTAGGTTTATTGTGCTAATTTGTAAGTCAATCAAAAATAACGTGTTCTTTAATTAATTGTTATTTTAATGAATTCAGGCGTTAATTTATGTGTTCCTTATCTGTTAATGTATCAAATGCACAAACAATTTGTTTTATATTTACACAATTTAATTCATACAGCAAAAAGTAATTTGTTTAACTTCTACACAAATAAGCCATATCATATAATGTAATACAAAATATATAACATAAATAAGCATATGAGATTAAAATATTTTTCACTGGTTGCTTCAAGACCACCTTATCATATTAAGGTATGATAAGGGGATCTTGGGTTGTCGTTTCATTTTCGTGATTGTTTATAATATTTGGCGCGAAATGGCACTTTCTTAAGACTGAGTTATGCCAAGGCTCCTTCTAACAAACAAGTACCAAAATAACCTTGTGATTGTATAACAAAATGTTAAGTTTAGATTTGAAAACAGCATTAAGAGAAAAAGATTGCCTAAGTACACACTTTTGAAAAACATGGAGATATTCTCCTTACAGCCGAATCTTTCTTCAACACATAAACAAGTTGTTTATAAGCCGCTTCACTAACTTCAACTGTGTCTAGTGTGCTTTGAACACTTTTCTAACAGATGTCGGCCTGACCTTTTGCTTCCAGGTATAGATCAAAGTATTGCTTTTTTTCTTTCTTTCTTTCTTTGTTCATTATTTATTTGTGGTTGTGAAACGGCTCCCACAAAAAGAAAAAGAAAGAAAGCGGATCGAACAAGCAGGAAGGAATATCGAAAATCGACAATGTTCGGGATTGCCGATATTCGATTGAAAGAGAACCATGCTCAAAATGTTTCCTTTTTTTTGTGTGTGAAATTTTACCGTTTTTATTGGGTTTTTTCTGAAGAAAAACTTAAAAATATTTCTTCCTTTTCCAATAGTTTTATTTTGTTTAATTGGAATGTCGTTTTCGAATGTAAAATGTGCCAAATCAGGATTTTTCTTTTTCTTTTTTTTTTTTTTTTCAAACAGTTTCAGTTTAAATTCTAGATAAAATATTTATCAGTTTCCGTATGAATTCTTTTACTAAACATGCGAATAATAATAATAATAATAGCGACAGATTAGTTGTTATTTTCGTTTGTTAAATAATAATAATAATGATAATAACACTGTCGCTATTGAAAGTTTTATTGCACATTTAGTTAGATGATTCATACAGAAGTAAATAAATATTTTTTTGTCAATAATTAGTTCCATCAGTCATGATTTCCAGTCATCAATTTAAATTATCATTGTTACAAAAAATTTACAGGACACTCCGATAACGGATGTTTCCTCAATTTCAATGTATATTTGTTATGTATTTGTAAAATCGTATTATTATTTTTTTTTTCTAAAAAAATTTCATCTCTGTGCGATTTTATTTAAGATAATATATCATACTTTATTTCTAATTACATCATAAAGGTTTATTTATTTATTTATTTATTTATTTATTTTTGTTTTAATAAATATATTTTGCATACCGATCTAAGGAATCCTGATCATGAAAAGTCAACGAATAAAATTTATAAAGATATTTTCAATTGAAAAAAATAGAAATTTTCTTCAATTGGAGGATTTTTTAATACATCTGCGGCAGAACATATTTTTGAAAATAAAAGTTTTAAACTGCTTATTAATCTTAGCCATTTAGATTCTTAAATAAAATGGCGAATTTGGTTAATTTATTTAGGATTTTAATTTATTTTTGTTACTTTATAATTTCTGCTCGTTATTTTTCGATTATTTCGAACTGTATGCGCAGGGGCCCCAACTGGACTATTTTTGGGGTGGGGGTGGGCTGCCATTATTTCCAAACAATAATCTTCGTAATAGCTTTCTTTTTTAAAGTTTTGCAGATATCTATCACGAAGATTGCTGTTTGGAAATAGTGGTATTCAAAAAGAGATCAGTTGGGGCCTTTTTAAAAACGATGTGCGAGAATTTGTAGACGGTAATATTATTCATGCATATTGCATTATCTATTTTCATTTTCTTCATTACACTTACTTACGTTCACATCTGATATCGCATAAATAAATTTAAGAAATAAAATGCATTAAAACTTACAAGCAATACTGTAAATTGCGAATGTAGAAAGTACAGGCAGCAAGTTGCCTGAAAACATCCGTGGAATTAGAAAAGATTTTGGTACTTTTCTGTTATACCAACACCATGCCAAAATGTACGCTAATGCTCCATTTATTTCAACCCTGACCGTGTAAAGAATTTTTATTGCAAACCGTGCCAAACATTGCGAGTGGCTCCTTATTTAATGAACATGAATCACTTTACTATTATTATTATCTAATCGTTAACCACGCAAAGCTCCTTAAGTTGCTACTTTTCGAATCGAAAAAATATTTTTAAATTAAATTATACCTTGCATTTTTCATTGACGCTGAGATGGATTTTACCATTTGGCAGCCAAATGATGAGGTAGTCGGAATGAAATCATTTCAGGACTATGGAATTATGCATTGAATTTTTTTTTTTTTTTTGCCGCAATGCTGAAAAACGAACATATTTACGAACATTTTACAGTAAATCACAAATATAAGCTTGTTGATCCTAACACTGGATGTAATATTCAGTCTGTTGAGAGATTATGGAGCATTGCAAAATGGCGCAATAAAAGACAGTGCAGCACTATTCGTTAATTATTTGCAATCCTAAGTCAGAGTTCATGTGGTGACGCAAGGTCTTCATACAAAAAATGATATGTTTACTGAAGTGCTAAGAGACATTTACCATTCCATGCCTACAGTTTTAACTGAATTTTTTTAATTATTTTATTGTATAATATTCATATATTTTTTAGTTTATGCATATATTTGTATTGGTTTAATAAAGTAGTTCGTGAAACTCTGTAACTTTGAAATAATCACTTTGGCACCAACAATGTTTTTTTTTTTTTTTTTTTTTTTTTTTTCCAAAATGCTTTATTTGACGCCAACTATTACACTTGGCTTGGCACCAATGGTGTTTGTATAACGGAAAAGTTGATTTTTTTGTTATTTGAAGAAATTTCCATCTCTTGACTGGATGATTTCAGGAAATTTTGAGCTTAGGTTAGCGAAATTTTCGCGTTTTGGGAGATAAAGGACATACGTAAAAAAATCCATTTATAATACATACGGAGAAGTACACTAGACAGCACATTGCCGGAACACACTTGTGATTTGTCGAAAATACTTAGAGCATTTCAAGTAATTTTAAAGCTGGATCTGGAAATTTTCTGTATTTTGGATGAAAATGGGCAAATCACAACAGAAATTTTCGTGTTTTAACGAAATATAACCAATGAAAAAATTCATTCAATTCACGGAGATTTTTTTTGAGAGTGTACTGTGCTGAGAGTATTGATATGATTCACGCAGTATTGTTTAATTATATCAATATTCTGAGCACAGTAGAACCAGAATGGATTTAAATTTTTTATTGTTGTGGGTCCTTGTTTACTTAAGATATCTTCTTTCACCTTATTAAAACATTTAAGTTTTGTTATACTAGTCTGGAAGTGTTGGAAAGTGTTTTATAATCTATGCTTAAGGCCTGATTTTTAGGTGCGTTCGTAATTATATAAATACGTAGCACCTATTGTCGTCTTCTGCTCCGTCCGTCTGTCTGTCTGTCCGTCCGTCCGCATATAACAACGCAAAAACTACCCAACCGAATGGTTTGAAATTTAAGATAAGAAAAATCAGTGTTTTCTTGTTATAGGAGCTTCCGAGGTTTAATCGTCAAGCGACCGAGATACTTATTTTATTACAGAAATTAATCTGCAGACGATATAATTCATTTCACAGAATAAAAAATTATCAAGATATGAATATTTATATAACTAGCTATATAGTACGAACGCACGTTTCGTACGCAACGTGCGTACGAAAAAATTATACTAAAATTATGACTTTTACTGAGTTAACAAAACAGTTCTTAGAAGTGCCTTGTTCAAAGGTTGCCCATCTTTGAACGTCAGATTGTATGTATATATATATATATTTATATACATATATAAAAACTTTTATATATATAATATAAATAAATAAATATATATATATATATATATATATATATATATATAACGTTTATATATATATATATAAACTTAATGTAAAATTTAACCATCGAAACATAAGAATCGTTTCGTACGCACGTTTCGAACGCAGGTTCATTTGTCCCGTTTGACGTACAATTTCCAACTTCTTTTTTTTTTTTTTTTTTTTGTATGGGGAGCGAAAACTGGTTTGTTAGTTTGTCTCGTTTTTTTTTTTTTTTATCACACCCATTAAAAACAACTAAATCACATCTACATAGGTACAAAGAGAGTAAAATCAGTAGGGTAATAGCGAAAGGATTTCATAATCAGTGCGTAACGCCTTATAATTTTACTCTTCATTTGAGGAAAAAAACAAATCACAACCATAAGTACACAACACAAAAATTTAGCCTTTCTCAGAGTATCTTCTAATCTCGTAAAGCATATCACCTCGTCTCCACAAACTTCATAATCATTTAAACAATTTAAACTACTTTTTCACGAGTCTTCGGATTAACCTTTTTAAAATAATAATAATAATAATAATACTAATTCTCCCACATTCACCTAAAACTTATGGTTTATTTGTATATTTTTTAAAAACTTAGTTTTCGTTTTGTTTAAGTTTACAGGAAAACTTGTTTTAAAAAAGCAACAGACATAACACACTATATAAAAATTTTATCTTAGAAGATCTATACATCCTTTACACGTTTTAATACTTTAAAGTTTTTTTTTTTTTTTTTTTTTTTTTTTAATTTGAAAGAACTTATTATAATACTTAAAATAAACATTGAGACTCTGTTGTTTTAACATAAGAGTTCTTATAGATTATTTTTATGATGG
The DNA here is from genome assembly GCA_963931845.1 of Maratus michaelseni. Lineage (NCBI taxonomy): Eukaryota > Metazoa > Arthropoda > Arachnida > Araneae > Salticidae > Maratus > Maratus michaelseni. Next base: position 267,729,643 of record OZ007594.1, read on the forward strand.
TTCATGTATTATCTTCATGTACTTCTTTTGTTAAATTGAGAAAAAAAAAACTTTTAAATCAGTTTCACTGTTATTATTTATTTATTTATTTATTTATTATTATTATTATTATTATTATTTATAGTACATAGTTTTTTCATGCCGTTTTTAAAACTCGGCAAGTAACTCGGTTTAAAAAATTAATCAAAAAACTCCATTTAAAAATTATACTAAAAATATGACTTTTACTGAGTTAACAAAACAGTTCTTAGAAGTAGTCCAGTAGAAATAGCATTTTACCTTACAAAAATTCGGGTAGTTCTGATTTTTGGGTATGTTGTAAAGGTTGACCCTCTAATAAAAAAAACCAAGTTTTCGACCTTCTAGACCTTGTGCGTTTTTCACAATATTGAAAAAACCAATATTTTTCGGCACTTTTTTCGATTTTTCTTAAATAACTCAATTTTAGTGCATTTCACAGAAAAAAGCACTGTTACCGTTTTGTAGAGCATAAAATTCTCTACAACATGCAGTATTCAGGTTTGTAAATTGTACAAATAGGGGGTAAGATACGGAGTCGGGAAAATAGGGTAAAATTTGGAAAAAATGTAAAAATCCACAAATGACGTTAGTTTTTGCTTAATAACCTACTTTTATTGCGTTTTAGAGACAAAAGCACTTTTACCATTTTGTAGATCATAAAATTCTCTACAACATGCAGTATTCATATTTGTAAATTGTCCAAATAGGGGGTAAGATACGGAACCGGGAAAATAGGGTTAAATTTAGAAAAAATGTAAAAATCCACAAATGACGTTAGTTTTTGCTTAATAACCCACTTTTAGTGCATTTTAGAAACAAAATTGTCATAATCAACTTTTTAGAGCATGAGATAGTCGATAGTTTCATTTATTATAGGTTGACCCTCTAATAAAAAAAAACAAGTTTTCGACCTTCTAGACCTTGTGCGTTTTTCACAATATTGAAAAAACCAATATTTTTCGGCACTTTTTTCGATTTTTCTTAAATAACTCAATTTTAGTGCATTTCACAGAAAAAAGCACTGTCACCGTTTTGTAGAGCATACAATTCTCTACAACATGCAGTATTCAGATTTGTAAATTGTCCAAATAGGGGGTAAGATACGGAGCCGGGAAAATAGGGTAAAATTTGCAAAAATCCACTAAAGACGTTAGTTTTTGCTTAATAACCTACTTTTAGTGCGTTTTAGAGACAAAAGCACTTTCACCATTTTGTAGAACATAAAATTATCTACAACATGCAGTATTCATGTTTGTAAATTGTCCAAATAGGGGGTAAAATACGGAGCCGGGAAAATAGGGTTAAATTTGGAAAAAATGTAAAAATCCACAAATGACGTTAGTTTTTGCTTAATAACCCACTTTTAGTGCATTTTAGAAACAAAATTGTCATAATCAACTTTTTAGAGCATGAGATAGTCGATAGTTTCATTTATTATAAAACAAATTATTTGTAATAAACCTTTAAAATCACAGCAAAAAGATTTTGGATGAAAACAGGAAAATACTGCCTAAAAAGTTATTAATGCTCTAAAAAGTTGATTATGACAATTTTGTTTCTAAAATGCGTAACAAAATAAAACGCGCTTTTCAGTATATTTTTCAGTGGTATCGTGTTTCCATATTAATGCGTTTTGCTTATAAAATATTAATGTTGCATTGAATTTTTTTCCTTTTTATAATTACTGCACCAAATTTTTACTGATGAAAACAATCATAAACTTATAACCCTTCCTTGTAATTTTTTTTGCCAGCTTCATTGAAAACACTCCAAATAGATAATGCCAATAACATGCGAGAAAAAAAAAAAAACATCACCACAACACAGTTTTATAGAGAAAATAAAACTACCACTTAATAATTACGAATATCCCACAAACTTGTTTTGTATTGAAAATATCCTATATGATCATACACATAAAATGAATTACTGTTGAGAAAATACTTATCACGTGATACTTGACTCAACGTGACTGAACGTGATTCTTCCCTCACACGCTATTGATTAGTTCTTATTAATACAACCAACAACGATTTCTAGACTATAGAATTGATGACGTTTATAGATCAAGTGTATATTCAAATGTATTATTTTTCAGTATATTTTTCAATGGTATCGTATATCCACATTACTGCGTTTTGCTATTACAATATTAATGTTGTATTAATTCCCTTCTCGCTTTTTTAAAGATTAGTATAATAAATATCCCTTAATAAAAACAAAACCTCAACATAAGCCACTTGCTCGTAATTTTTATTAATATAATCAAAACAAGGAAAAATATATCCTAATAATAACTTGCGTAAATTTTCGGCCGAGGAAAAAAAAAATTCCACCACAACACACTATTAAAGAGAAACTAAAACTACCGCTTAATAACACGAATATCCCACGAACTTCCTTTGTTTGGGAAATACTCTATGATCATGCACATAAAATAAATTACTATTCAGATAAAAACCTATCATGGAATTCGTGATATTTTTATTTGTTCCATACGCACGCGATCAATTTGCATTGACTATTCAATAGGAAAAAAATCTGTTAAAACCAAGTTTTTTTTTTCCCTTTATATTGCATTTTATTGTTAAAAAAATTCATGATGTTACATATAGCTCGCAACCAAGCTAAGGTGAATCCATAAGAATACATTTATACAGCCTTGAAAAATGACCAAATTATGGAAGCAATGATATATATATATATATATATATATATATATATATATATATATATATATATACACTTTATAATTACCTATCTTTAATTGGAGATTTGGTTAGATTTGCTGCAAGAACTTATATATATATATATATATATATATATATATATATATATATATATATATATATGTATAAAGGGTGTCCGAAAAGTCTGGAAACGGTCGAATAACTCGAGAAATATACATCGGATTGAAAAACGGAAAAAATGCATGCTCAGTATTTTTGAAAAATCTCTAGAGATATCAAAGTTGCCGCCACCCATATCTGCCCCCTCGAGGGAAAAGGGGGGTCAACTTTAAAATCTTAAATATTAACCCTCCCTTTTTATTGCACTAAAAGTACAAATATACCGTATATACTCGTGTATAAGTCGAAGACTTTTTGACAAAATTCGGGAGTTGAAAGTGGGGGGTCGACTTATACACGAGTTAGTAAAAAACAAAAATAAATAAAGAATATTTCACACTCCGAAAGAAGTGTGAAATAGCGGAGTGAAATACCAGAGTCACCTGGTCTAGGTTGGAAAGAGAGATAAAAGCAAACAATGGTCATTTCCTTGTGATTCACAAAAAAAAAAAAAAAAAAAAAAAAAAAAAACTAAACAATAATCTCCATGTAAATGTTCTGCATCCTCTTCTGATAGAATTCCCTTCAATACAGGGAGATTCCTTTCAGTATTTTAACACCCCTTTATAAAAAGAGTTCAACTTGAAAATGTTTCTAGATTTCTCTCCTCTCCTAAAAGTCCTACAACACAAAGAAATACTACATTTTAGCAGTCTAAGAAATTGTTTACCCTTGTAAATAAGGCTTGAATAGATTTTTCAAACAATGTTTTTCTTTTTAAATATCATTAAATTGATGTGAATAGGCTTCAAAATAGTTTAAGCTTCTTCACTTTTACATAATTAATGCAGTTTTAAAACTTTGAATTAAAAAAAAAAAGGTCTGATTAGAAACGTTAAAAATAAAATGTTTACTAATTTAATGAAAATTAATTATTATTATTATTATTTTATTTTATTTTTTATCCTCGATTACAAATCATTTTTCAACATATGCTACCAGAAATGTGGTTCGACTTATACACGAAAATTCAATTTTTTTTTCAAAATTTTGCGTAAGAATTGGGGGGGGGGGGGGGGGGGGGTCGACCTATACACGAGTCGACTTATACGCGAGTATATACGGTAAATTAAAAATCGATTTGAATAAATTCGTTTAATTTCCTTTCATTGGAAAACCACAGACGAACAGTATCACAATCACATCTGTTCCTACAGCCCAAAGTTGGCGGACTAGGCACTTTTCAGGCTCTATAGATTTTTTCTTTAATATTGCATTTATCGATTTGAAATTAACACATCTATGCGTATTTTTTTCGCTGAATCCAAATACGTAATTTTCGTAAAAAAAGACCCTCCAATTACAACCGAAGACATTAATTATTATTTCATTAATTCTATTGCAGAAAAATAATTCCTTTGAGCATGTCAATTTGAATGAGAGACACCTAGATGATGAATATGACAATCATGGAATTGATAGCCCTTAATTTACATCGGGGTTTTCTTTAACAGAATATTTGTTGTAACTTTTTATTTTACGAAAAAAATATTTATTTTTACTTTCGAAGACGAAAGATAAAAAATAAAAATAAACAAAGCTGATGATAATTAGATAGCTCACTCTCAAATTTTAAAGCATGTTCAAATTTTTAAAACTGTGTAAGATAAAGATTTGAAAATTAGTATATGTACGCATAATCATTATCTATTTAAGAAATTCAAAAAAATCGACAGGTAAACTTTTATTATATATAAAACTGATTTCTTTTATGGAAAATGAAATGTATTTGTATTTATTAATTAAAGGATAAAGTGTTTTGAAAGGAATATTAAACGAAACCCTTTGTATGATCCTCGATCACACTTATCCACTTGTTTCAATAATACATTATTGTCGAAAAGAAACCTTCAAATATACCACTTCCCTGCAGTTGTTTACTTGTATCTTTAAATCATGTATAAAACCATTCCTAATAATAATGCGCAAAAATTTCGGGCAACAAAATCTTCCTCATAACACATTATTAAAGCGAAAAACTAACAATTAATAACACGAATACTCCACAAATTTCTATGTATGTGAAATACCCAATGATCATATACACATAAAATGAATTACTATTCCTGAAAATACTTATCACGTGATGCGTGACATTTTTATTCGTTCCGTACGCACACGATTAGTCCCCATTAACAACTCTGCTCTTCCTTCCGAAAGATATCGCCATTTTATTTTTTTTCTGTTCTTTTTTTGAAATGCTTTTGTGGCATATAGAATTGTTTCTGTTTCTCTTCTGCCTCAGATTTTGTGCAGGGTTACGCCGGGTCAAATGGAAGAAATTCTTTATATCTCCTCCTTCTTACGTTTTCCATTGTCTATTGTTTATTCCCGGAGAGGTTTTTAGGATAAACGCTTCCTCGTGCTGACAATTGCGAAAATGGTCCTAATAAATGTTTCGGTTCACAAAGTGCCCATGCTTTTGAAACGAATAGAGCAACCGATGGAATTTGAACGCATTTTTAGTTGAAAGAATTATTTTGTTTTCGACTCAAAGCATTTTTGAGAAGGGTAATTGAATGTTATAATTCGATTACGACAAACAATTGTGACGAGTAACTTTGATTAACAAAATATAAACCTAACATTATGTGGGTCAAAATCTCGTGTAATTTCTTAGTCCGCAATATATATCTCTCGTCATTTATTTGCAATATAAATTCTTATTTAATGTTAAAATGTTTCTCAGCGATTGTTCTACAATATTATGTTACTTCTACTGTTAAAATCTGTTTTTTTTTTTAATCTTTAAAATGGAATTTAAATATATCAAAAGTCACTACTGTCTCCTATCCTTAATCCAAAACTTGATCATTAAAACCATCAACAAACAATAATTATTAAACAAATTTGAATCTTTAACAATTTCTTCGGCTATTAACATTTAAACATTAAAAAAAATATATATATATATTTAGTTTGTCAAGTTTTTAGATTTTATAGCCTTATCTGGTACTATTTTTAGCTATTGCCGTGCTTCCCTTAAAAAGAAAAAAGAAAGAAAGAAAGTAAAGAAAGAAACAACAAAAAAGGGGATAATTTTTTTCTCGTTTTAAATTCCCCCCCCCTTTGCAACATTCATAACCCAAAATATTTGTTGTTTAAAATCTGCCACTGGCAATAACAACAAATTCTTAAAAGACGATTTCCACACATTCAGTCAATGTGCTTAGATCGAAAAAAAAAAAAAAAACAAGCCTCAAACACGACATAACCCAAAGAAAACAAGAGCTTGTTTCATTGTTATAAATGGTATGACCGTGTTTGTTTTTAAGTTAGAATATCTCTCCAAAAGACTGTGATGTCGAGAGTAGACATGAAAACTGGCGATTTCCCAACTTTTCAATTTTATTCTTCCGATGAAATAAATGTAAACCAATGTTGATAAAAATCGCGTATTTTATTTTAATTAATTTCTTTCTGTCTCATTCATAATGAAATTTTGATTTAATTCATATATAGGGATTATTTTGATAGCTTTAAATTTAAAGCAGCTATCACGGTGATGAGGTTCTGTTTTTAGGTTGTATATATTTGCTATATGCATTTTAACATTTACGAATATATCACGCAGTATACAATTTTATTTGTTGAAATGTGATTGAACATGCACTTCGTCAGTGTACTGGTGAAAAAAAAACAAAAAACAATGGCACTCCGGGAGTGCCGACAGAAGTGAAAACTTGAACAATTACGTGTGTATTTTTTGAATCGTCAGGAAACGTTTTATTGTGCAGGAAATACTTTTAAATGAAGTGGTTTTTTTAATTCATTATTATAAACTACTACTACAAAAATTATATTACAATTTTCATTTAATGCACTATTGTATATGAAAAATAATGCATATTATTTTACATACAAAAATTGCAATCTATTGCTTAAAACGTAAATTTACAAATACATGAAATATGAAATTTAATTAATTGGTATTCTTTGAAATGAATACCAGTGAAACTTATGAATTTTCATCCACAATTTAAACAACTCTCAATACATTCATCATTTCTTCCATGAGATGTAGTATCTTCATACTGCGCGTATTGTTTGCGGTATCTATAATTTCTATCAACAAACTTTTCTTTTCTATAAAATGATTTCACTTCATTTCCGTATCAGTAACCACGTTTCTTTAAACTTTCGTGAAATATTTCATTATTTTTTCTTTTTATATTACTTCCGTCTATTTCTTTTCTCGTGCTCGTTAAATTATAATATTTTCCGTGTTTTGTTATTTCATTTTCATCTTTTGATTTGGTCTCGCGAGTTGAGTCACTTTTATCTGTTTTCACCGCGCGTGCTAAATTTATCTTGAAATTATTTTCTGAATTATTTTTATTCATAATACCAATCATTTCGTTTTCTGCACGTGAACTATTTCCTTTTGATACTTTCGCTTCATTGTATGAATTGGCAACATAATTTAATTTTTTATCGGAATTATTTACAACTTTAATGCAACCTACTTGAAAAGTATTGCGCTCGCCAACAATTTTAATTCCCTCTTCATCTATCGCCAACTTTAGTTTGCTGATCACGTCTTGCCCTATATTACAATATCGTATGCGAGAGATTTTGAAACATAAAATTTCGTTGATATAAGAAACCCATCGACACGTATTTCATACACAAAATATCCAATTAGATTTACAGTTTCTCCGCCAATGTCAGTTAATAAGATATTAACAGAAGACAAATTTGGCGATCCAATATTGACATAACATTCGTAACTGAATAAAGAAATGTAGCTGTCTGTATCAAACAACAGATTTGCTTCTTTGCCTTTGATATTAATTATTTTACCCATTCCATTAGGTTTAGACTTATTTCTGATTCGAATTGTAGCAATGTTAGCTTTTTCCTGTACATCGGTATTAGGATTGTGATTTTGGCGATTGTAATTTCGATAGTTTTCTGTAGAGTCTTGACTGAATTCATTAGTTTGACTGTTATTGCTATTATTATACTGAGACGCTATGTGGCCTTGAGAGTTATATCTATCTAAAACACCTAATTTGAGATTTATTTCTTTTGTTTTGGTATTGGGTATGAAAGAAAGATTGTGAATTTTCATTTTTACTTACTTCGGGTTTTCTATCTTCAAAGTGGGGTGAAATTCTATTCATGGTTTTAACATTACGTCTCGCAGCATCATAATCGTCTAGTTTATTTACTAATACGTCTACATTTTTAATTTTTGGAAGATCATCAATAAAATGTGCTTTCATTTCTATAGGTAACCTTTTCTTAATTTGATCTACTACTATTAATTCTTTTAAGGATTCAAAATCAGATACTTTAAGACCGCTAATCCATTCTTCCAAATAATTTCTTAATTCAAATGCTAAATCGCGCCAAGTGGCTGAAGATTCTTTTTATGTGACATTAATTTCTGCCTAAATTCTTCTGGCGTCATTTTGAAGCGTTTAAGAAGTAAATCTTTTACGTAATCGTGTTCGCCAATGTTTCTGGTTCTCTAGCTATAATATTGGCGATTTCTAACGGAATTAAACTTAACAAATGTGTGACCCAATTTTCTTTTATTATATTCACTCGAGAAATTTGTCTTTCAAATAATGCTAAATAGAGACTAATATCACTTTTGCTGTCAAAGTGAGATATTAATTTAAGCAAGTCTGGTTGCTTACCTGAACCAGCTATTGCAGAATCGTCGCCAAATATACAAAGGTGTCGGTAACAGTGTCGCGAGTTCAATGGTTTTTTCCCATCTCAAAAAAGGCCCCAGCTATTGCAGAATCATCGCCAAATATACAGAGGTGTCGGTAACAGTAACGGTAACAGTGTCGCGAATTCAATGGTTTTTTCCCATCTCAAAAAATGCCCAACGCGCCTAAAGAAGTTTTCACTTCAAAAAATTGATATAAAAAAAAAAGTACATTAAACATTCTAGAGAAAATTGAGGAGGAGCTACTGCACGATTTAAGAGCCAATAGGTTAAAATAACAAACAAAATATGTTTTCAGCAATTTCCATAAAATTTTACGAAATATAAACACATTGTAAAAGTTTAAATCCTTTTAGGAAAAAACTATTTTTGTTGCTAAAATGTTGAAATGATTGAACGAAACCAGGATTTAAAAACAAATATAATGTAATCAAAAAGGCTTTTATTGACGTACATTATAAAAGTAAAATGTTATTCCAAATTTCTGGTGTCATTGTGACATTTGAGAATTAATTTTTTCAAGGCGTTAAGAAAAAGTGCGTACCGTCAACCGATGTGACTTTATCCCTATGGTAAAGATACCATATATATCTTTTTCAAAATTAAAGAAATCTATATTTTAAGTATTTTATTAAATATACTTTCCCCTTTCTGCATTATCGTAACTTATATACATTCCCGGCTGTTAAAACGCGCACCTTTTTATCATTCTCTTTCAACGACAACTTTTAGTCAAAATCATACATATTGTTTGTAAATTATCATTAACGTACTTTATTCGGTCTCCCACATATGAAATTATACAAGGCATAAAATGTTTCCTTTCTCATGGTAAGTTTTGACTTCATAATGAATCCAGATGTTAATTCCGTCTGAGTGACGCCTTATAACATATTTCTGAAATATCTTTCCTGCATTTTCTCAAAACAACTAACCACTAAAATTCTATTTCACTCTCTTTTTTTGCCAAAGTGCAATCTTCGCCAATAAAGATTTCCCTACCAATGACGTCAATTATGAAGTTGATATGATGTATATGTAACGGTTACAATTCCCACGCAAAATACAATACTCTTGGCTCTAAAAATGTAAATGGTTTGGCATACTTTCCAACGCACGCTGTCATTATCAAAAATACACTTTCCTCTCTGATCTCCGCGATGTAACATCTCTAAATATATTCTGGCCCCTTGGCCACCCCTATGGTAATCTCCAAAAACACTTTCCCGCTTTTTAAAAATTTGGATAGGCAGCCTATGTTCTCGAAATTCTTACTTCACTCCTCTGTCAAAAAATTTGGATTGTCACCCATGATACAAGATGTCATTTTTATGCCTGTGGATTTTTAATTGTGGAACAAGTTTTTGGATATGTCATGTCTCGTCGTTTAAAATAAAGTAAAGGTCTTTACCAAATTCTTCTTGATTCTTCCTCGTCGAAACAAAACTGTTTCCAGTTCTCTACAGGATGTCGTCAACTTGAGTTATTACGGAAAACAACATATGCAATTCACTATACGTCACTCGGGACCTAAATGCTTATGTCCCGCCGAAAACAATTTTCCGATATTTCAGATGCCTACAAATTCTTCGACCATTCCCATACTCCGAACCATTTCTTGATTCTACTCCGAAGTATCTCTATTTCTTTTCGATAATCCCATCACGTTGATGAAGGCAAAACGTGTAATAAATAAAATTTGTTACAATAAAATTAATTAGTAATGCCGAATTCTGATAGATTGAAGCTTTACGTATAGATTGGAGCTTAAATTATTTAATTCAGCATTTTAGAAATTGAGTTTGATTTCTTAATGTTTTTTTCTTAACAAATCAATGAGATTTTTATATGTTATTTGATATTTTAGATTTTACATTGACTTTATTCACAACCGGCAATTTGAATACCAATTTAGGGTGAGGCTGTCTCGGCACAAAGTCACCACAAAATTAGTTTATTCATTATATTTAACTTTTCTGAAAATATCATAAAAGCAAACATTTGCTGTAAATATAAACGTTGTACTAGTATATATTTTTTGTACAGGTGCTTGTGTGCCTCGTACTACGTACATTCAAGCGTACTCGTATATGTGCCTGTTACGTATTAAACCTCTGTAGGTAGTCGTAATTATAAAAGTTATATTGATAAAACGCTGCAGAAAGTGGCAGATGCTGTTCTACAGTATGTATTAAGCCAGTTTTTTTGTTTCAAATAAGTGAATATATGTAAAATTTTGTCTCTTTAAAAATATTAATCCTACCATATCTTAATTGTCAATTGTTTTTACATGTTTTGCATAATGGTCGTTTTTGATTAAAATTCCATTTTTCTGTTCTTATTCATATACAAAATTTGTGTGTTTTTTTTTTATTATTATTATGTTTTATTACTCTCTCATTATAGTGTTATTGCATTGTCTTACAAGGTATATAAAGTTTCCTCAATATATTTTTAGTTATAAGCAGGGTTGTAGTGGGTAGCTGCCCGGGTACCCGCCCGGGCTGTGTTTCCTAAAAAAACGGGTTTTTTACAACCATAAGGATTGTAGTGGGTAGCTTCCCGAGTACCCGCCCAGCTACCCGCTCGGGCTGTTTTTTTTTAAACCCGTGTTTTTTACAACTCTGGTTATAAGACAAAGTCACTCCAAGCCAAGGTGACTTTGACCCATTTAAATAATAATAATAATAATAATAATAATAAAACACTACTCTTTAAAAATACCAAATGTGATTACAATTGTTATATTAGAACTGGAAAAACAAAATTATAAATTGTTTAAACGAAAATTTCAATAAGTTTTGGATCTTTAAACACAACAAGAGGTAAAAAATGAGTATTAGTTATAAAACAATAGAGAAGGATTATAAGATTTCCATTGTCTTGCACTATGGCTAAAAATGAATCTTTTACAATAAAAGAGAGATATAAAAAATCAAAGATGATTTAAAATCAATAAATATTTATTTTAAAAAATGACAAGTTCTTTTTGAAAAGATTTTGTAGAGTTTCTTATTTTTTCTTTGTAAAACTTTTGCTGAGTATTGTATCTGAATTTAAATACTTTGTAAGAAATACTTCCCTAGAAAAAAGTTTTTGTTATGTATTCTCTTTCTCTCAAAGAAAACAAATAAATAGTGCGTATAGATACAACTTTTGAATAGAAAAATATTCTAACTTTTGTTGAGATCTTCTATCAAGCCTATTTTTTCTTGTTTTGGTTTTTTGCCTGACAGAAAAATAGGCTTTTGGCGTGACACGCGCAAAAGCAAATAAATAAATAATTAAAAAAATTATTGTTTTAAATGATTATTAATTATGTTTCCAAAATGTCAAATTAATTTTCCATGGCACCATATGATACATGCACCAGTAACATGCGAAATTAGGAAAATAGGATGTTTTTCTTTTCTTTCTTTCTTTCTCTTCTTCTTCCTTTCTATTTATTTTTCTGGAGTAGCAAGGATTTTTTCTAGCAACTTTAGGAATTTTTCCTGATTTCAGAATTTTTTTTTAAAATTATTTTTCACTCGCTGTTAAGAAAAATCTAATGTACACTGGTAAATTTAATAATACTCTTAATATTTTCAAGAACTGTTAGCGCATTTTTTAAATTCTAATTAAAAATATGCATAAAAACTTATTCGTGCCTCTAATATGTTTTTTTTTTTTTTTAATTTATTTAATAGTTGGATTTTATAGTAATAGGGCCTAAACCACTCCTAGAGTTGTAAAAGTTCATCTATAATGAGCAAACCCAGCTATTCTTTTTTTCGCTTCCCTCGAATTATGATGCATTTTTTTTTAACAATTTCCAACATAGTTGAAAAGTGTTTATGAATTCGGTTTGTCTGTCTGTCTGTCTGCCGCCTGTCCGTGTTCTTACTCGCGTAAATATACTCGGATTGCCATGCAATTGTTATATGTTAATGAGCTTTACTGTGGCATATTCGGTATTGAAAATGAATTATGTAGTGCTTTTAGCTCATTTACAGGGGCACTCAAAAGAATTTCGTTACATTACGGTCTATGGAGACAATTCGTTTGCGGTAAATGATAACGATGTTATACTATTTCAAACATATTTAAATTGAAATATATCACTGAGGTGCGTTACAAGAGGCTTACTATAGAATAGGGTGTGCATAGCATTTTCGTTCATTTTCAGGGACACACAAAAGAATTATGTTAGATATTTCAAAATAAAATCAAATGTCAGCAGTACTATCTAAGAACAATAATTGCTGGACGTGCGTTTTAAGTTGTGGTACTTTTCAAATTAAACTAATTTTTTGCCTATTACTTGGTGTGTATAAATTCTAGATGATATACAAGGCAGCACAAAAGATCTCGAGTACATTTCCGTTTATTGATGGAAACTGCTCAAAGGAAATTTAGAACTGTGCTATGCGTTTCTTAACTGCACTAAATTTTAGCATACTATGTAGTATATATATAAATTCATAGATCATATACAGGGCTGCAAAAAGAATTCGGATACTTTTCCGATTACTAATGGCAATTCCTGAAGTGGGTTTTCAAATGTGTTATTCGTTTTCCAAATTGTTTACCTAGACATCATCTTTCACTTTATTAATCGGTGAAGTTTTGTTAAAGTATTCTGTACGCGTTGAAAAGTGTTTCATAATCTATGATTGACGAGTGAGTTTTCTTTCTTGTTTTTTTTTCCTCTTCAATAATTGGTATATATAAAAATTCATAGATCATATACAGGGCTGCAAAAAGAATTCGGATACTTTTCCGATTACTAATGGCAATTCCTGAACTGGGTTTTCAGAGCCTACACTAGTCACGCGAAGAAACGCTCACGCTAATGTTAAGTCTATGGGAAGGTTATCGCGCGATTTCTCGCTCACATTTCAATATTTTAAAATGATTTTTTTTGCATAGCATAGCTGGGGGCGATCTCTAACGTTGTTAGTTTTTACTTTTTTGGTTTTGGTTACAGTTTTTTTATAAGCGGACATTTTAAATTTTGGAACCGGTTTGAACCGGTTCTGAAAATGAGAGAACACTTATATAAAAAAACTGGACCCAAAATCGAAAAAGTAAAAACTAACAACGTTAGAGATCGACCCCAGCTATGCTATGCAAAAAAAAATCATTTAAAAAGATTAAAATGTGAGCGAGAAATCGCGCGATAACCTTCCCATAGACTTAACATTAGCGTGAGCGCTTCTTCGCGTGACTAGTGTAGGCTCTTCAAATGTGTTATTCGTTTTCCAAATTGTTTACCTAGCCATCATCTTTCACTTTATTAATCGGTGAAGTTTTGTTAAAGTATTCTGTACGCGTTGAAAAGTGTTTCATAATCTATGGTTGACGCGTGAGTTTTCTTTCTTGTTTTTTTTTCCCTTCAATAATTGGTATATATAAAAATTCATAGATCATATACAGGGCTGCAAAAAGAATTCGGATACTTTTCCGCTTACTAATGGCAATTCCTGAAATGGGTTTTCAAATGTGTTATTCGTTTTCCAAATTGTTTACCTAGCTATCATCTTTCACTTTATTAATCGGTGAAGTTTTGTTAAAGTATTCTGTACGCGTTGAAAAGTGTTACATAATCTAGGATTGACGCGTGAGTTTTCTTTCTTGTTTTTTTTCCCCTTTCAATAACTGGTATATATAAAAATTCATAGATCATATACAGGGCTGCAAAAAGAATTCGGATACTTTTCCGATTACTAATGGCAATTCCTGAATCCGCTCCGCAAATCTATTAAAATTCACTCATGTTTTGCATCACGGTGCCTTTATTCTGCCAGTCTTCAATTGTCTGTTGCATCTGGAATGCAAATCTAGATTCTTTTCAACTGCTTGTTTTGCATTTTTTATTAATAACTTTGTACATCCTAAAATGTTAAGTTCCGCTTTCCCATGACAAGCAGCAGGGTTGCTCCGTTAAAACCTATTATTTTGATAACGCGCCTAACTTTGCATCTCTGTTCTCAATCTCCCACGCAAAATTAACATTGATATATTCTAAACCGTCTTAAAATTCCGAATGGCGATAAAAATTAATGCACGTGTAATCTGGCGATTTTGGGATGACTTCTGGCACACATGTACATCTCTGAAAGTAGTTCAGACTTCTCTTAACCTCCGCTAAAAGAGGTTGTTGCTATTGATTTAAAAAGACCACCTCCCAAACTTTACCATTATAGTCAAGTTCCTAATAAATAAAAAACCTTGCAAGGAGCTATGGACTCTTCTCTATTCTTGTTTACATTTATGCTGACTTCTTACAGGAAATGTTCCCGTGGAGTTATTGCGACAACTACTTCTATTACGGTAATTTTTAAGTACATTACGATCACATATCCGTATCAACCCGTACTCCAGCCATTAGCATCATCATAGGCAATTCCTGAAATGGGTTTTCAAATGTGCTATTCGTTTTCCAAATTGTTTACCTAGCCACCATCTTTCACTTTATTAAGCGGTGAAGTTTTGTTAAGTATTCTGTACGCGTTGAAAAGTGTTTCATAATATATGATTGACGCGTGAATTTTCTTTCTTTTTTTTTTTTTTCCCTTTCAATAATTGGTATAGTGTAGTTTTGCGTGAGGTGTTGCGTACTTTTTATGCGAATTTAGAAAATAAGAAACAAGTAAAAAATAAATACCGAATACTGAACACTTATTTCGTCAAATATGTTAAAGTAAATCATATTTATTCCCAAAACATCGATAGGGTTTCCCCATTGAGATGTCTTATCTATTTTTGGATCGCTTTATTTATCAAAGTGGTTTAGAAGAAATCAACACTCGATACGTTTGGTGAGTATTTTAAACCCATGCTTAAACAGATCAGTTTTTTGGTATCTGAATTAGAATGTCTGAAACTTGGTATTAGATTATGTAGAATAGTATATAAAAACTACTTGGAGATTATGGTACAATTTTTTTTTTTAGAAACGCAGTTTTGAATGAAAAAAAAGATGAAAGATTTTAGATGTTATAGGTTGTGGGATATGAAGAAACGAGGGTCACCAGCCTGAATGTTTTGATGTTGCCTTTCATGTTTGCTGATGTTCTTGTAAAATAGCAAATTATGATAGATAAAGATGCATTGTCATCCGTTTGAATATTAATTCTTGAATATACTTTTTCCCTTATGAACTCCCGTTTTAGGTAGATTTCGTAAGAAATACTACCTATTGCATTCTCCCCTAAGTTGGAATTTTTGAAAATTTTTTGCAGATCTACGCCGATTATGACTCTCAGAACCCAAAATCACCCTCAGTTCAAAACTTTATCTATCTATCTATCTATGTCACTTTTTTATAGACACGATAACTCGAATAATTCTTCACAAATCTCTTCCAAACTAATACATAAAATCAAGGGGCATAAAATCTCGGTCAAGTTCGTTAATGGGCAAAATCGAACCAAGGGGGGAGAAATGGGGGGGGAGGCTTTTTGTGAAAACAGAAAAAAACCCATAACGTCTTAATTATGATGCGTATCGAATCCTTTTAAAGTTATTATTACTTCTAGGAAAAGGACCGATAATTTATGTATGACAGATTTTTGATATAATTAAACATGGTCCCAAGGGGGGGGAAGGGGGGTTTAGAAGAAAGAATTCATAACTTCGTCAATTTACAAGATATCAAATCCGCTTAAATTTATTATAAATCCTCTTAAAATTATCTAAAACTAAAAAAATACCTGCCGACTCCGCCTGCGAACAAGTTAGATTTCGAAGTGGGCGGTCCCTTATGGAACCCAATTGCGGCATCATGACAAAAAGATAATTTCTTCGGCAATTTCCAACAAACAGGTGCCCCCCCCCCCCCGGTCTGCGTCTTCAAAATCTACCTGTGCCTGTAGGCTGAGCCGTCAGAGATTTTTTTCTTTTGTAACTCATAAACGCATTCTTTAACTCTCAGTATACCAGTTTTCCGTGAAATGAATAAATAAATAAATAAAATAAATAAATAACATAACATAAAACCGAACAAATCAGATGTTAGTTGTCTATAACCTTTTTTTTTGTCTGCATTCCATACATCGAAATACATCTTATTAAAAATCATTTTATCAATACGACCACACGCAAAGATTCGATTGCGCATAAGTGATGGAGTCTGTGCATACTTGGTTGCTATGTCGTATATTCGGTTTGGGAACCTATGTGCTGCAATACAATTCTTTACTGGATCGTATAGAGTTTAAATTATAGGTACTCTATATACACTGGAAAAAAAAAAGGGGAGGGGGGGGCGTTATTTTATCTAATGGAGCAGCAATGTGGCCCGCTTAGTCAGTTTTGTTTCTGTATATTTCAGAAACGTATTTAGTAATGTTTCCGTATATTTCGGGAATATATTAGGCAATATTTCTGTATATTTCAGAAATGTTTCTGTATATTTCGGAAGTATTTCTGCATATTTCAGAAATGTTATTTATTATTACAAACTTAAATAACTTGTTACGGTTTCTTTCAATAGTTACTCTTGTTCCATGAATCTATAATAAATATTATATATTTGATTGATGAATAATAATGTAGTACTACTATTAATGAAATGCAGATACACTGTATTAAAAAGTATTTACAAATAAACAAAACATTTTCAAAAATATATCTATGTATAAGCATACAATTCATGAAATAAAATAATTATCACAGATATGAAATATTTTGGAATAGTATCTCTACTTACAAGATAAATATATATTTATATATATATATTTACAGACTACTTACTTAGAACAAAATACGTTACGTCTGTTAGCCCTCCTTCCTCTCCAGAACAATACAAATCACGTGATGATGACGTTTGTAGAACGTAATGGGTCCGAGATAATGAGCATATGCAAATCATACTTCGTTTCTTATTCCATTCTCCTCTTTCAAATACTTTAGATGAGAAATGAGTGTTACATTTCCGAACTAACCAGTAACTGAAGAGAACCCATAGTTTACGCTAAATTTTCGAAAACCTTTCTGCTTTGGAATGAAACGTTTCAGATTTTCTGGCAGTGCTCATCACTATGAATATTTTAATGAAAATACGTGTTACGTTCCCGAACTAACCAGTAACTGAAGAATATTCATTGTTTACGCTAAATTTTCGGAAATGTTTCTGCTGTGGAATAAAACGTTTCAGATTTTTGATTTTTTTTTTTTTTTATAGAAGTGAATATTTTACTTAGAATAGCTCGACTCCGGTGAATTAAGCTCAGTTTAATTAAATAGCGTTAATTTATTTCAATGAAGGCTCGAAAAGTTTACACTAATCTATTCCAATTTATTAAATAAGAGTAGGACGTGTTAAATAATCTAGTTAAAGTCGCAAAATTTAGCCTACTCTTATCCAATCACTATGCATTATAACAAATTAACTTCATAAGAACTAAGAAGCTAGCTTATTACACTTTAAAAGCTGCAGAAGAATTCTCCTGAAATCGAAAAAAAGTGAAAATTCAATATGCTTCGCAGTTAACCACGATCACCCTTATCTCAGAAACCATTAGAGAACGCCTAGGTAGAAACTAAAAAACAATAGGTTTCCGAGATTTATGAAAACATTTATGAAATAAAATGACCCCATTGTTGTCCATAAGTTTCGGAAAATACTCTTCATTAATATCGGAAAAAAGTTCTTTTCTGAGGTTACTGAGTGGTTTTGTCTAAACGTGGTGGAAGATAAGGAGATTGTTTCAGGAATCGTGGTTAATTAGGATATACGCAGAATTTTCGCAAATCAGTCCGCTATATTAAGAAACGTTTTTGCAACTATTTACACTGTTTTGTATATTTTGTGTCACTACTTTAGCTTTTTATTACTTTTTAACCACGCCAACAAATATTATTCAGAGAATTTGAATATTTCCTAAAAAAAATTTCGTCTTGTTCGGGGATTACAAATGTAGCTGGTTTGCGACATAACGATAAAGAACGAAACAGAAGACTTGTAAAATAGGCTTAGTAAATTAAATAAAAATCTGTAAATAAAATTCTCACTATATTTATAAAAAGCACTCCTAAGCCTATTCAGTAAGTGTTTTGCTAATAAAGTAATCGGCGGTACCAGCACATATGGGCAGTACTTAATTTGCGCCAGAGCTCAGCTGCGGTTCTTCTTTGATTTTAGTGAATATTTAAATGTTGGTTGGAATTCACCGGAGCTCATAAATACCGCGCTCCGGAGCACACCGGAACAGCGCTGTGTGTTGTGTTTCGCTAGTTGATCCAAAGAAATCCTTGAGAAGTAGGATTATCTGAAAATTCCCCACTCGGGATTTTAATATTTTTGCTCTGTTAATTTATTACATTTTATTATATAAAAATGCATATAGATATAGTTAAAGTATAAAAAAAAATCATTTTGCTGAAGACGAAATTGCTTTTGATTTTGCAAATAATGTATGAAATTTAAATATACGAGTGGAGGGGACAGGGGGGATGTACTACTAAAATGTTAGAGCTCCGGTACTTTTTTTTGGTTATAAATTAAGCTCTGCATATGAGTGAATATCTTATTAAACATATGTGCGTTTGAAAAAAAAAAAAAAAAAAAAAAAAAAAATCCCGTGTTGTTTGCAGACGTAAGTGACCTGTTTAAACGAGTAATAAACGGCAACAACAACAACAAAAAAGTATCCTGCCATTTTTATCATTAACTGAAATAATCTTTCTGTGTTTTTTCATATGCATCACAAATATACTGTAAATCCATAACGAAGCACAGGAATCAAGACTTATCCTCCAATCCATAATTGCTATTTAGATGAATTACAGCTTATGGTGAAGCAACTATCGATTTTGTATATAATTTTCTAGTCTTTGACAATCTGAAGAAATTGTAAGGAAAAAAAAAATAAAATTACATATCTGGATTTTATGTTCTACCACTAAAGCAATAAAAAAAGCACACATTTTTGTTGCTTTTCTTACTTCATAAAAGTTTAGGATATTTGAGAAGGGGATTGCTTTCAATTGAAACCTCTGACATTAATGCTTAGAGGAACGAACAAACCAGGCAATGCAATTTATTGTTACCTATAAAAAAAGATGTGATATAGGGGGAATTTCTGCTCTGTGATTGAATTGCCCTGGGTGGTCTGTCCATCATAGTAATAAAATAAACTTGATACGAACTGCCCTATAGCCAGATTGTAATTGAGTGCTGTCTTTCAAAGCAATCTTTCCATGGCTGTTACTCGGAACTATATCCACAAGTTCGTGTAAATGAAATTAGAGAGAAACATTAGATTGTCTTACATTTTTATTCGAAATTCTCTTAAAGCTGTTTTCTATTCCAAACTCGTTATTTTCTGACACAGGTACTACATATAGCATGTTTTTATTTTTTATATTTCTGGGTTTAATTTAAGCAATGTGTTTCTCCTGGAATGAAACTATGTAAGTGTTGCACTTATTGCCCTTTTTATTACTTCAAAATAAATAAAGATTTAACTATATACTCAAATTACCCCATGGGTGGGGAATTTTGGGTATGATGTATATTATAACAAACAAATATGTATTTGATATTCTAAATGTACCTAAGGCAGTTCTCAAAAATAAATAAATTTCATTTCATCATATTGGGTTGAGGAAAAAGTAATTTCGTTTTTTTTACATGTTTTTCAAAGAGCATTTATTCATATAAATTTCAAACACTAATCAATGATATATGTGCCGTTTTGATCGATGACCTTTTGCCACTTTTCCGGAAAAACCATAATTTCGTCAATGTAGAACTTCTGAGATTTCTAGGCAAAAAACTGAACAAAGTAGTTTTCACAAGCCTCTTTTGAATCCAGCTTTACACCATTAAGAGAGTTCTGCAGAGATAGAAACAAATGGTAGTCGGACAGAGCATGGTTCTGGCTATAGGGTGGATGCATCAAAACTTCCCAGCCAAGCTTTCTCAATTTTTGCTGAGTCACTAAACATGTGTGTGGTCTGGCGTTGGGGTGGTGGAAGACAACGCCTTTCTTATTGATCAATTCTGGCCGTTTTTTTAATTTCCTGCTTCAATTGCATTAGTTGTTGACAATAGGAAGTCGAATTAATGGTTTGGCCAGGTTCGAGCATCTCATGATGGACAATGCCTTTCCAATTCCACTTAACACCCAGCATCACCTTCCTTGGCGCCAATCCGGGCTTTGCCACCATTTGTGAAGCTTCTCCGGACTTCGACCACGATCTTTTTCGCATATTATTGTCGTACGGGATCCACTTTTCATCGCCCGTAATCATTGGTTTAAAAAATGGCTCGATTTCGTTTCGTTTCTGCAACGATTCACAAATGGAAACTCGGTCCATTAAATTTTTCGCTGTTAATTCATGCGGAACCCAAGTATCGAGCTTCTGTTGGTATCCAATCTTATGTAAATGGTTCAAAATTGTCTTTTGATCGATATTTAGTTCCATAGCGATGTCGCGAGATGAAAAATGTCGGTGTACCTCGATATTGTTAAGAATTTCATCGACCTTTTTCAACGATTGGCCGGCCAGGGCGAGGTTCATTTTTAACATCGAAATTTCCGAAACGAAAACGAGCAAACGAATTCTGACACTGACGTTGACTTAAGCACTCATCACTATAAACACCACACAATTTTCGATGAGCATGTGCTGCATTTTTTCCTTTTCGGAAATAGAAAAGCAAAATATGACGAAAATGACCTTCTGGAATCTTCATTTTCAAAGCGCAACAACTTTTGTCTGAGTAAACATATAACGCTACTTTTATATCTAGGATGTTCTATGGACTATTATCTTTCAAACGGTCTATAGTTTGACTTGATTGAATAAGCATTACTAGAGATATACGACTTTAAAGCCATCCATTGGGAAAAAACGAAATTCCTTTTTCCTTAACCCAATATTTTCATAATATTTGGTCAACATCTTATGTTTCAATGGTTTAATTGTACAGAGAGCTTATATATATATATATATATATATATATATATATATATATATATATATATATATATATATATATATATATATATATATATATATATATATATATTCCATCCTAGCTGATATTTATTTATATACATATGAAACAGATGTTGCTTTAAATAAAAATGTAATATATTACACATATATAGATGATGTTCTATTGGCTGAGGTTACCATTTCTTTGAAAAGTTACAGCTTTAACCACTATCCAAATAGTTTAAGCCTGAAAATTGCGTCAAATAATTCTAAATGTGTCGATTTTCTGGATGTAATTATAGACATATCTAATGGTGAACTAGTAACAAGCATTTGTCATAGGAAAAATAATTTTAATTTTGATACTATTAAAATATTACATTTCAGTTCAAATGAGCATTTGTCTATTTTCAGAAATATTTATATAAACGGTTTATGCGTATTGAGAAATTGTGCTCTAACTATGCAAATATTGCTTGGAATATAGCTGAATTTTATTATATGGCGTTAACACAAGGTTATCTGGTTCAGTTTTTGACCGATCTAACAAACAAATTTACAAGAAAAAAAGGTTATAGTGTCGAATTGATAGAAATGATCAATACGAGAGATGTTTTGTTGAAATGATAATTGTTTTAAAAAAAAAGAAATTTATACTCAAATTGCCTCACTCACTGTACCCAAATTACACTGATGAACATTTTTATTGAACCCCCCCCCCCCCCCAAAAAAAAAAAAAAAAAAAAAAAAAAAGGGAAAGTGATTTTCAGGGAGTATTACTAAAGATGCTGTTTTAAACAGAATTTCAGAGCATGGCAATCGTAAAAAGGTTGTCATCGAAGATTCACAGATTAGTTGGATATAATCAAAGCTGAATCAATTTTATAGTAAAATTAGAAAGAGAAATTATTCAGATTTTTAGCAATAAAATGATAATATCGGACAACTGCATGCATGTAGGAATAAAAACTAATTTATAATTATGTCAGAAATATTTAGGTTATGGAGCACGAAAAATTATAATCTTAAAAATTGTCTTATTATTAGCTTGTCATTCTGATTGCCTATTATGTCATCGTGTAAAAAAGTGAGAACACAATAAGTTAATAACTACAGCATATTTTGATTTTAATGGAATGAAAAAATATATAAGCATGTTTCGAACTGTACAGAAATTTGTGTTATTAACTTTAATTAGGGGTATCTAAAACCTAATTACAATGTGCCTTAATTTTAATCACCTTAATGCACTAAAATACTCTATAATATACAATATATTTATACACTAAAATACATTAAAATTCATATAATATGTTATAAAATTTCTTATATTGATTATATTGATGGTTTCACAAGATGCGGCTATCAATAAAAGTTTTTTTATTTCTTTTTAGTTTTTAAACTAAAAAATGCCAACTTGCATTAAAAGACATGGATAGCTTTCCATCTTTTACGTGGAGTTGCTTTGCCTGTATATCTTGTTTCACTGCAGTATTGCAACCTGAATTGGAAAAACACCTTCTCTCAACCATTCACACCTAGCAATCAATATGTTTCAAAATTTCAGTACTTTAATTACTTTTTTAATTCTACCTCCGTACGTACGTAGTGTAATACGTAATGTAAATATATTTTTTTAAATATCGGATAATTTGTAAATAACTTGTACTTTACGGTTAAGAGTTTATGGCTAAGTTTTAAAAGCACGATTTCTTAATAATAATAATAATAATAATAATTAAATTACATTTCGTGATTAAAAGCAGTAACTTTCCGAAACTTTCAATTCTGTATTTAAGTTTAAAAAAAAAACTTAGTGAAGTATATTTCCGATTCTAATTAAAAAAAATTACATATATTTAGAGTTAACCAACCCAATGCTAGCCAATCACATGAAGTTACATTTGCTAAAATCTAATTAAGAAAAGTATAACAAAGATTACAGCTTCAATTATGACTATATAAGTTTACTTATATTTATTTCAACATATTAGAAAGTACTCAACGAAATAGTTTTGAAAATGGAATTATTGCCACGTGGTTGTTTGTTAGTCATGAAGACAGTTTACCAGTTCTTTAAAACAGCTTATTCGACATGCTTATCAAATGTATTAAGGTGATATATCGATCGTTAATTTCATAGCATACGGCTTTCAACATCAGTCTTTGACTTTTTAGTTTTTAAAGCAAAAAATTGCCAACTGGCATTAAAAGAAAAGACGTGGATACTGGATAGTCTCCCCATCTTTTACGCGGAGTTACTTTGCCTGTATATCTTGTTTCACCGCACTAATGCAACCTGAATTGGAAAAACATCTTTTCCCAACAATTCTGCAACGTTTTATTTATTTTGATTACTTACACTGGGTGGTCCTGAACAATATAAAAATAGTACACAATTTTTTTGTTCTCTTCTTTTCTTTTTTTTTTTTTTGTGGAATCCATCGTCGGAATTCGCTTACTCAGTCAGAAAAAGGAGTGTTTCACCCTGAACAATTAAAGACTAACTGTGCAATTTGTTCCATGGATTTAGTTGAATCTATATGTATTGGGAAAAATGTAACTTCTTAAATTTTATTAAATATCATACAAAGACTAACATTTTTCGAACACCCTCTCTCTCTCTCTCTCTCTCTCTCTCTCTCTCTTTTTTTTTTTTTTTTTTGCTTTATGCAACTGACAACTTTGGTTTATATATATATAATTATAATATCTTTGAATTTCAAAAAACATATCAAGTTCTTGTTACAATCTAATTAAATCTCCAGAGAGATAATTAGTAATAATGTGTGGACAGAATACCACATAGTTAATAAATTAACAAGTGCAATCATAATTTTACCATAGCTTGTGCTTATATATATCGGGTACTACGAGTGCTCCGTATTTGAGATACGTTTCCCAGCAGTCTTCCATCGTTAGGGTACAAGGATGGTGGTCATTATTGGCGTCATTCGATACTTGTTTCTTTTTAAATAAGTTTAATAATTTTATTTTTTATATTGCTGCTAATTTGTAGAATTTTTACATTCTTTTATTTAACCTAACTTGCTTTAAGTATGTAAAGATGGAATTTTGTAATAAATTTTTTATTCACTTTTTATATGCTAGAATTATAAAAGTTATATATACACTGGTGTTCGCATTTCCGATTTTTTTTTAATTGAACATTTATTTAGAGCTTGTTTATGAGTTAATAAATTAATTTTAAAACATTTTTCAGTTAGCCGGAAGTAGGTGATAAATCGTGAAATAAAGTTAGAACCATCTACGAGTTACAACAACAATGAAAACCAGAGGGCCCGTGCGAAGATTTCGCACTGAAATCTAATATTTTTTAGGTACTTCTCTATTAACCCGTCGACCGCTTTTCATAACAAAAAACTACCGCCAAACTGCAAGATTAAACGCTAAAAATGCAGTCCCATTTACTTGATTTCAGAATCATTATGTGTGTTTGTTACGTCATCTAGTGGTATTACATTCGACATTTGCGTGTATTTATCATTATGTTTTACTGATTTAGTAGTTATTTTATTAATTAAAATTTAATAAAAATAACAATTGTGTCCTTAAATTCTTATATTTTATTTATTTTTTGATATTCCAATGGCAACGTTCTCCCGTTTATTTGGCGATAGTTTTTTGTTATGAAAAGTGGTCGACGGGATAATAGAGAAAAGTATCATTTTTTATCAATATGTAATATTTATTAGATGCAGGTTTAAACTTCTAAAGAAAAAGCAAGGATAAAAATATCTGCAAACAACATTTAGTTGTTAGTCAAGCCAGAATATCATCTAATTTATTCCATCAAAGTTAGACTAAAAACTGATCCAAGATTGCTAAAGGCACGCGCGAGAAAAAAAAATTAACAATCGTATTTTGACTGCATTAGAGGATGACGTCATTCGCTTCGGGAAAACCATGGGACTTAGAAATATAAATCTAAACATTTCAATTTCAATTTCGCTTTTTAATCATAAGTATAAAATAAACCCGTGCGGTGTTTTTTATAATAATTGCTATGAACATCATATAATATGGTATTTTATTTTTTTGGCAACAATAATTTCAGGAAAACCTTTCATTTCCTTCATGAAAACAATGCCGATTTAATTTTTTAATTTCAGCAAATTTTAATCAAAAACATGTTTTAACGAATTGTTAAGTGGGCTATGTCAGAAGCCTGTTCTAAAACCTTTCATATGGTATCTCATTCGTTGTTCTGTGTTTCATATTTTCTGAGTAAAAGGGATGTTGACAGGAGAAATAATATATAAGGATAATTATGTGCCTAACCACACTCACTAATATATGACAACTGGCTATGAAATTCCAAAAATGAAAGATTTTAAACACTAAATATATACATATATATATAAGTATAAATAAAGATTAAATAAAATATAAGTAATAAATAAAGATTAAATAAAATATAAGTAATAAATAAAGATTAAATAAAATATAAGTAATAAATAAAGATTAAATAAAATATAAGTAATAAATAAAGATTGCAATATTTTTAAGTGCGTTTTTATCAATTAATAACAGAAACAGGGCAAAAATAATATATTTTTAATAAATTCACCGGTTTGTGCTTTCTACCAAGCGTAAATCAACTCTGTGAATTTTTCACAATCGGGGACTATGTCAAATTAACTCAATGTAACGGAAAATCTTTTGGAACAACATGAATTATAGTTATGAAATTAAGCGTGATTTTTAAGATAAACATTGAAGGCTTATAAAAGAGTATTCGAAAAAAAAAAAAATAAATAAAAAAAAACTTTTTATACTTGTTTTTTTTTTTCTCTTTTACTTCAACAATTTATAATTGTAAGGATATATTTGATTTCAATAAATAACTGATTATCAATAAAAATGTTTGAATGAGTCTTCGAGAAATATATCATGAGTGCGAGTGATCAGGTTTTGATCATTTTCAGTTTCCCTGAGCGAAAGCGGTGATCCATGCACATGATATGCGAATACCTTCTAATTAGCAAAGTTAAAATAGGTTTCTATTGTCGAGTATTTTGCATATTCATTAGTAAGTTACGAACTTGATTTTGATAAGATCGAAGAATTTTTCATCATCGCTGCTTAACAAAGAAACAGTCCTTGAAAAGGTCAAGTTTGATTTAATTTGTGTTATTATCTATTTCACCCGTTATCAGAGTCGATTGATTCGAACTGTCAATTTTGAAAACTATCTTGATATTATATAATAAATGTACTTATTAGTTTGAAATTTAATATAAATCACTAATTGGCTAATTAGTTATATTAAATGTGAGGAAAATTATAATAATATTTGTGGTGGCAAAATCTTTTTATTTATTCTTCTTTTTAAAGATAATAGCAATATTTGTTATACAGATTAGGAAAATTTCAAAACTGTGATATTAATCTTTTGAGCTAATTAATATAATAATCAACAATGAACTCATTAGTTTTTTGGTTTATATCTTTTAATTTTTTATATTGGCTTATTAAGTCAAATGACACTTTAGGTGATTTGATTATTTAATTTTCGTGAACTTAAATGTTATTAATTTTAGTTAAAATGAATTGTTTCATATTATTTGTTAAAATATGATATCAGGAAACGACTTTATCCATAGAAAAGAACTAGACTATCGCACACTTGAGTATAAAGAATAAAATATATTTAAAATCTGAAAATTTTAAACATCATTTATAATTTACAACATTTAAGATATTGCCATTCAGATACCAAAGATTTGAATAATGTTATTAATTTTCCTAAAAAGTGATCATCAGGTAAAAATCGACAAGATAAAAAAACGCATTGTTCATTTTTTTTTTTTTTTTTTTTTTTTTTTGCACCTTAATGGGAATTCCAGAAAAAATATATACATGTAGGGATGAAAAACAGTTTGTAAAAGTGTTAGAAAGACGTGTGATGTCACGATTGGGAAAATAAAAACATTCGAAAACACTCTGGAAAGTTTATAGCACATTCAAAAAATATTTTCCATGCATTAAATTTTTTTTTAAGAAATCACAATTTAAATCAATGCATTCGCACGAACTTACTGCACATGTGCAACGCATTTTATGCATGAAATTTTCTCTAGAAGTTCCAATCAAAGAAAAGTGTTTTAAAAAATGGTAAAACTTTTTAAAAGTACATAAAATTGTTTAATTAAAGAGTAAAAGATAGATAAATAGAAAATTAAAAGAATTTACCTACACTCTCAGAAAAAACTGTAAATTTATGAGCGTTTGCCCTTCAATTTTCATGGGCAGCAGCCTTATTTGATGAAAAACGGTCTGATAAACTAAATAAGCGGCCTTATCCCTTAGTAACTTAATAAATTAAGAGCAATCTACATATTTTTACAGTTCTAGCCCATATGTTAGCAAAAATACGGTACGACCCCATACATTGTCCTCCGCTAGGGTGTAACCCTCCATTTTACTCGTGTTTCGAAAATTTTAACCCGCCAAAACAGCGATTCTGTGATGATTATCTAACGTGCTACGTGCTACGGAACAGTAAGCAAAGTGTTATTGTGTTTTAAAGTGTATTATATCCTGTGCATTATAATACTATATTACTTTGCCCCGTAAAATTACGGGCTGCACAAAATGATGGACATGGATTTTTATTTTTACGGGGTATGACTGGAATCTCTGCTGCCGGCCTCTGCCCGTAATTTTACTGCAATTTTTTTTACAGTGTATACCTCCATTTAATAATTTAAAACCCGATTTCTCCATTATTAACATACATCCATACAGTATTACGACAAAAGTTTTTCGGATTCCATTCTGTGCAATAGTCCATTTCTATTCCACCTACACTGGAAAAAAAAAAAAAAAAAAAAAAATGTTGATTTTACGGTATAATACTGGTGCCAGTATTATACCGTAAAATGAGCATTTTTTTTTTTTTTTTTTTTTTTTTTTTTGCAACGTATGTATTACAATGCGCGGAATTGCTCCAAAATATAGGTCATTTTAAAGAATGCAATATTTAAGGACAGAAACTTTGCTATTAAATAAAGGAAGGATTACCTTTCGGAGTTTATGGTGGCAAATGGCAAACAACTTTCAGCAAAAAGTTGAAGAATTTTCTATAATTTTCTGATTGGGCTAGAAATCAGTCCTACATATTCCAGAATTTTTTTCTTAGATGATTTTTCTAAAAATTTGCTTGCCCGAAATTTGCTACAATTATTATCGAAATGTATCATATGAATATGTTCTAGATCTCCTGGTCTATTAGTATATATTATGCTGAATGTACACTGCAAAAAAAAAAAAAAATTGTTGATAGCTGGAATGCCAGTATTATACTGTAAAAATCAACTTTTTTTTTTTTTTTTTTTTTTTTTTTTTTTTTTTGCAGTGTAGGGGGCTGCTCAGCCAAACTTCTTCATAGATTAAGAATTTTTTTTTTTCCCTAATAGAATTAAGGTGATTCTCAAACAACCTGCTCAACAACGCGAAGTTTTCTGATTCATTTTTAATCGCAAAGCATAAAATTGGCAGGCCTGACTATGGAAGCGATTTGCAATCGAAATGAGTTTTCCATTTTTTTGATAAATAAATTACTTATCGAGTTATAAGCGATTTATGTCACGTGACGACACGTTTTTCCTTTTTATTCCGCTGCTGCATCGGAAATTCGCTTCAAAACGCCGAATTTGACAGTATTTTCTGAAAGATCTTCTGCCTTTACCTAAAAATGCAAAAACGTCTTTCCATTACACAGTTTCTGAATAACAACACCTGCCAATTTCATGCGTTTCCGAGCAAAAATGAATTTAAAAATGTGTCAGAAAGCAGCTCTTTTGGATTTGAGAACAGCCTTAAGGAATATTTATCTTTTTACTTTTTACACATCTATAGACGCCTTATTGGGCCAGAAAACAGTCCCTCGTATTCCAGAATACTAGCGCCAAATTGCTTATCCCTTTGCTTATGTTTAGTATTTCAAGCACCAATTACACGGTAGCTTTGATATAAAAATCTTGCAAAAAAAAAAAAAAATTAAAATAAGTTACCAGCGAATTATTTAATTCGCTTGAAAAATTTGATGTTAATTAGATATTCCGTTGAGATTTTTACCTCGAAGCAAAATGTCTTTTCAATTTCTTAAAAATTATATAATGATGCATAAGCCGAGTCATACATTTCTTTCTTTTTCCTCTCAAAATTTATACCTAACTTTAAAACTTTTTAAAAATTGTAATCTTATGATAATTAATTTTTGTTATAATTTTAGAATACCTTTTTAAATAAAAATAATAATAAAAAAAATTAAGCGCCATAAGCATTTTACTCTGAATGAATTATCGATGTTTCTTACAGCGAGTTTATTTTTTGTTTCAAGTTTTTCATATTTACTACACAAGAGTTATCTAATTAAACAATATATTTTTAATTTTGAAAAATTAATTAAGTTTTTGTGTTTAGGCTTGGAAATTATATGTACCATTAAATCTCGTTAAAAATCTGGTGGGATTTTATTCTGTAAAATCTTGGACTATTTTTAGATAAATTGAAAGTTTCATTTATTGAACCTGGTGATATTTTTGGTAAAATAAAACAAAACGTTTTCCACGAATTTCCATAACTCAAAGCACAGTTCTCTTTCTATTTATTATTATCTTTATTTCTTTCACTTTTCTTTTCTTTTCTTTTCTTTCTTTCTTTCTTTTTTTTTTTTTTTAATATAAAAAAGGATAAAATTAAATAACTGTATGTTACAAAAAATATTTATCTGCAAGGGTTTTTCAAGTATAAATTTAATAATTTTGTGAACTTTAAGCCATTTTATTTATTTATTTTATTTATTTATTTATTTATTTATTTATTTATTTTTTTTTTTTAACAGTAAAAGAAATGCCTTTTTCAGACATAAATTAAATAATCAAGACGTGTATTGAAAATTTATTTTTCATTCATTATAAGCCTTGAAATTTACTTCTTATATTTTACATTATAGTTTTTATAGAATATAATCATATAGTTGTTTGGGAATTTAATGATTATTTTAATTAAAAACATTTATTTATTTTTAAAAATACATTTTACTTTATATTAATTTAGAAAAAAGTCTACTTTTATATTTGCTTAATATTTCAGTAATTAATACATTGCATAATTATGCTTTTAAAAGTTTTTACTTATTTTTTCAAACGCATTTCAGGAATTTTTAAAATTATTTTTCAAGCTTTTAAAAGCAAATATTACATGATACAACTCTGGAAAGTATCTGTAACCCTTTGTAACTCATCAATTCTAATTTGGAAATTATTTATTCATATGTTAGAATACATCATTTTAAGCGTGTAAAAAATAATTAAAACTTAAAAATAAAAAAGTATTGGCTAAAATATATTGTTTTTTCATATTTGAAATAAACAGAAAATTATATACTTCTCATAAATATTGTCAGTTTTCGAAGACAAAATTGCAAAATATACGAACTTATGTTTTGATATCTCCAGCCTTTTTAATTTTACAAAATTTACGAAGTTTGTTTTAGCGATAACGACGTAAAGCTGCTCAAATGTTAAGTAAAACTTTGGTATGAAAAATTTACTCAGCAGCGCCGTATTTTGAGAATTCTATTAAAAAAAAAAAAAAAAAAAAATTAGATTAACTGCTGTGTTGGAAAATAGCAGCAATAAATAAAATCGTCTTTTTAAGCCTACTGTACTTTGACTTTTGGGTATGTTGCAGATATGCAACACGGTGATACAAGGGGTTAACCTTCCAGTGAACACGTTATCACAAATTTTACGACAAACGTAATTTTCCGAAATTTTGTTCTTGCAAACGGGCATCAAAATTAAAATTTAATTTTTACTTCTAATATGTATAATTGCTTTTCTAACAAATATCCTGATATTAATTACGGTAATGCACAGTAGAGTATAACTGCTTATTCTACTGTTAATTTTACGGTATAATACTAGCAGCTGGGATGCCAGTATTCTACCGTAAAATCAGCATTTTTTTTTTTTTTCAGTGTAAGAATTGCGAGATTTCCATAGTAGAATTTTTTATTCATTAATTTAATTATTCTTGTAAATATTTTACAAAAAGAGTTATAACTACTGACTTATTAAATCAGTTTTAATGAAAAAAAAAAACATCAAATTTTATATTATTATAATAATTTTTCTGATTTATCTTTAGACATTATGGAAGATAATTATTGAGGTGGAGCAATTTCTTGATTCATAATTTGGGGTATAAAGGGTTAAACCGCCACAAGTTCTCCAGAAAGAAGTGCATTACATGCAGTAGAGTGGAGTAATGTATGATTAGTGTATTACAGCCAATGAAAATGTGACAATTCTTCAAAGTTGATTTTAATCTGTTACACTTTCCTTTTATAACTTTAAAAAAAAAATAAAAAAAATAATCGCAGCTTTATTTTAATCAAAATTTGCTCACAATAAATGGTTGCACAAAATGTGGCTTCACAACAGAAGTGGGGGGATATCACACAATTGTGACAATCTGCGAGGAAGGGGGGGGAGGGGTAAAAACCCCACGAAATTCACGTAACCTAATCAATGGATGACCCACCATAAGTTTTGAGAATGCGCGTTTTTCATGTGAAAAAAAATTCCACATTGAAAGCAATAACATTCTGGCATTAATAGGGATAATTTCTTGGGGGGGGCGGTCCGTTATATCAGGTGTGGTCGATCATCACGAAAGACAAATTTACGCCTTCTAGTACATCCAAAATCAAGTTAGTTTTTTTTTTTTTTGTTATATGTATCAGATAATGCATTTGGTAAATAAATCAAGAAAAAATCTCTTACTCCACCCCAGTTATGTGAATTCGATATTCATTCCCCAAGCCACATCCCTTGCTGTACGGCAGGACTGTCTGTGTTTTCTTTATTCTGGCGAAATATTTGGACCTTTTCCAAAATGCAGATAATAATAGTCCTATATAAGGCTTGGCCTAATTTGTGAATTTGGATAAAGGGATAGTGTTTCGGATAATGCGTGAGTGTCTGGTTGTTTCTAAAGTTACAAATTACTTTTAAGGGTGTTATATTTAAACAAACTGAAATCTGGTTTAGTTTTTCACGAAAGTTTTTTTTCCCTTTCAAATCGCGGAGTACTGATCAATGGTTTTTCTTAATACGCATTGGCGATGCTCTCTCTGTCTCTCTCTCTTTTTAACTACAATTCAGATGAACTGAGCGGTTATTTCTTCTTGTGAGATTTTTCGATAATTTTGATAACTGTCCAATGAATAAATCTCTTAGCTTCCATCTTCTTTTTACATATACCAGTCTCCCAGTAAGATGCTTTATATTCGTAGTTCCAGAGATTTAACATACGCTTGTCGCTTTCATATGTTGTGAAAGGGGCGTTTTCGAACGCTGACTTATAAAAGCACTCTATTTATTAAAAACTTTTATATTTGTCTAATAATTTAGTCCGGAGTAATTCCTGAACAGGGCGAACTACAATTACACAATTACTGTTTACAGCTCTAAAGTTTGATATTTTATGCTTTGATCCGTGTATATTTTCATCAAAATCGACATTGCTGATATCTTTCGCACATTCGGAAGCGGGTGCTAACTCTGAAATTGAACATTCTGGTCAGAAGCTTGACCGTGGCATTCTATTGTTATTTCTGATAAAGACAGCAATGAAATTACAACATTCGGAAGTAGTCGCTTGCGTTAGATTTGATTCTCATAATGCTGTAATATGTCTTTCTTTATTTCGAAGGATGTTCCCAAAAAATATTTTTCCCCACTCAATAACGCGAATCTTTTTGACATACATTCACGAATTCATTTTTTCCCTACTTTTTCTGAAAATTACAAACGTTTACGTTCAGGATCGCAAGAACTGAATCACGGTCTTTATTTTAATATAAATTTGATAGATATTGAGTTATAGATGATTGCTATATGTCATTGTCACATCTGAAAAGTCGGCTTAAAACGCCAGTTTCTAGGGCTCTTTCTATAATATTCGTTACTTTTATCAGAAATTAAAAAAAATGCTATTATATTTTTTAGAATATTCATAAACCTGTAAATTTTATGCCTTTACCAATAAAAATGAATTTGTGAATGTAATCGAAAAGTAGCAAGTTAAAATTTGGGAACAGCCTTTACCTCTATATCATTTATTATCACGATCCATCCTCTTGAATTCATCAAGTTCTTCTTTTATGGGCATCGTTAGATATGCTAAGTATAACACCGTAAAAGTCAAAATGTATCTATTCATTTCGTTGCTTACAAATATTTCCCTTGTTAACAACAAAGAATATCAGGGTAAAAAAAAAAAATGTATACCTTGCGGCAACAAAACGTTTAATAGATAGAACAATAGGAAAGGCTTTCACCAATACGGAAACATTTCACAATTCAATAGATTTGTTAGCCCAAACCATAACAGTTTAATATCACAAAATGTTCTTTTTCTGGTTCTGAAGCGTGCTTTTCGTTTTGTTCGCCTGCCGGGAGGCATAGAGAATAGTTAAGGAGGAAAGAAAAATATAAAAGGAACATTAAAAGAAGAAACCGAACTTTCGACAGCAGGAATTTTGAAGAGTTAGTGCACTTTAATTAAGCGCTTGAATGACTGCCAATCAAACGGTTTCTTTAAAGAAAATATCATTTTCGTTTTCCGTCGTGTTTGCTCTTTGTTTTCTGGATAATGGTGTTTACAAATTTACGCGTTGGTTTTTGGCGTGAAAGAAAATAATATTGTATTGATTTCATACATTTTCTTTGTGAATAGCTTTTTAACTTATTTGTTTTTATATGTTATTGCTATGAAGCGAAGTTACATATATTTAGATAAATATTGATATGTTTACATTTCTAAAGGTTAATAAAATTCATCTTTTATAGATTTTTCTGAATAGTGTATGTTTGTTTTGATAGGTTGATAGCTTACGAAAGCGTATATGTTTCACTTTGAAACTGATTTGACACTTTAAATAAATAGAATGCGTGAAGAGTTTTAGTGATGGTATTACTAAATAAATAATAATAATAAAATTTGCTTTATTAGGTGGGTTTATGGTAAATTGAAAAGATACTTTAATTAATGACATCTCATTTAAAAAAAAAATCATACAAACAGGTCATTATTTAAGATTTTTTTTTTCCTTTCATTATTTAATATTACGTATAAATCTCCCTCAACATCTATGAACTCCATAGTTCTAAAGTGCAAGATGAGTGACCGACCAGGTTATCATGAAGTAAGTTACATATAAAAGTATTTCATATCTTAACATATATTGCAAGTTTTTCTTGTCCCCTTTCTGCACGTCAATGTATACATCGCACGACAATGTACCCATTGTGTACCAATATAACGAAGAAGACCTTATTAAAATTTAAGGATGCCGTAAGGGACAGAGTTTTTCTGTTCAGGTGTTATGACTCGTGAAGAATGTTTGATCAAGAAAATATTTATATCAACGGCTTGAAAACTCGCGTGTTCACACATTCTGAATCGAAAACGCCCGTGTTCTCTTTAAAAGGCTTCAAAATATTATTGTAATGCGTTGATGATTATAAGATAAATTAAAATTCAATATTAATGGCGATAAAGGAACAGTTACAGGTAGCTCAATTTCTCAACTTTTTCTTTTCTGAAAATAATTAATGCTAATTTGCATTTTATAAATCGGTTCTGTATTCAAAATAACTGGATAATGTCACCATATCGTAACCTGATCACCGTAGTAAAACTATAGTCATATGTCTACAACTTTCGTGAAAGTATCATTTGTTGATAAAAGCATGAAGGGCCTGCACTTTTATAAATTAGTCTTCTGCCTCAAATAAACTGATAATTTTACAATGGTGATCATTTTCTAGACTATGTATTTTTCAGAGAATGCAATATTTGGTGACGTAAGAGCATGCAGTATATTAAGTTCGTTTGCTGCTTGAATAAATCTAATAATTTTAAGCGGTTATAGCGCATCATAATATACTTGTATTTTTAGTAAATACAATATTTGGTGAAGGGGCAGCTTTATAATTAATCAACATAAATCAGTTCTTTACTAGTGATGGGCATAACGATTATTTTGATGATTCGAATGAATCATTCGGGCATGCGCAGAAGCATATCTGTCAAAATTCAATTTTTTTTTTTATTTAATTACTACTAGAAATTTTGAAAAAAAAAAAAAAAAAAAAAGTTTCTGCAGAAACTTTTTTTTTTTCATTCATTTACTTTTCTAATTTGTAAGCAGTTTTTCCTGCGATCTTAGTATACATATTTTTTTCTGTTTGTTTTATAGGTTTTTTTTTTTTTTTTTTTTTTTTTTAAACTGTGTCGTTTGTCTGAATTAAACCGAAAGTTTCAGCTTGGGGATCAAGTTAATCAATGTATATTCTCGTATAATAAATATTTTTAATTTCTTACATGGTACTGTGATTTTAAGCCATTATCCCCAGTTCTAGAAGAAGGGAATGATGAAGCTTGGGGATAATGGGTCCAAGCAAGACTGGAGAACACTTAGCATTTTAGGGAGAGTCTGGGCGTTGGTTCGTGCAGGAATTCAGTGAAAGACAAAGGACCTCTTAGTTTAGGTTTGAGCTTTCCTTTTTGTTTTTTGCATTGGAACAATACCCTATTCGGGGACGAGCAGAATTTCAAGTAGTTGATTGTGCGGATATGACTTGTAAATTTTCAAATGCTATGAGATGAGAGAGAGTAAAAGTAGTAAAATCTATTTTAGGAACTAATTGTTAGTCTTTGATTGGCACGTGTTATTCTCTTATTTGTTAATTGTTACCGCTTTTACAACTAGATTTTTGTATTTCTTCAGCTTTCAACTACAATAAATTCGGTAAAATTTGTTGTTTAAAGGGAGTTTTACATTTAAATGATATATATCATCAACTACATCAGATATTTTTTTTCTAATTGATCATGTTACATTGGAAAGTCTAGTCAACAAATCCATAATGGGTTGTCTTTCATAATAATATTACGGTATGTAGTCCTTTCAGTTTTTTTTTTCTCTTTTTTTTCCACTTAACACAAATTTTTAGTGCTTTAATTAGTATATAAAGCTTTCAATAAATTTTATAGTGCTATCAACTATCATGAACGAATGAACGAATTCGAAATTATTTTACTAATTAGCGAATTTTAAGAAAACTAATTAAGATATCAATTTGAAAATTTCTGAGCATATGTGAAAAAAAAAAATTCTGCTTCCGACTATGCGATTTTTGAAAAATTCGGCCGCTAATTTTTCTTAATTTATGCAAAAAACTGTCAAAAATCTACCGGCGCCAGTGAAAAAAATCCGAGAAAGTTTCAGACAGGGATCTGCTTTCATTAAAAACTGAACTACAAAGAGATGTGTTTCTCTGGCCGATCCCTCCATTTAGTTTGCGAAAATGAAAGGAAATACTTGCCAATTTTTACTAATGAACAAAAATTGAGATAACTAATTAAGATATAGATCTGAAATTGAGGATGGGAAGTGTTGTCATCTGCCGGCCATTTTAGCGTAGCGCCTTCGTTATGTTCTAAATATCAGAAAAATTTAATTCTTTTTTTAATGATCGCGTTAATGTAGGTTGCGGTTTTCTTGAACAAATTATTCCTTATACTTGCGGGTATGGGGAGGGAGGGGGGTTAACGCCTTGCTCTGAGATTGTTATTATCGGGCAACGCGGGGCGGATAGCTAGTAGCTAATAAAACGGAAAAGTTTTAAATCGTGTTTAATTATATTCAAATTGTAAAATTACCTTGCAAATCTAATGTATTCAGATGTCATTATTCTGATTTGCTTCCTAACATAAATCCAGGTTTACATTTGATTTTGAATCATTAACAGTGTTAGTGACGTACTGAACAACAGCTAGTAATTTATTCATTAGTAATATATAATGTGAATAAGTAATTATTCAGTGCTTCCGAACCACAGGAGTTACAACATTCCAGTCTCATTATGACTGAGTTATATATAGTTTAAGCACCATTTAAAATAAATTTAAAGCATTTCTGACGCTTGATAAATTAGTAGCGATATTTTAATTCGTTTTAAAATAGATTTTTGCATGTCAGAATTTCATAACACCTGTTCTTCAATTACCATTTATCTAATTCAACAAGATTATTTAAATATCGTTATTCATCTTTGCTCTCTGATACATATATATCATTTGAATTTCAGTCAGTAGCTACGTTAGTTGCTTGATAAATGATGGTTCCAAAATGATTACTTCTGAAATAATTAATTCATGACACTTGAATTGAAATTTACTAGGTTCTTAATGACTGCTATCATCTGATTTTAGAATCCTTTCTGCTTACCTTTACGTGAAATACTTATATTTTAGGTGAATTTTCCAGCTATGAGTTTAGACAATATTTAAAATAATTTCTGATGTTTGATAAATCAGTAAATAAATTTTAATACGATCTAAAATAAAGATGTGTGCACCATCTGATTTTCAATTACCACATTTATCTAGTTCAACAAGATTATTTAAATATCGTTATTCAACTTTTGCTCTCTGATACATACATATATATACATATATATATATATATATATATATATATATATATATATATATATAATTATAATATCTATGAATTTCAAAAAACATATCAAGTTCTATACTACTTAAATCTCCAAAGAGATAATCAATGATACTGTGTATACAGAATACCACATATCTAATAATTAACATGTGCAAACATAATATTACCATAGCTGATGCTTCAATGGTAATTGGCCAAATTTTACTCATACCAAAATAATATTGAAAAAAGAAATAGAGAGAAAGGGGAAAAAAAAAAAAAATTATAAATTGGAGTTGCAATTAAGTAAACACAAATGGATTAACAAATTAAATATGAACCATACACAATGGAAAATTGGACCACATGAGAATTAAATATGAATTGGACATGGAAAAACACATGCACATGTACTCATCAGCCTGGATGCACCCACATGTGTTTTAATTAATAATTCAGTGTTTCATAATTCTACTGGCATAATGCTAAGATCAGTAGAATCATCCAGGTACACTGAATTATTACCAGACAACAATTGGAAATATTAAAATTTGGAAATATTTAAATAGGAAATAAAAAACCATTAAGAAAATACAATATATTTCACTCACATCGATTATCCAAAAAACTCTAATTAACACCTCACTAAATTACCACGAGATAACAGTTTTGAAATAATAAAATTGGAAATATAAACGCGTAAAGTGTAGATAAAATATTTTACTCACAATAATTATACAGAATCCTTAAAATGTCACAACGTCTACATAATATTCACATCCACATGGCAATGCATCATACATGTTAACTAAGTCGAGTTGAGAGAAATGATTTGTAAGACAAGTTGAGAGCACACTTTTTTTAAAACACAACCCCATAAATGACACCCAATCACAAAATGATTCAAAAACACTCAAAATAATTCTGGTTTTAATACACTTATAACAAATTTATATCCGTGAATATATATTACTCCATCCAATTTTAATTCCTGAAAGTAAAATTAATATACAATCAATAGCTCCCTCTATAGTTAAATTAAATATAATATTAACAATATTATCTACAACTACCTGAAAGGTAAAGTGTCGCCATCTATTGGTATTATAATAGTTCATAATTAATATTTAGTTAAATATCCACTTTATTAGTTACATACTCACTTCATTAGATTTATTTATATAAATAAACTTTAAAAAACAATACTAACTTGTAGTTTTACTTAAAATTCAAATAAAATATAATACTACTTTATGAATAAATCTACACAGAATTAATTCAACTTGCACAGCATTTCAGATATTCTTAACAAGAATATATTATGTAAAAGAGATATTATTTTAATTCAAATTATTTTTGCTGCCAGCTGTGTTAATCCACTGATATTATAGACATTTATTAAATAATTAATGTTTTATTTTTACTACTACTTAAATATATATTATATATATATATTGTTGTGAGCTCGGCGTACGAAAGGATTGATGCCAATATATAAGAACAATCAACAGGCTTTATTTACTCCAAACAGTTCGGTAAAAACACAAGAATCTTCACAATGACACAAATATTCAGTAATCTTCAAATCTAATAACAGCACAGCAAAATTTCACACAGAACAATATAGCGTATTGTTCAATACGAAATCGCTTATAGACAACACAGTCTCAAAGCAAAAGCCTCTCGTGTGAATTCAATGATTCAATCACAGCTGATCGTGAACTCAACTGAACTGCACTGAACTCAACTCGTGGAGGTCCAAGCTGGCCCTTATATAGGCTTTAGAGATCATTCTAGAATTTTCGAGAGCTTCGGATGTCCAGAATTTACCAGAAATTACTTCAACTTTCGATAGAGAACCCAAGCGAGAAAGGATCCCAATGTATAGGTATAAGTGTGTGTGTGTGTGTGTGTGGGGGGGGGGGGGGGGTTGCACAAAAAGTCGCCAAATCCGTCGCCAACTTGGCGACATTTGGAGACATATCGCCAAATTTGGCGACAAAAATAAGTCGCCAAAACCATCGCCAACTTGGCGATAAACCCATAGACCTCCATTATAAAGATGAGGGTGTAAAGTTGTTTTTCTTGCAAAGCACCTGAGACCTTTTGCATTGAGTTACATAATTTTCGACAGGAAAAACATTAGCTAATGCTGCAATTTCACAATAAAAAAATTGGAATATATACAAAATTCATAACATTATATATCATTTGGATTTCGATCAGTAGGTACGTTAGTTGCTTGAAAAACAATGGTTCCAAAATGATTAATTTTGAAATAATTAATTCACGATTCTTGAATTCAAATTTCCCGGACTCTTAATGGCTGCTATTATCCAATTGTAAAATCCTTTCTATCTATCTTTTTAGGAAATACTTATCTCTCATGCGAATTCTCCAGCTGTAAGTTTAGACACTATTTAAAATAAATTTCAAGAATTTCTGACATTTGATAAATCAGTAAATGCATTTTAATATGCTCTAAAATAAAGATGTATATGCTATCTGATTTTTAATTACCATTTATCTAGTTCAACAAGATTACTTAAATATCGTTATTCAACTTTTTCTCTTTGATACATATATATCACTTGGATTTTGTGAAAAAAAGATGGTTCCAAAATGATTAATTTTTAAATAATTAATTCAAGTTCTGCTATCATCCGGTTTTCGTATCCTTTCTGTCTACCTTTATATGAAATACTTATCTCTCACGTAAATTCTGTAGCCGTCAGTTGAGGCAATACTTTATAAATTTAAAGAGTTTCTGAACTTTTGATAAATCACTAAATAAATTTTAATACGCCCTAAATAAAGATGTGCATGCCAACTAATTTTCAATTACCATTTATTTAGTTCAACAAGATTATTTAAAGATCGTTATACAACTTTTGCTCTCTGATCACTTGAATTTTGATTAGTAGCTAAGTTAGTTGCTTGAAAAACGATGGTTCCAAAATGATTAATT
This sequence comes from Maratus michaelseni, assembly GCA_963931845.1. Taxonomy (NCBI): domain Eukaryota; kingdom Metazoa; phylum Arthropoda; class Arachnida; order Araneae; family Salticidae; genus Maratus; species Maratus michaelseni. Next base: position 267,770,649 of record OZ007594.1, read on the forward strand.
TCGAAATAATTAATTCAAGACTCTTGAATTCAAATTTCACGGGTTCTTAATGACTGTTATCATCCGATTTTAGAATCCTTTTTGTCTACCTTTTCATGAAATACTTATCTCTCATGTGAATTCTCCAACCATCAGTTGAGGCAATACTTAAAATAAATTTAAATATTTTACGGCCTTATATAAATAGGTAAAGAAATTTTAATGCGTTTTAAATTAGACCTGCGTATGCCAGATATTTATGCCACATGTTTTTGAATTATTATTTATCTAATACGATAAGATTATTCAAATATCATAATTCATCTTTACTTTCCAATACGTATTATTTGATTTTGGATAAGAAATAGCGTTAGTTGTTAGGAATAGCGTTAGTAGATAAACAATTATTAAAAAATGATCGATTTTGCAATAATTAATTCGATTATATTTTAAATAACTAACGAATTTCTTAACTAGATAAATCACTAAAAAATTAATGCGTTTTAAATTAGAGCTGTGTATGCCAGAAAATTATACCGCTTAAAAAAAAAAAAAAAAAAAAAAAAAAAAAATTTGGAATTTATCTAATTTAACAAGATATTAAAATATCGTAAATCATCTTTGCTCTCCAGCCCATATCATTTGATTTTAGATCAGTAGTTGCGGTAGTTGCTTGATGAACGGTTGTTTGAAAATGATTAATTTGAAATATTTATTTCGGCTACATTTAAAACAACTTAAAAAAAAAAATCGACACTTGGAGAAATCACATTTTTCTTTCTTACTTGTTTTACGTGCTTTAAAATAGAGCTGTCTATACGAAAAATGTGTACCACCTGTTTTAGGAATTACTGCTTATATAATAATAATAATAATAATAAGAAGAAGAAGAAGAAGAAGCTTTTTTTTTTCTTTTCTTTTTTTCCTTCTTTGTAATAAAAACTGACATTTCGGGTGAAAAACAGCGTATTTCATTCAGATTTTGAAATATTTCAAAACTGTTAGTTCATTGCACAGAAAGTGTCAGGCTCTGTTAAGACTCTCTCAATACTGTGTCAAATTGGAAATTGAAGTACAGATTTTCCTCGATTAATGCTGTTAATTAATCTCGAGATATTACCGCATTGATTGAAACATACATTGGATGCGAAAGAATCAAATAGATCCATAGCCAACTTTCTCTAAAAACCAATGTAATAATTTACTATAACATTGTTTTGATATAACTGTTAGAGAATACAGATTACAGCTTGATTTGAAACGTGAAAAAATGTTGATTTTCATAAACTTGCATTAATATAAACATGTGATCTAATTTAAGAAATAACAATCGAGGAACATGGAAAAGTCAACTTTAATTCTGCATTACTACAATTCTTTAGGTTACATTACTTACCATTAGGTTATTTTTTGAAAAAATTGCACAATTTGATTTAAAACTTACTGTAATACAATTTGATGACTTTAGACTTACATGCTACATTTTAATTTTTAAGCAAAAACTTATCAATGGCCAATTGCACAGGTTTTTCTTCCTTTTGGAATACATCTTGCGGTAACACAAAATTTGATTTTCTAATCCTCGGTGCACTTGCATACTTTTACTGATTTCTGGATCTATATCTATTCAATGCTGTCTGAAGAATTCCACTTTTTGAAAAGCTTTTTTTAAATCTTTTAATTTAATTTATTTTTTTCGTTATTTTCTGAAAATTACATTTTCAAAAATTCGACGCCATCTTGCTGGGAAAATAAGGAATCACCCAATTCGTGCTTTGCGCACTAATCGAAAATTTGCCCGCACTAATCGAGGTAGCATAAAAAAATTATCGCACTAACTGAAACCGCACTAAGCGAAGAATACCTGTATATTGAATGGAATTGAACTGCAGTTTCTGGAGTAAATATAAAATTGTACAATTTCGGATCAAAATTGCCAATTTTTAAAAGTTTGGGCTAAATATAAGCAAAATTTTACCTTTTTTATTGCTTTATATGAATTCAATTATAAATCAATTTATTTTGTCCATACATTTATTTTTTTCCCTCTTCTCTTTCAGCGTTCCGAGCGTAAGCAGCCTTCTTAATTTTAAAATCATTTCTGTCTATCTTTTCATGAAATATTTAACTCTCGTGTGAATTTTCCAGCCATCAGGGCTTTTCTCGCTAGAGTCCTTAATAGGTCCGGCTAATGGCCTGTCCGCAGTGAAGTGTGTTACCGGTGATTAAGGCCCGACTTCCGCCCAGGAAACAGCCTTCACCTATTAGGATACAGAAGGGTGAAGTTCTTATTTTCACCTGTTTGCCTTTTGTTTTCACTTTTATTTCATATTTTTAGTTTATTCTAGGTCGAGGCCGATGTGTTATGTCTGCGAGCAAATTATATCCCATATTCAGTATGATTATTGTTTGCTTAGAAATCTCTTTCAAGTTAAATTATATGATTTGCTTTGTGAAATTATAAGAATTAGCCTATATGTATAATTAAAAATTTAGTAGACGACATAAAAAAGAAAGAAAGAAATTTTTAATTATATGTTTGCTTTGTGAAATTATAAGAATTAGCCTATATGCATAATTAAAAATTTAGTAGATGACATAAAAAAGAAAGAAAGAAATTTTTATTTATATGTTTGCTTTGTGAAATTATAAGAATTAGCCTGTATGCATAATTAAAAATTTAGTAGATGACATAAAAAAGAAAGAACGAAATTTTTATTTATATGTTTGCTTTGTGAAATTAAAAGAATTAGCCTATATGCATAATTAAAAATTTAGTAGATGATATAAAAAAGGAAGAAATAAATTTTTATTTATATGTTTACTTTTACGTATTGAAATCAAATACTATGCATTTTATTTCCAAATTTTTGTTTTCCATATAACACAATTTTAAAGTTAGTTAAAAACTTTAAAAATCAAAATCAAAATATTATACAGTCGAAATATTGTATCTATTATATTAAAATCTGACTGTCTGTTTGTATTCCGCATCCGCAGCTACTCCTCGTAGAATATGGCGCGATGAAATTAACTCCAGTTATCTTCATGAATCTGAGGATATCATACAAGTTCTCGGAATTTAAAAATTTTAATTAATTTCCGAAATATTAATTTTTTTTTGTTTTCTCTAAGTTTCTCTAAAGATGGCAACTAAAATACTCCATTTTTGAGAAAGAAAAAAGAAGAGAAAGAAAGGGTTAAATTATGCGATATCGTCTGCTATCGGAAAAATTTGGTTTTATTCGAATAAATCGATTTAATGGATTTTAGTTTATATTCTCTTTAAACAAAATGTAATGTTAAAAAAAAATATATATATATATATATATATATATATTCATTTGTCTTATTTGTACATTTGCTAAAATTATTATAAAAAATTAAAATATTTTAATATTATTGATCCGTATGAAAAAATATTTTCCGATTTAAAAAAAAAAAATGTAAATAAATGGAATGTGATTGAATATGAAGTTTTGAGAATGGAGTCTGAACATGTGTACAAGGTAAATTGTGAAAAATGTGCTTTTAAGACAAATACTTTTGTGAAGGGCAATAATTCTTTCAAAACATAATTCACACAATTCTTTCAAAACAAAGAATTATGTGAAGAGCCCTGTTTTAAAATGAAAAATTTTTTGAGGGATTTACCATCTCAAACTTTAGTAGAATTGAGCTCATTTTTTGATCATCTGTATCTAAATCTACTCGCTCTACAGATATAAAGAAACTGTTGTATTTTTATTAAATCTGTTGTTTAAGAAAAAAAAAAGTGTGTGAAGAGTCTATTATAGGACCTACATTTTTCTTAAACAGATCCTTAATCATGGATGGTGGAATTAAATACTATTTTTATATCATTATTATGAATAAATCAGAATATGAAAACTTACTGTACATTTTAAAAATTAAATTAACTTAAATATCTGACCAAATATAAAACTAAATTACATTTTACAAAGCATAATGGACGAGAACAATTTTTTGCAATGGAAGAAAATTTAGAACAATGTGTCATGCACGTTTGACGTTTTCTTATTGATTTTTTTTCACTTTTTTTTTTTTTTTTATTGTAATAAAAAATATCTATAGACAATTTTATTTTTCGTACTCTACACCAACTCGACAATTGTGTCACCATTTAGTAGTCGATTCACAAACTATTAACATGATTGCCCATGCCTAAAATCACTCTGTATTCAGCATAAAAAAAAATAGACCCTTTCCTGTGCAAGGTTTCCGAAGAACAGAATTTCTGGAACCATTAGGGGCATCATCAAAGTCAGCTATCTCCTGTTCTTGGGTTTCATTTACGCTCCAGCAAACACTGATGAGGATAAAAAAGCGACAGGGGAAAGAAGAAGAAGAAAAAAAAAAAACTATGTTAGCGTACGTAGTAAGTAGACGTAGACGGTGGGTGGAAATAATTGTTTTTCACAGAAAATGAAGGTTAGAATTATCTGCTGAAATTGCACTAATTTGGAAGTGGATCTTTCTTATTTTGTCTATGTATAAAACAAATAAAAAAGAAAACTGTATATGAGCCAAAATCTCATAAGTGTGGTTTTTGGCTGCTGATTTGCTTCTGGTATCTGATTTTTAAAAGTCTCATATTATGCTCAATTTGAATTTTTAATAACCACTGATGTATTGCAGAATTATAATTATTAGATGGGCACAAACTTGGGCACAAACTTGCAATGGAATGTAGTTATTTTTCCTTTGAAATAAGACAGTTGCAACTTATGTAATTTTTCACAAATCTGCGTGAAAAATTCGTGAAACTCGTTATATCTTATAATTAATGGAAATTTTTCCAGTGTGTAAATGCAATATAAATATGTTGTTTAGTTAGAAGTTCATATCCAAATTTCAGAAATGACATCCAGTATAGATATTTCGAAGGTGAAAATGACAACTCTTTTGGTTTATAAAAGTAATTATAATGATATAATTCCATGGATAATCCAAAACTGCTTTGATATATCTAAAATTCGAGTTGTAGATTTTTGACAGAGTTTAACTGCAGATATTATTGTTTAAGGTAAATTGTGTAAGGCTACTATACAAATTACCAAATTATTCCAAAATTGAATAGGTTGTTCCAAGATATTAATATTTTGCATTTTAAAAAATAGTCATTGCAATGCTAATTCTTTCTTTTCTTTCTTTCATTCTTTCTTTCTTTTTTCTCCCTCTTTTTTTTTTTTTTTTTTTTAAATAAGAAACGGTTAAATATTTTGACTACATTATTATCATCTATAGCCGAGTGTTCTTTGGTTAATTGTATAGTATTTGAAATCACGCCTGTCTAGCGTAATATTTTAAAGGTTAGAAACCGTTATGGCACTGAAAATTTCAAAGTTTTTTTTCTCTCATTTTAGATATTTGAAGTTGTAATATATTTTTAAATATAATAGCTTTTTTTTTAATTATAACTATTAACTTTATTTCAGAATTTTCTTTTACTTTTTCTTTCATTATTTTTTATTTCTTTCTTTATTTATTTATTTACTTTTTTTCTTGTTTGAGGTAAAAAAAAGCCAGTGTTTTAGAAGAAAAAAATGCTTACTTTTTTGTAATTATCAACTTCTCTTTTCTTAGAGAAAAAAAAAACAAACAATTTATTTTATTTATTTATTTATTTTTTTTTTTAAAGAAGAAGACAGCATTTTTTAACTGTCGGTCTTCAGTATTTGAAGAATAATTTTATAAATATAAAATTTAATAACACAGTTATTTTGTGGAGATAGTGTCAGAAATTAACATTGCTCTTTTTTTAACCGACTTGAATATATATTTTTTTCTTTTCTGTTTATGAATTAATAAAAAAGTACCGACAGAATAAAAAACAAATTGTTAATATTTGGGCAAATAGTATATTTTCTGAAATATTGTGATAATGTTTTGGATTAGCGAATGTTTATTTATTCGTTTGGAATATCGAACGCATCATGTTATTAATAGAACAAGTTTAAAAACCGTCAGATTTAATAGTGTTTTAGTTATTTGATTTATTAAATATCAAGTCTTACTTCATTTCGCGTTTTATTATGCACTCCATAATGTTTTAATTATTTATTCTATTAACTCTTAAACATATCGTTTTTTTTTTCGATTATTATTATTTAATTGAACATAAACGGCTTGCTTATCATAGAATCAGTTACTCTAAAAATCAATAACGTCAATCTTGTTTTACAGTCTGTGACTATTTTCTTGTGTCAGGTAGTGAATAATAAATGTTTACACAAATGGATATAAAATGCATTTATTGGAGGCTAGAAATCTTTGTGTTAAACTTCCGGAAAGGGGAAAAAAAAAAAAAAGAGTATGTAGCTGATCAGCTACACCTTGCATTGAATTGTTAAATATCAGGGCTTACTTCCTTTCTTATTACTATTATACACTGCTGTCCAAAAATTAAGGAGCAGTTACCGGACTTTTAACTGCGCATGCGCGAACTATACGGATTTTTTTTTTTCATGATTTGGTAGCCAATTCTATAGAGCAACGCATATAAAAAGACCAGTCAAACGTCGTGAAAACTCAGAAAGATATCGTCAATACAGTGAGCTAATTGACAAATTGGGAGGGGGGGGAGCCCTTATCACCCAACTGCATTTTCCCCCAATTTGTCAATTAGCTCACTGTATTGCCGATATCGTTCTGAGTTTTGACGATATTCGACTGGTCTTTTTATATGAATTGCTCTATAGTTCGCGCATGCGCAGTTAAAAATTATTTTATACAAATGTCCATATCTCATCAAATATTCAACATATTAATTTTGTAATTGCAGTATACTGTTTCTACTGTTCTTGAAGTCAAACATGTGCTTTGCATCCTCGAAGTTCAAGAATAGTTCATCAAGAATTTCAGTAGATATCCGACAAACCGTGTAAACTAGTCGTTGGGGACCACCGTAATACTCATGGCTCCATCATGGATAAGCATAATATAAAATATGAAAATAAAACATGTGTAAACTATTTATAAAATGCATTGCAATTCGAATAAAATCGTGGCTTGATGACGTCATAAACTTTAAATGCTCTATTACCGAATTGCGTAACAGAAACATCATTATAACTCCAAAATTGATAATATATGTATTTTTATTTCTGTGTACTGTTCTTAAAGATTTTTTTTTTTTTGGTCGAAATATTTCTAAAATATATAGTTAATTTTACGTGAAGTGTTAAAATCTTACTCAGTTTCGCTACATAAAGTATATAATTTTAGTAACATTTTGACAAAAAAAAAAAAAAAAAAAAAAAAAAAGATGGAGGTGGGGGGAGACATTCTGTAAGAGCAAACATAGTAGGAACAAAACAACCATTTTTATAGAAAACGTTTATGTAATAGTAATTTATTTCTGTTCTAGCTCGATGAGAACGCTGCAAATTACGGTCAAATGACCGTTCTCTATATAAAAGGTTGAACGACTGGACACTTTGCTGCAGATTTTTAACAGTGTTATAGTCCCCAAGAGCCCCCCCCCCCCCCCCCCCCCCCACCAAAAAAAAAAAAAAAAAAAAAAAAAAAAAAAAAAAAAAAAAAAAAAAAAGCTTGCTTAATGCTTTTAAGTCTTACTTTAAGAAAGAAAGAATGTGATGTTAACACACTTCTAACAGAAATGGTCAATAAAAGTCAGTCTCAGCCATAAAGTTGCAGTTGCAAAATTTATAACTCGAAACAGTCAGAAATGTTCATATTCCATTAGCTGCCAAATTAGCCCCAGAAGCTTTCAAAGTAAAATGCTTTCATGCCAATCCTGATTTTGTAGAGTGTTCGTGCCTAGGATAGGATAGACAGTTTTAAATTGCCTCAGGCTATAATTGTTCAAGAAGTATATTCCCAGCATGGATTAGATGAAATATTCGCAGTAATTAAAGGAATGCTAACAGCTCAAGTATGATGGTGCGCCGAACTGTTCGAGAGACTTATTCATATTAATATCTGCGAAATTACATAGATTTTAATTGGCAACATTTATATACAAACTACAAGAACATTTGGCTTTGCATAATTATGCATTAAATTCAGGGTGCTAATGCTAAGTTTCTGCACTAGACAAATGTGTGTCTAAAATTGATTTATTTTAACAAAACCCGCTTAGTTCATAATTAATGTGTGTAATGATCATGACATAAAAACTAAGATTTGTAATTTAATGAACACGCTATTTATTCATATTTATTATTTCGTAGAAACAAAAATTCCATTTAAAATTACTTAAAGGTGTTTTATTAAAAATATATACATTGTAAAACTAAAATATCAAAACCAAGTACTTTCGGACATTTTTGATATTTTAGTTGTACAATGTATATATTTTTAATAAAACACCTTTCAGTAATTTCAATTTTTGTTTTTACAAAATAATTTATATGACTTGTCTGTCCCTTATTTTACTGTTTATTACTGTTAATTTTACGGTATAATACTGACAGCTGGGATGTCAATATTATTATACCGTGACATCAACAATTTTATTTTGCAGTGTATAACGCCGGAATATGTGGTACATTTTAGGAGATATGTCTCATTTTTATTCCTCACTTTACTACACATTAACATCTTTGCTAAGTGAGCTCTCGGTAAGTTGGGAAATGAAGGTTTACTACAACAAGAATTAGTTACTAATTCCTTTCTCTGGTTTAAGTGCGTCATTCAATTAGCATAATCGCATTTACAGCAGGAAAGGAGGGGAAATTTCGTGATGGAAGTCATCAGACTCTAATTATTTTACACACCACAGCAGCCTTTCCTCTTTCGGAGAGGACATTTCAATTTCATGCAAAATGAATCCACACAACATCGCTGCTGTGGTTTAGATTTGTGTTTTACGGAGATTTAGGTTAAGTAAATTATTTGTTTAGTGTTTAAAAAAAATTAGTGTTTAAAAAAAAAAAAATATCCCCACTCACTCAGGATTGCTGGTTGCGAAAGGCCTGTAAAATAATATCTCATCAAAAACAACTCGTTGTAAATGATCCCGCCAAGCCACAAACCTAAAACGTCAGCCATAAAAAGAAGTGATATCACATAAAAAGAAGCGATATAGAAGTGCATACTCCGAGTCCCGTGTAAAAATTTATCACCACTCATAATGTTTCCAAAGGACTCGGAGTGAGGTACAGTATGTGAAAACTGCTTGGCGACCTGTAGGCTTTTAGAATATATGCAGTATATCAATTTTGAAAATCGAAAAAATAAATTTTTAATTTTTGTTATATCACTTTTATAAATATTTTTTCATGCGAAAGAACTGACAGAACGGATTTTTCCCCAGACTTATGCGATTCCGCTTACGCTATAATTATTGCAATATATCTCAATTTAGTTAACGTTTATTATAAAGTGCATTGTTATTAATATGTGTATGATCATTACATATATATATATATATATATATATATATATATATATTACAAACTCAAAATCTTTACATGTTTACTTAAGAAATCTTCTTCGTAAGAGTGGTGTTTCTAGTTTAAATAATGGTAAATAAAATCAACAAATTAATTTTTCAAGCTCATAAATAATAAAAGACATGCAAACACAGAAGCTTCAACTTTTTACAATTTTATGGGAGCAAAATAATTAAATAAATAAAAATAAATAAAAAATAAATAAAAATAATATAGTCATATGTAATTGCAGGAAACGCGAACATTATAAAAGCCTGCAGGTCGCCAAGCAGTTTTCACATATTGTACCTCACTCCGAGTCCTTTGGAAACATTATGAGTGGTGATAAATTTTTACACGGGACTCGGAGTATGCACTTCTATATCGCTTCTTTTTATGTGATATCACTTCTTTTTATGGCTGACGTTTTAGGTTTGTGGCTTGGCGGGATCATTTACAACGAGTTGTTTTTGATGCGATATCAGTTCTTTTTGTAAGGTATTTAATTTCAATTACACAGATTCCATTTTTATTCAGAAAAGAAAAGATAAAAGAAAGATGAAAGGGGCAAAATAAAAAAAATAATTGTGATGCTATAAATAGAATTATACATCAGAATTATACAATTTATTGAGTGACTTATTCCAATGTACATGTCTCTACCATAGCAAAGGGGAAACTTTTATATTCATTTCCTTAGATTGTATTCATCAGATTATTTATGACATGTTTATTTTCCTTTTTCTTTTGTTAATATCACTCTTCCGTTTATATACATTCAAAAAACAAAAAAATAGAAAATTTTACAGTAGTTTACAAAGTAATTAAAATACTACAGTTTCAGAAAAATGTAGATAAATAAGAAGTACCTTTTTTTTTGGTCAATTATAACAATGAGTTTACTTTACCGAGAATAATCAAATTTGTTTTTCTACGAACCATTGTTAGTTACAGGGATTTTTATACTAATATATTAAATATTATTCTTGAAAATTACTGAGCACCTTAAAAGTTTTTTTATTTGTTAAGTTTTTTAACTCAACGTTTCGAGAATCGGAAAAATATAAGATTCGCAACGTTTGCAAAAATATAAAAACTATTAAAGTGATTTCAAAATAGAAAATGTTCGTAGGATGACATGTATTCCAAAATTTTGTGTGATTTTGTAAATATACCACAAAGACTAATGCGTTTACATAATAAACCGTTTAAAAAAATGTAAAATTTTATTAAAATTTTTGATTTGATAAATCATAAACTTTAAATTAGATTTTAAAAAGGAGCGTGATTAAACCAAAAAGGATTATATTTACTAAATGCACAAAATACATAGACACAAAATACATAATTAATGTTTCTAGTCTGTCCATTCCAATTCGGGGATCTTAAAATATAGGTCCTCAATCCCCGGCAGTCCATGAATTAATTAGGACATATGTAATGCAACTGTTAAAATGTTCCAATAGTCGACAATAGAAGCAATAAGTATAGCTGGTCAAATATGAAACACGGCATTGCTTCATCATGACTTTGTTTCGTGAGGTGTTTGTTCTCCAAAAATAAAAATATTTTGAAAGTGTTCGTTATCCGAACATAAAAATCTCACGCGAAAGTGTTCGTTAACCGATTTGTACGTAAACCGAACAGTTCGTTACCGATCACCTATTGTATACGAAATATAGCATTTTTAATTTTTATGAGGAATTTAAGAAATTATTTCCTTTTCATTGTGCTTTTAGGCCTGTTTTTAGAGCATTTTAAGTTCGTCATAGCCGGAGATTCGATGAATGGCAAATATTTAAACGCAAAACTTCTAGCAACATTTTTACATTCTATTACTCAGCGCATGAATGTAAAGTTGGAATTTTTTAATCGCTTTTTTCAATCAATTCCTGATACATTTATTAATAAACACAGTTTTTTTTAATCGATGAAAATACTATATTTTAATAGATTTAGAGCTTAAGATCGACGAGCTTTCAGACAGACAAAATGAACCCGTATTAAATTTTAAAGCAAGATAATAAAACCTTACAGAGATTGAAACAGTATAAAATCATTAAAATACATCTCACTCAGTAAATATACATCGGTTGTAATGTAATCAAGATCTTCTAAGAGACTCTGTAAGCGAAACGTATATGGTTCAACAATACAAACAATAGAGAGTTTAAATGAATCGGATGTAGTAACATATTTGAATATCTTGTGTATATAGCAACTTTGACAAATATTATGCTATTTACTATTGTTTTTCCTGTGTGTTGAGGAATCAAGTACTTCAACGTAAAAATTCGCTAATTACACAATTATTAATCTTATTAAAAAATCTTTTGAGTTACCCTGTAAACAAAAACAAAATTCTACAGTTCTGTTTCACAATAGGAAGCTAACTTAGGTCGTTCGTAGTAACATATTTTAACATCCTGCGCATACGTTCTTTTTTAAAAGAGTTAGACCATTTAATGTGTCTTTGCTTCATCTTAAGAATAGGAATAAATCACTTTAAAGTGATATATATATAAAAAACTAATTCATATTTTACACAAAATATTAAACATTTGAACTATTCATAAAAACAATGCAATTGTTGCAAACCGCGTAAAAATCGGATAATTACACAATTCTTTAGCCCTATATCAAATGATCTTTTGTGAGAACCTGTAAACGAACCTTAAATGTTACTATTTTTTTATAATAGGGAGCTTACTTGGGTCGACTCTAATAACATATCTTAATATTATGTGTATACGACCATTTCTAAAAGAGTTGGGTCATTAATTATTTTTTTGCTCTATGTTAAGTATAGGAATCAATAACTTTAAACTGATATAACTCAAAAACTAATTGATATTTTTTCATGAAACTTACAAAGGTTTGAACTACTCATAAAAACAATTCAAATGACGTAAACCACGTAAACATCCGATAATTACAGATTGCTGTAGCCCTGTCAACACTTTTTTGCTACATGTTAAGTATAGCAATCAATAACTTTAAACTGATATAACTCAAAAACTAATTAATATTTTTTCATGAAACTTACAAAGGTTTGAACTACTCATAAAAACAATTCAAATGACGTAAACAACGTAAAAATCCGATAATTACACATTGCTGTAGCCCTGTCAACAGTTTTTGGTCTGTACAAGATTTAAAAAGGGCAAAAAACAGCACTTTTAAAATCGCATTTCCTGAAAACCTATTCGACAGATCTTGCTTTTCTTTTGATTTCTTAGTCATTTGGCGCGTCCCATTCCATAGAATCAAGAATTTTGTTTCTATCATAAATAGAACGCGAGATATAGATGTGTCAAAAACCCGTTTTGTCCCGTCCGCAAAATATAAACTAGACAGAGTTAAAAAAAAAAAAAAATTAAAATCGTTTGGCATCCATTGGCGGAAATTCCTTTCATTTACTGTGTAATGCATTGCTGTTTCTTATGCTTGGCGAGAAACTCTGTCGAGTTTCTATGATGCTGAGTATGAAGTATATAAGGTGTATTATTTCTGTTTTTCTTCATGAAAATAAAAAACCTTTTTTTAATCACATTGTATTACTCATAAGAAATAAAACCTTAAAGACATCAATAATAGGAAGTAGTAATGCATTAAAAAAAAACAAAAATTGTAGAATCTTATTTTGAATTTATATTTAAGTTAAAACTTGTTCGATTAGTACCTTTCTAATTAGTAATTTTACTGCCAGCTTGGGTCAAATAAATTAAATATATGCCCACAAAGTTGTTATACATATTGTTAAATGGAATTTTTGGTTGGAAATTTGTAAAAAGAGCGTTTCTCTATATTATACAAATTTTCAACCACGACATACATAAGCACGAGAATTCTCGTGATGCGTCCTTTAAAAATTCCTGCATTTTCAAAGGGTCATTTTAAAAATTAAATTACTTTGACAGTCCATTTCTCTCCTTTGTATATTAAAATTAGATCTATTTCATAAGTATTATGGAAACGTTTATGTAAGTTACCTTTGCCATTTTTACTTTAGTATGACCTTTAATATAGCTGTCCTATTTACAGGATGATGGTTAACTATGAGTTAATAAATTGACTTTAAAAAAAAAGTACTCAGTTTATATATATATATATAGCGTATATGTGTTTGTGTGTGTGTGTACACATTCAAAGATGACCTGAAAACATATCAATTTAAGTGGATATCGTTTTCGTGAGGTCAGAGACGTAACTATATAAAGTGGCCGGCTGTCAACGGTCTCGCAAAACGCTGTTTTTTTTTTTTTTTTTCGATTTTTTGCAGAGCTTGGCAGTTTTATTAGGTGCTAGTGAAATTTTGTTTTGTGTTTAGAACCTTAGTACCATCGCTAGAGACTTTTGAATAAATGAATTTTAATTATAATAACACTGAACATAAATATTGGTACAGGAACAGTATAAGTTAATCGAGCCTTTTATTTATGTTCCAATCGAGCGATCTCAGAAACCGCTCATAGAAATTATGTGGCAATTTTTGTGAAAGTAGTTAGGGTTGAGTAAAGCATTGTAACTGCATGTATGGGTTCATGAATGTGTGCGTGGGCATGTGATTGATTATATGAATAAATATTACGACATTTTTATATTTACAAGCGCCCTACAATATTTTCTAGTCATTTGCAACCAGGATATTGCAATATATAGATACATAGTTGATTATACCGTAAAATCAACAATTTTTTTTTTTTTTTTTTTTTTTTTTTGCAGGGTAGTGTAGTCCGAGGCAGATATTTCACCCAAACATCATATCGCCCCTTCCCCTCCCCCAATCAACTATAGCCCTAATTTCTAACCAACATTATTTACATTTATTTTTTAGACACCCATTTCTTCAGAGACCTGATTCTCACTACAATATAAATCAATTGAAATATTTAAAGCCTTAAAAAAATCAAATCATGACATTTTGCCTTTGAATATGATTTAACTTGTGATGCAGACTATATTTTATGGTTACAAATTTTTGAAGCTGTTCTCAAAAAATATTCTTACCCGCTCAACAGCGTTTAACTTTCTGACGCATTCGTGCACTCATTTTTACATATAAAACAGTGAAATTTACAGTTGAAGCTGTATGAAGCGATTTAGAATCTAATGTCGTTTTTCGTTTTTTGATAAATGCTTTAAATCTTGACTTACCAATTGATTATTCTTTCATGACGACATCTCTTAGGCTGTTTTTCAGCTTTAACAGCATTTTTTGAAGATTCCTTGTTGTTATTGGAAAAAAAAAAAAAAAAAAAAAAATCGCTATAAATTGTTTTTAAAAACTACTTTCCTCGTCTTGGACTGAGCAAAATTTAAAACTTAAAGCGTATTAATCACATATCCGATTTTGCGTGCCCCTAGTTTTAACGCCCCATAGGCAGTTGCCTTGTTCGTCCGGCCTAAGGACTCCCCTGTGCGCAATACTCTTGAATTTCTGTAAAGATTTCTTTTAAATTATTTTAAATTAATAACCATCCTCTCATACAGCTATTTAATTTCCATCGTTATCTAAATTTAATGTTAGCTTTAGTTTTACAATTATTTGACTTATAGTCTAATTTATTTTTCCTATTTTATCATAAGATTTAGCTTAGATTATTGTAACGTATTATGAATAATACTGACGCCCCTTTGAAATACTGCAGTTTAATATCATAAATTTAAACGTATCGATAGATACAAAGCCAAACAACACCATAGCTTATGTTTAAGTCCTTGGATATCACTCATTGTCTTTATGAGGATTCCTGTTTACTTTAGGGGATTTATATTGCACTAATACTAGAACCGTTTTATGTAGCACATTAACATTTTCACGCACTCTAGATGACTATGAATATTTTACATGATCCTTCCCGAGAAATTTATGGTTTAAGGCATTTCTCTTGTAAAGGAAAGTTAACTATCCAATAAATCCTTCGGCTGGCGGCGAAGCTCTTCGCTGTACAAATTGTGGAGTTAATTTAGCAGTTAAGGTTGTTCTCAAATCCAAAAGACTTACTTTCTGACACACTTTTTAATTCATTTTTGTTCGGAAACGCATGAAATGGGCAAGTGTTTATTCAGAAACTATGTAATCGAAAGAAGTTTTCCATTTTTTGGTAAAGGCAGAAGATCATTCAGAAAAAACTGGCAAAGTCGGCGTTTTGAACCAAATTACGGAGGCAGCATCCAAAAAAATGGTAAAAATGTGACACGAATCGCTTATAAATCGATAAGTAATTTGTCAAAAAATGGAAAACTCATTTCGATTGCAAATCGGTAAGTCTTGTCAATTTTATGCCTTTGCGTTTAAAAATGAATCAGAAAATGTGTCGGAAAGTTTCGCGTTGTTGAGCAGGTCATTTGAAAACTAACCACCTTAAGAATGCGAGCACATGATTGTACAGTATGCCAAGAAATAAAATTATTAAATAGAAAATAAAGTAGTATAAATAATTAAAATCTGCACACAAATCATAACAACCTACAGTGGTCCCAAATCAGCAATTATGATACCGAAAAATCGTAGTTTCTTCTTTCGAAATCAAACATATAACACAATATTAATTCGACTATATCTGTAGATGTATACTGGTAAAATATTTTGTTTTTATAAGCACACATAAATTCACACTGTTTGTGTAAAGTTGAGAGTTTTGAACGATTCTTGTTATGACGAGAGTTTCATGCACTGCCATATGATAATTAAGCAGTTTTCACATACTTTATTACATAATATACCAAAAAAGTACTAGTACCCAGGACTATAGAGTAAAAGTATCTTTCTTATCTTTATTCCTGGACTTTACCGATGTCTTTTTTTTTTTTTTTTTTCCCCCGTCTTCCAAATGTTCGTGGATGAAGAAATACGTAGCTGTTCCGCATTAATTTAATCTACAGCAGAAAAGAATAGCAAAGGTCGGCGACCTTACCTAATGCAAAAGAAGTCTCTTTTCTACCTCCTCTCCTCCAATTCTCCCAAAATTCATGCTTCCGACGTGGAAACGGATAAGTCAGGTTGGGAGGGAGAGATAAGGGGAAGATAAGCCATCATGTGTGTCGCGTGCGCGATCAGCAGGTGAGTCTCATGCTACACCTGACCTGACCATATTAAAAAGACGAAAGTCTTCTCCCCCTCACACAATTCGGAACAATTACAGGTTGGGAGTTTTCTTTTCAGAAATACTAGGATATGAATAATATTAGACATGGAAGAGGTTTATTTTATGTTGTTTTATTTTAAGGATTGGATACAAAAAGGCATATTTTAAACATTGTATATCATTGTATAATAATCATTCTACAGTCAGTATATATATATATAAAAAGATACACCTCCCTTTATTCGTAGACCGTTTACGATAAAATCGCATAAAAGCTGTCAGTAGACTCGGAATATTGTCTTCTTTTAGAATATGAAGGCAATTCTTGAAATAAGGGTCGTCTACTTATTAATAATTGCGCCAACTTCGATTTTTTGAATGGTGATACTTTATTTGTGTTTCTTGGATAAAATCAACCAGGAAAAGTATACAGTTTTTGTATTTTTGTTAAATCTTCATGGCGTTAGAAGAGGTCAAGATTTGAGGATATTTATTCTAAATTCACGTGACAAACTTTAATTTATATCTTCCCAAAAAATCAGCCGATTTAAAATTTTTGTTTTCAGTGAATGGACTCAAACATTTTCTAGGCCCTTTTTTTTCCACTCAAAAGCACAATTTTAGTTATGAAAATTATTAATAAATTCATATTAAAAAAAATTAGGTATTATGACCTACTGCAATTTTTACGAAAACAGAATGGGCATCACCATAAATATGGGTGTGCAAGTTTACTGTTCATTCCAATCATTATTTTTTGAGATAGAGAAATTTTACTTTTCGAATGTCTGAAAGGACCACATTCTGCTGCCAATCAATTCCATATAAGAAATTCGAAAACAGAAGCCAGAAAATTTAATTTATTTAAAAATTATGTTAAATAGACTTTGAGAGAAGATTGTTTTTAACACTTTCCAACCTAGTTGAAAAGTGTTTATGACTTCGGTTTGTCTGCCCTATGGCCGTGCTGTAACTCCCGTAAATATGCTCGGATTGCTCTGCAATTTTTATATGTTATTGTCGTTATCTATAGCATGTTTCCTATTTCAACGGAAGTGTGTAGCACTTATAGTTTTTTTTACAGGGACACTCAAAAGAATTCCGTTACATTACGTCTATGGAGAAAAATCGTCTGCGGTTTATTTAAATAATGTTTCACTATTTTAAACGCATTGAAATTTATATAGATCACTAAGGTGCATTACAAGAGGCTTACTACAGAATAGTGTGTGTATAGCAGTCATCGCTCATTTACAGGGACACACAAAAATTCTCTACTGTCTGTTAACAATAATTCCTGGACGTGCGTTTTAAGTTAGTGAACGCGATTTTAAATTTAACGCACTTTTTGTCTATTGCGTGGTGTGTATAAATTCTGTAGATTCTATACAGGGAAGCACAAAAGTTCGCGAACACATTTCCGTTTGTTGACAGAAACTCCAGAAGGAGAATTTTAAACTGTGCTAAGCGTTTTCTAACTGAACTTTAGCATCCTATGTAGTATGTATACATATCTATAGATCATATACAGGGCTGAATAAAAGTATTCGGATATTTTTCCAAATATTGTATATGTTGAAAATTTCTGATTTTTTTTTTTTTTTTTAAATATGTTATGCGTTTTCCAAATTCTTTACTTAGATGTTATCTTTCAGTTTATTAAACGGCATGATTTGTAAAATTATTTTGGAAGCGTTGGGAAGTGTTACATAATCTATGCTTGACGCATGATTTTTCGTTCTTGTTTTTGTTTTTTTTTAAGTTTATTTTATATATCAGTTGCCTTTACAATTTAACTTGTGCAATTCTGGAATTGTTTTCCTTTGAGATCTTAATTTAATTTTTCTAAATTTTTTAAGCTATAAGTTTTTTTTTATAATTCAACTAATAACTATACCTTTTTGGGGGCTGCTTTGATCCAAGAAATTTGAATATGTTGTCAAAAGTTAATGTTACAATTAAAAAAAAAAAAAAACTCTGTGCAATTTTTAATAGGTAGACGACCCTTATTTCAAAAATTGCATTCATATTCTTAAACAAAAGATTTTTTTTTTTTTTTAAATACTGACTGTACATCATTTTATCTATAGCTTATTGTGTACTATAAAAACTTTTTCTTTAACATTATGTTTTATAAGCGATTCTTGAGCTCAATTAATGTCTATATCTGAAAATTGTTCTATTACTTTTTTTCAAGAACGAAATGTGGAGAATATTATACTTCAATACATAAGCGTTTATAGTTATTTTGTGAAAATGGTGCATTTGTCTCTATAGTGGTTTCATTTCTATATTTTTTTTGTTAATTAGAAATAATAGTTAACTTGGGTTATTCTAATATAATGTGGTTAAATCCTTTTAACAACCAGACCGACTTTATTACTGAGCTCACTTTCGGTCTAATAAACTCAAAATCTAATGAAAGCTAATATAGCATCCCCACTAAGTTCCTCCAGTTCTTCTGAATCACAGATTTTCATGATACGCTTTCTAAAACGTCCCTCTTATGGAAAACTCCACATACAAAATCTCTACAATTGTATCGTCTCTTATTCAAGTTTTCAATCGATAATTCTAAGAATTTCCTGGATAGAAATTCAGTTACATAAAATTTTATGCATTTAAAATGAGTTGTAAATGTTAACTATTAATATAATTCACCCAATATGCCATTTATATTCTTTCACCAAGGTACTGAAAAACATCAACCATGAATAACTTTTTGTATTTTAATGTTTGAAATTGAAACTCATCTTGATGGTACTCATCTAACTATCGCAGATTGAATCGATGAATTTATTTCATTAAATTTATTTTAAAGCCGAATAAATAATGAAGATACTTTTATTTATTTATTTATTTATTTATTTTTTTACCTCATCTTGTATTGTAATATTTATCTTTTTCAGTATTAAATTATTTATTACGTTTGCAATTGTACAATAAATATATCCAGTTCTTTTAAATCGCTGTTTTATATTTTAAAAATATATCCAGTTTTATTTAATTAAAATCACATGTACTAGTCTAAGTTTCTTAAAGTGTTTTACAATTCTTTAACAAGTTGGAAATTGTACGTTAAACGTAACAAATGAGGTGCGTTTGTACTATAGCTAGTTATATAAATACTCAGATCTTGATGATTTTTAATTCTGGGAAATGAATTATATCGTCTGCAGATTAATTTCTGTAATAAAATAAGTATCTCGGTCACTTGACGGTTAAATCTAGGAAGCTTCTATAACAAGAAAGCACCGATTTTTTTTTTAATCAAATGTTTTTATTAATCTGCTAAAGTTTTGATTCGATTTTCATAAAATTTAAAATGTCTCGACAAAATTCTGCAAAGATAACATATCTTAAATTCCAAACCATTCGGTTGAGTAGTTTTTGCGTTGTTATATGCGGACGGACGGACAGCCAGACTGACGGACGGACCAGACGATGACAATAGGTGCTACGTATTTATATAATTACGAACGCACCTAAAAATTAGTTAGAAAGAGGAATAGAATTGCTATTGATGGGATATATAAAGAGAAATATTCTGTCTGATTCTGAACTTTTTGCTCGGTCAATGTTAGTAACATAAAACAAAAGAGCTTGTCCATTTTCGTTTTCTGTTTGAAATAATTTTTCCAGAATTACTGGAAAACAGAACTCGTGTCTTTTTGCTATAATTGTACAATGATATTTTAAAAGAATAAGAATTCTAAATTTTGCAAATTTGCCTGTGCTAAATGCAGATTTTGCAGATTTGCCTGTGCTAAATGCAGATTTTGCAGATTTGCCTGTGCTTTGCTAAATTTGCCTGTGTAAAAATAACAAATTTGTTATTTTAAGATTTTCAGGCCCATGCAAATCACGAAACATTGTCATCAGGGAGTATTTAGGATTAATACTTATATTCTATGTAAGAAAGGATTTTTAAACGAGAAAATTAATCCTGATTTTTTTTTTTTTTTTTAATTGTAATAACATTTTTTCTACAGCATACTTTCGTTATACGGCTCGGGCTCTGATAAAGCAAAATTTTTCGGGCTCGGGTTTCGAAAAACGAGCCCGAACTCATCTCTAGTATGTACCAAAAAAATCTTTTTAATATATTACTATTTTAATAAATATAATATAATAATTTATTTTGTTTCCATAAAACATGTATTAATAAAAATATAATATCTTCTAACATGAAAAATTTGAGCATTATTCAGCACAAACTTCGTAATAAATAAAAAGTGAAAAATATTTTGAATGCTCGAATAAATTTACACGGTACTTCATTTCTATAACTTTTGATGATGAATAGCAAGCTCATTCTCGCTTTCATTTATTCTTTTCATTTGAAAAGGATTCTTCAAAGAATTGGTTTGGAATGCCGAAGTCCATTCTGTTTTGAAATTCCATCATGCAAGGATTTTTCTAGTTTTTGAATTCAATGCCTTTCGATTTGATTCATAATGATATTTAAAAATGGTTACTGAACCAAACGATTTTCATTTTTTATTGTATCTATAGAAAATGAAAAATAATACAACTTGTTGGAATTTTGTTATTTGTTCTGGTGAAATTTATCATGTGTTGCCAGTTGAAATTTTGAAATTTTATTCTGAAAATTAAATTTCTTTTCTTCTGTATTCGTAACGATCCAGGATTTTGATGGAAAAGCTTTAGAAGAAAATTTAATTAACTAAAGTATTTTTTATTTATTTATTTTTTAATCAGAACTTTAGATACATGATTTAAAAAAAATATTTCAATAAAAGAGTGGGAGAAAATGTTGATATGGGCCATTTTGTTTTGAAATTCCATCATGCAAGGATTTTTTCTAGTTTTCCATTCCTTTTCCATTTGATTCATAATGGTATTTAAAAATGGTTCTCCAACCAAGCGATTTTTCTTCTTTATTGGTTGTACAGAAAATGTAAAATAATACAACTTGTTTGAACTTTGTTATTTGTTCTTGTGAAATTTATCATGCGTTGCTACTTGAAATTTTGAAATTTTATCCTGAATTGCCACTTGAAAATTTAAAATTTTTTTCCTTGAAATTTAATTTCCTTTCTTCTATATTCGCAATGATCCAGGATTTTGATAGAAAAGCTTTAGAAGAAAATTTATTTAACTACAGTTTTTTTTTAAAATATTTTATACAGAACTTTAGATACATGATTTTATTTAAATTATTTCAATAAAAGAATGGGAGGAGATGCTGATATCATGCAAGTCCATTCTGTTTTGAAATTCCATCATGCAAGGATTTTTCTAGTTTTTGAATTCAATGCCTTTCGATTTGATTCGTAATGGTATTTAAAAATGGTTATTGAACAAAACTATTTTTATTTTTTATTTTATCTATAGAAAATAAATAATACAACTTGTTGGAATTTTGTTATTTGTTCTGGTGAAATTTATCATGAATTGCAACTTGAAATTTTGAAATTTTATCCTGGAAATTAAATTTCTTTTCTTCTATATATTTGCAATGATCCAGGATTTTGATGGAAAAGCTTTAGAAGAAAATTTATTTAAGTATTATTTTTTATTTTTCACAAATTTAGATACATGATTTTATTAAAATTATTTGAATAAAAGAATAGAGAAAATATCGATATCATCTAAGTCCCTTCTGTTGTGAAATTCCATCATGCAAGTATTTTTCTAGTTTTTGAATTCACCTTTCCATTTGATTCATAATGGTATTTGAAAATGATTACTTAACCAAACAATTTTTTTTTCTTTCTTTTTTTTTTTTGTGTAACTATAGAACATGGAAAATAATACGACTTGTTTAAAATCTGTTATTTATTCTGATGAAATTTTTCATGTGTTTTCACTTAAAATTTTGCAATTTTATGCTGAAAATTAAATTTCACTTTTTTCTATGGTCGTAGTGATGCAGGATTTTGATGGGAAGGTTTCAGTGGGATATTTATTTAATTATAGTATTTTTTTTTCTTTTATTAAATTTTATATTTACAGTTTGTGAAAGGTTGATGTATGATTTTCTTTAAATTAACGTATAAAACGAATAAATATAACGTATGCTACGTATTGTGTTACCACTGAACTTTTTTGTAAATTTTTATTTTTTCCATTTGAAAACTGAAATTCCTCAATAGAAAATGCGTTTTGGTAATAAGAAGAATTGAAGTTAAATATTGCACATTCAAATTCATGCTTGATTTGGAGCTCCATGCTTGATTTAAATCACTCATTTTTATTTAAAAGTGTTATTATTTTAAATGTTTATTCCTCTATATTTGACAGATTTTAATGGTGAATGTATTTTCTTCAGACACACACAAAATAAATAAACGTTTATTTTTAACCTATTCATCGTATTGTGACACGTATTTCTGCTTTTGTGGCAACACATTGATTTACGGTATAGTTAAGATTACCACTTAGGAAAAACGATTATAATATAAAGTGATTATACTTAAAAAAAAAAAAAATCATGTACAAATTATATTGTTACACTGCAAAAAAAAAAAAAAAAAAAAAAAAAAAAAAAGTGTTGGTTTTACAGTGTAAAATTAACAGTAATAAACAGTAAAATAAGCAGTAATACGCTGTCACGCATAGAAAACAAGGCATTCTCTAATCTTTCCACATAACACTAAAAAAATTATTCATATAAGCAATTTCTCAATTGATTAATTTATTTAGAATCCAAGTGGGACCACTTATCCAAAGGTGCAATCACTTGCAAGTCCCTTAACCTGCAAAGGTCAGGAATAAAGATTAATAGGAGAGAAACTGTCACATTAAGAGATTTTATTTGCGTGCTAGTGGGCTAAGATTTAAAAATATATACATTTTTTCTATTTTTATTTTAAAAGATTAATTTTGCCTACAGGTGGGTCATTAAAATCTGCCAATAAGGCAGATTGTCAATGTTTGACGATGTGTTTGTAATTTTTTTTGGCAGTTTCTTAGTTTTCTTACCATAATCGAGGCGTTGCTATTTTTCTTATGATTGAGTTTTCTTTTATTTTCGTTATAGAGAGTTGCATGTAAAATATCTCCTGTAAATTAAAAAAAAATAAATAAAAAAAATGACGTAATTACAAGAAAACTATGATACGTCAAATTAAAGAGCACATTCTATTCAAAATTTTAATGTATTGCTTCTGGATTAGTTTGCTCTTAAAATAAATAAATATATGTAATAAACATCCTGATTCAAATAAAATTTAAATACATATTCAAATTGCAAACTCTTGTATTTTTTTATTTATTTATTTATTTTTTTTTTTATAGATACATTTTCTCCCGTTACGTATTTATACACTGAAAAAAAAAGTTGATTTTACCGTATAATACTGACATCTCAGCTGCCAGTATTATAACATAATATATCAACATTTTTTTTTTTTTTTTTCAGTGTAATGTTTCTTACTTTATAAAATTAGGTAATAAAGTTAAAAACAGATTTTTACGTTAATGCCTCATTTGAGTGAGTTAAATCAAGTCATTATTTGCTTACAAATAAGATAGCTATCTGACTTAACAGAAACTTGCACGCGTGGAACTTACAGATTTAACGGCAATGAAATACAGGAAATACTAGATGATGCCTCTATAAACGCCCTAATTCTTAATCCGATCTATGGCTTTTTCAGAGTCACTCGACTGTACCTGTAATCCTATAATATTTTTCTCTGATTCACCCTGTTGACAAATAATCACAGAATAAGAGTGAAGGAAGTTGACCACTATGGTCAAGAGTGCATAAAAGCATAAAACATGTCATTGCACTGCTCATACTAAAAAAAAAAAAAAAAATTTTTTTTTTTTTTTTTTTTTTTTTTTTTGGAAGCATTTTTGTTAAATATATGTTAAAGCTTTTTTTTTTTTTAAATAAGGATTTTTCTAAAGCCTACTTGCAATTTCTTCTTGATTAAGAGATCCAAAAGAAATAATAATAATAATTTTTTTTTCATTTTTATTAATTTAAACGAAAACAAAAACTGACAAAAAATATTTAAATGCTCTTGGAATGGTAGCATATATACGTCTCAAATTATAATCTATTGCTCACTTATGACTAACTTTTGAGATCGTCACGTCCCGAAACTCCAATACAAATACAAACTTTGACACCATTTTCTGAAAGATTCTTTGTTTTTATTAGCGAAAGAGAAGCGCTATTCGATTTCTTAGTTTCTGCGCAAAAATATCTGCATTTAAGAATATTGTGAATTGACTTCACGAATGTGTCAGGAAGTAGCGAGTTTGGATTTGAGAACAACTTTAGTCTTTGTAACACATAGACAAAGTATTATTCAAGTTATATGTAATGCAATAAATTAAATTGCAGAGTTTAAAATAAAAATGAATATATAATTTCTAAATATCCATGTGGTTTTTAGTCCCGCCACCCTTCCGCTCCAAAAAAAAGCCCCCTTTTACTTACATCAAGAATTAAAATTGTCCTTATTTGGAGGATTCGTTTACTAGTAATAATGCTGTACAAAATCAGCTTTTCCTTTGAGGGGAAAAAATTACAATAAAAGAAAACTGCCCAGTTAAACTGACGGCATTGAGCTCACAGGCTATTCACACTAACTGTAAATTATATTCTTATTTCAAAGAATTTGAAATAAGCCCTCGAAAAATGAAGAAATCGACAATATATTAAGAGGGGGGAACCATCCCCCGTTTCTCCTTCTTATAATTAACCAATGAACCCATAAAACTAATCAGAGAAGCGCCTTACCACAATGAACCTATATACAAAATTTGAAAAAATCGGATAATTCTGCATGAAAAATCCATTTATCTAAATTAAGGGGGGGTTAGCCCCCCGTCCCCCCTTTATACTTAACCAAAGAACCCCCAAAACTAATCAGAGAAGCGCCTTATCACAATGAACATATATATAAAATTTGAAGAAAATCGGATAATTCTGCTTAAAAAACCCATTTATCTATATCAAGGGGGGTTAGTCCCCCCCGTTCCCCCCTTTATACTTTACCAGTGAACCCCCAAAACTAATCAGGGAAGTGCCTTACCACACTGAGCCTATATACAAAATTTGGAGTAAATTGGATAATTCTGCATGAAAAACCCATTTATCAAAATTAAGGGGGGGGGGGCAGCCCCCGTTTCCCTCTTTTACACTTCACCAATGAACCCCCAAAACTAATCAGGGAAGCTCCTTACCACAATGAGCCCATATAGAAAGTTTGAAGAAAATCGGATAACTCTGCATGAAAAAAATCATTTATCTAAAATAAGGGGGGAGGATTAACCCCCCCGTTACCCCTTTATACTTAACCTATGAACCCCCAAAACTAATCAGGAAAGAACCTTATCACAATGAACCTATATACAAAATTTGAAGAAAATCGGATAACTCTGCATGAAAAAAATCATTTATCTAAAATAAGGGGGGAGGATTAACCCCCCCCCCCGTTACCCCCTTTATACTTAACCTATGAACCCCCAAAACTAATCAGGAAAGAACCTTATCACAATGAACCTATATACAAAATTTGAAGAAAATTGGATAATTCTGCATGAAAAAACCATTTATCCAAATTAAGGGGGGTTAGCCCCCCCCCGTTCTCCCCCCCTTTATAGTTAACCAATCAATCCCCAAAACTAATCAGGGAAGCGCCTTATCACAAGGAACCTATAAACAAAATTGGAAGAAAATCGGTTAACTCTGCATGAAAAATTCATTTATCTAAATTAAGGGGGAGGATTCCCCCCCCCCCGTTAGCCCCTTTATACTTAACCTATGAACCCCCAAAACTAATCAGGAAAGAACCTTATCACAATGAACCTACATACAAAATTTGAAGAAAATTGGATAATTCTGCATGAAAAAAACATTTATCCAAATTAAGGGGGGTTAGCCCCCCCCGTTCCCCCCCCCCTTTATAGTTAACCAATCAATCCCCAAAACTAATCAGGGAAGCGCCTTATCACAAGGAACCTATAAACAAAATTGGAAGAAAATCGGATAACTCTGCATGAAAAATTCATTTATCTAAATTAAGGGGGAGGATTCCCCCCCCGTTAGCCCCTTTATACTTAACCTATGAACCCCCAAAACTAATCAGGAAAGAACCTTATCACAATGAACCTATATACAAAATTTGAAGAAAATTGGACAATTCTGCATGAAAAAACCATTTATCTTAATTAAGGGTGGTTACCCCCCCCCGTTCCCCCCTTTATAGTTAAACAATCAATCCCCAAAACTAATCAGGGAAGCGCCTTATCACAAGGAACCTATAAACAAAATTGGAAGCAAAACGGTTATTTCTGTCAAGAGTTATCGCGTTACGTACGTACGTACGTACGTACGTACATACGTACATACATACATACATACACACATACATACATACAGTACGGGCGGGCACATAAGCTCTCAGGCTTTGATAGCCTGTGAGCTAAAAACTCACAATATTTGATAGAACACAGAGAAAAATTTATTACCGGTCCAACAAAAATATTGTTGATTGAACAAAAATTCTTCTGTTGTACCATACTTTAGTTGAGTATTTTGATGAGCCAAACAAATTTTTGTTGGATCAACAATACTCATTTAAAAATATTGTTGATCGATTTTTTTTTTGTTTTTTGTTTTCCCCACAAAATTTTCTTTTTAAATATAATTAAATGATGAAATTTTATTGGATCAACAATATTGTTTTTTGGGTGCAGAGATATAAAATTGTAAATTTGTGCGTAACAATGGTTTATCTTTTTTTTCTTTTATATCTTTCTTTCTTTTTTTTTTTTATGGCTGATTCGGAAACCTGTCAGGTGTAAGGTAAAAAGAAAAAAAAACTAGTCGTTGGGGGCCACCGTAATACTTACCCATCATGGATATGCATAATGTAAAATATTAAAATAAAAATGTGTAAACTACTTATAAAATGCATTGCAATTCAAATAAAATCGTGGCTTGATGACGTCACAAACTTTAAAGGCTCGATTACTGAATTGCTTGAAAGAGGTTTTTCCTTATAACTCCAAAAATAATAATCCTATTAACTAGCGGTTTATTGCATCTGATTAAGCGTCAAATTTCCAATTAAAATATATCTTTGAAGTGAAATTTGGATGAAATACAGGGTCATGAAAAATCGAAGAGTGTGGAAAATAGGATTCCAAATATCTCGGCAACTCATTATCCGATCGACTTCATGCTTTATTCAAAATTTATGTTTTTTTATTGTCTTTTATATTCATTTCTTAAAATAAACAATTTCGAAAATTTTTATATACCTTTCATCAGAACGAATATTTCGAGAGTCCGAAAAAAATTGTTCCGGTTAATCGAGGTTATTGAAATGAAATAAGCTTCTTCCCATTATTACATACTAAGTACATACCAAATTGCAAGTCTCTATCTCAATTTTTTCGGGAGATAGAGCGTTTACAGAGACACACAGACGGACCGCAAAATTTTTTTTCTAAAAATATGTTTTTCGGAATCTCCAGTGTCTGAAACGTGTAAATCCGTTAATAAATCTTTTCCGATTTTCAAAACGATTACAAGACTTACCCTATACTACGTATGATGGGTAAGTAAAAGGATTGTTAACGCGAATAATGCAGATTTATTTATTATTTTTAGTAACATTTATATTAGCAATTTTTAATAACTTTCTCATTATTTATTTAGGACACATTATCTTGTATAGTAATAAGCATCATTTGTACACACTGCCTTATTACCTATCTAATTTCAGTTGGTATCTTATTAAATCATTCAATTGTTTCTATACTTTACTATCTGGGAATCATTCTCATTCTATTTCGCCTGATTACCATTAAACTTCATTCTTCAATTTGTAATCGCTAAACAACTTGGCTATGCTTTCATAACAAGTTGATTGGCTTCTAAGTAAAAAGTAAAATAAATCTTTTGTTTACATGAAGGATTAAGATGGACGTTAATGTAATATTCATTTAATAATAATATGACACTGAATTAACTTTTCTTTTACACAAAAAGAGAAAAACAAAAACAAAAAAAAACTTGACATTGAGAATTTAGGTGTAACAGACTTCTTTTGCTGTTTTCTCGTGAATGATCCCAAAACTTGCCAGGTGTGGGAATCTAGCAGGATTGTTAAGCTGAACAATACAGATTTTTTATTTATTTTTTAATATCATTTACGTTATTTGGGACATACTATCTTGTATAGTAAGGACCATCATTTGTACGCGCTGCCTTATTATCATCTAATTTCAACTGGTATCTTGTTAAATCATTCGATTGTCTCTATACTTTACTTTCTTGGGAATCACATCTCGTTCTCATTCGACCTCGCCTGTTAAATGATCACCATTAAACTTCGTTCTTGAATTGTGTAATCGCTAAACAAGTTGGTTATGCTTTCATAACAAGTTGATTGTTTTCACGATTGAGTAATTTTATGCATGTTATTTACTACTTTATTTTATTTATTTTTCGTGTAAATGAAATAAAAAAAAAATACTTGAGTGCATATGGGGATAAAAAGCTTTTTTTCCCGCGATTCTTATGTAAGCCCACTTGAGCGTAAAATGGTCGCCTGGATAAATGAAAATGAACGCGTCAGAATTAAAAATCACGAATAATTTAAAACGTTTTACACGATAATATATTCACTGAGGATGAAAAATATTCCCAAGTAAATCTTCTTTTTACTGCACATCATGACTAAAGAACACAGCTACAGTTTCGAGAGCAAATATTTATCAGTTCTCGAAACTATAGTTGTGTTCTTTAGCCATTAAAGGGGGAAACAAAGCAGATTCACTTCCATATATTAAAATGATTTAGTTTTTCTTCAAAACGAATTAAAAAAAAAAAAAAATCTCAAAAGTAACTTTGCATGAAAAACGTCAATTTGTTTTTAGGTGATATTTGAAGAATCGCACTTCTAGATTGAAAAACAAAAGCTATACCCGTTTTTGTTAATTGGTTCTTTTACATTTTACTTGACAACGCACGCGACATAAAAAAAAAAAAAAAAAAAAAAAAAAACTTTAACGAAAACAAAATATATTTCTGTACATAGTTTCCTTTCAATTAAAATAAAATTAAATTAAATACTGGTAATTAAAAAATAATGTTTCTTATTCAAATGTTTACTTTTATTTATCAGTTACTAAATATTCTATTCTTATTTTATGATTCATGTGTCTTCAGCAAAATTTACATATCAAGAAAACAAAATATATATACCTGAAATGCTTTCTTTAAATAAAAAGGATATAAAAATACTTTTTAAAATATTTTAATCAAAATGTTTAGTTTATTTATCAGTGTCTAATTATTTTGTTCTTATTTTTTTACAGGTAAGTGTTTATCAGAAGAATGGATACTTTCTTTGGTTGGTTCTTTTCTTTGGGTATTTTGATTGACTTGACTGTTAAGTAATCATTTTTGTCTTATGGTTTTTAAAATGAGTTTATTTAATGTTATGATATAGAAAAAATGTTATGAAAATGAAAAGTCATTAAATTAATCCCCAAAATTTGTCCATTGATAATTTAAAATAATATTTATAGATTGTGTCCCATGCTAATAATGTTTAACGTGTTGTTAATTACATACATGCCAAAACATGTAATTAATAAATTAATTGATTATCCTCTGATGCATTTAATTCCAAGTAATGATAGACATATAGTCGAGAATGTACGATAAAATAAATTCAACAATACTTTGATCGTTGCCTGGATAAACAGCGACCATTTTCTCTTTAAAAAAATAAAGAAATAAAAAAATAAAGAAAAAGAAGAGAAAAAAGAAAACGATTAGCATATTTTAATTATTTTTTTTTTATTAGCTTTATTGAAAAATAATTAATTTTCTGTAAAATCTAATTTAATTACTTCGATATTGGTAGCTGTGTAGCTAATTCAATTCGATACTAATTAGGTTAAGAATGCATTGAAAATGTGTAACCCATGTGTGTTTATAATGTGTGTTGTAATATGTGTTTCAGGAAGATAATATAAAAAAAATGTTTTGTATACAATTTGTAAAAAATGATAGTAATCTGTTATTTATATTTAATTTTTCCTCTTCAATAATTATAGGGGTTTAATTATTAAAATAATAATTATGTTTGGTTGTTGAGTATACTAATTGATTACGTTTCTTTCTGGAACAGTTTTTACTTTTCTCGTTGATTTTGTCAATTTCAAATTTGACAATTACTTTTTTAATTCCCAAATGTTAATCAGTTTTTTTTTCGTCTTTTCATTAATGTGAACATTTTTTGTGGTCTGTAAATCAAGAGTGTATTTCATGCTTAAAAATACTTTTAATTAATAGTACTAATTAGTAACGGGATACATTTTCTAGGATTCGAATAAAAATTTCGAACAGTTTTGAAGTCTTTTGACTTTTTTTTTTTTTTTTTTGTAAAATTTGTATTTCTGAAATTTTAGATCTCTAAAGTTTCTCATGTAAGGATAATAACAAGAATTAAAAGAAAAAAAACATCTATCTATTTATTTATTTATTTTATTATTATTATTATTATTTTAATAAAAACTTGTGTTTAGTGAAAATGGTAATTTAAAAATATTGATTTATGTGTATAATCGGGGTTTTCAGATGAATTTAGTAAAATTTTGGAATCCAATATGTCAAGCTACATTTAAAAAGAAGGTAATTTTTCTTTCTTGCCTTTTTTTCTTTTTTCTTTTTTCTTTCTTTTTTTACGATATTTGCACAACTTTTAGTTAAATCAACTATTTTAGTTAATTCAAAACAATAAACACCATTATTATTATTTATTGTCTTAGAAAAAAATTGTGTTTTACTATAATGTCTCATTTAACGTAGTACGTATAAGTTTATATTATATATATATATATATATATATATATATATATATATAGTGTCTTATTTAATAGACATAAAAAAAGTCCTCTTTTTAATTATTTATTGTCTTTAAGACATTGATTTTTATTTTGATCTTTTAAAGAACGCATTATTTTATTTAAGCACCGAATTTTTCAGGACAGTTAGAAAACAGAATAATTTAATGATATTCAATCTTTACAAACATTGGCTTTAAAGAATATAACAAAAAGTTACATATTGAGAGTTTGAGAAATACTAAAATAATTACAATGAGCTGATTAACTAGTGATTAGTTTTGTCAAACTGAAATAGTTTTAATTTCATCCTTTTAATGATAAGATCTAATAGCATTTAGTTCATCTAATAATAGATGCTAATGATTTATCGATTTCGAAATTACAATGTTGCCATTAACATCTATAAAGAAGACGTCTATCCGAATCATTTCTCATCATTAAATTGTGAAAGGGTAATTGACTATAAGTATTATTACACAATACAAAATGATTTTAGACAATCGTCCATGTTTTGTTTTTTTATTTATTTCAGGACTATCATGTACATAAAGAACATTATTGAAAACGGGATGTGATTATTCCTCAACTAAAAGAATTATATTTTGACTATTTTTATTTATTTACTCTTTTATATGCGTGTGTGTTTGTGTTGTAAGTTTATTCTCAAAAGGGGGGGGGGATGGCAGCTAAATTTAAGGGGCTACTTCACTCAGGCGAAACACCCACTCGCTAATGTTAACCTATGGGGGGGGGGGGGAATAATTTACGATATCTCGTTCGTATTTCAACATTTTTAAATGATTTTTTTTTTTTCATTGGATAACTGCGGTCAATCTCTATGCACGCTCCTTTGTACTTTTTCAATTTTTATTGAAGTTTTTTTTTTTTTTTTTTGAGGATTTTTTCACTTTCAAAACCGGTTCCGAAAGTGAAAGTATCTTAATAAAAAAAAAAAATTGTAATCAAAATCGAAAAAGTACAAAGGAGCGTGCATAAAGATTGACCTCAACTATCCAATGCAAAAAAAAAAAAAAAAAAGCATTTAAAAATATTGAAATGCGAACGAGATATCGTAAATTATTTCTCCCATGGGATTAACATTAGCGAGCAGGTGTTTTCGCCTGAGTGAAGTAGCCTCTTAAGATATAAAAATAGGTATCTAATACTTTTTTTTCTTTAATAACATTAAAAAAAAAGTACGCGTGATTATGATTAATTTTCTTAATTTTATGATCATGTTAATTTAGTTCTTTCTATTAAACTATTGGAGATATTTTAATTTATTTTTAATGCTTTGAAAATTGATAAAATCTCATTGGTTGGATAGTTTTGTGTATCTAAGAGTTTTATGCAACCAACGAATATGCTTCTATACAGCTTAGGGCGCAATACTTATCAATACATATACTAATTCATAAGAGTTGTGTATCGAATCAATATACGCTTTAGTGTGGACATACTTAGTTTTAATTCATAGTGTTTCGAACCGTCTACTTTTTTTCCTTTCGCAAGAACTAATCACTAAAGAAGCTAATGAAAATTTGAAATATATAATAATATAATGAAAATTTGCTCTGTTCTAAATCTTTTCTGACTGATTATGCTTTTCTTTGCGTTAGTTTTTCCACATCACGTATAAACCATGAAACAGGTGTGCCACTTTTACGCCTAAAGGCGAAATTCCGCTTTTTTATAAATTTCGCGATTTCCACTTTTTTTATATATCAAATCCGTAATTTCCTCGGAATCTCCTCCATAATTGCGCGATATTAGCTTTTTTTTTTTTTTGTATTGCCACAATTAAAAAATATATGCATTAAACGACATATGACTTCCTTGTGTTTTATCTCACTACCCTGTATTGTTTGCTACACAGCGGCGCATTTTTTTCCGGCGATGCGCGGTAGTTGCGAGGACGAAATTCTACTCTCCATCTGGCCTATTATCAGGCATGCCACTCTTCCGCTTTTCTTGTTTTGTTTTTTTAATCGATCAACAATTTCCGCGGAATTGTTTTTTTTTTTTTAAATCGCGTTGATGTGCGCCATGAAAAGAGCCGAAAAGTACGTAATACGATCCATGAATAAAATCGCAAAATTTGGTCAATCACTCGAGGAAAAAATAGCGACTCTTTTCAAACGGTCACCAAAAAAAACTCGTGAATTTCTTCAAGAGATTGCGTAAAAAATAGCGAATTTCATCAATAGGTAGCGGAAAAAAAGCTTAAGTTTCGTCAGTCAGTCACAAAAAAAAAAAAAAAAAAGAGTCAAACAATTGTAGAAGTAATCACGAATTGCGTCAGACGAATCGCGGAATAAAATCATCAATTTCGTCAGACGATCGCGGAATAAAATCGCGAATTTCGTCAGATGGTCGCGGAATAAAGTCACGAATTTCGTCAAGAGGTCGCGTAAAAAATCACAAATTTTGTCCCACTATTGCAGAAATTAATTTCGAATTTCGTCAAACGATCACGGAATAAAATCACAAATTTCGTCGAACGATCGCGAAATAAAATTGCGATTTTCGTCAAACGCTCGAGAAAAAAATCTCAAATATCATCAATCGGTCGTGGAAAAAATTGTACTTTTCCTCATCGGTCGGAAAGAAAAATCGAGAATTTCGTCAAACAATTACAGAAATTAATCGCGAATTTCGTTAAACAATCGCGGAATAAAATCGCGAATTTCGTCAAATGCTCGGTAAAAAAATCGCGAATATCCTCAATCGGGCGTGGAAAAAATCGTAAATTTCGTCATCGGTTGGAAAAAAAATCGTGAATTTCGCCAATTACAGAAATTAATAGAGAATTTCGTCAACCGATTGCAGAATAAAAGCGCGAATTTCGTCAAACGATCACGGACAAATACTCGATTTTCATTAGCAGGTCGTGTAAAAAATCGCAATTTTCATAGTCGGCCGTGGGATAAAAACGTAAATTTAATCCAAGTTATGGTTTACTGTACATACAAAAATTATAGTTTACTATTTAATATTCACGTTATTTGCTTTGGATTAGAATACATGATACCAAACTCTACATTTGAATGAAAGAATGTTAATGTAGTATAAAACTGTACATGTTGACAGGTTGTCGTTTTCTTCAATTCAACTATGAAAATGCAGTACATTTATTACAGAAAATACTATAAAACATTTTAACATGAGAAATTTGTTAATATATTTATTTTATATTCAGTACAATATAGTAAAATTCACGCATAAATGTTGTGAAAAACGTCGTAAATTTTACTTTCACGCGTAATTTCCTCCTTTGTGTTATTTTCTCAGTTTCATCCCTGATAAAAACTAATTCTATATGCATATACTATTAATATATTATTATTATTATGTTACTGTGTAACATGTAATATAATATTTTTTCTAAAACTCTTTCTAACTAATAGTTTGGCTGCAGAACTTGTTTGTATGTGATATAATTAAAATGAATGCATGAAAATAAATATCCAGTTTTCTGATTTGTTGCATTAAGACAGAGATTTTTATTTATTTTTTTCGAATCTGGATATATATGTATATATGTACAAAAAGGAGAGTACTAAAAAAAATACTCAAAGCACGCATATTGCACAACTTCTTTCTCTTCCTTTTTTTTTTGTCCCGGATGACCCAGCTCGATTTTCGTCTCGCTTGGGAGAAAAGAAGTCGCTTCCCACCCGTTTGCTCTTCTTGTAATCAAAGGGGCAAGCAGATACGGAGAAAATCAAAGATGTTCTATCTGTTTCTCTTGCTTCTCCGGACTTATAATCTCTCGAGTATTTCTTAGATGAATACGTGGAAAACATATCTGGAAAATGCAATATTTGATTGAGGTATACATGAGATGAGCTTCAGCTTTCTCACGCTTCTCCAGTCTTTATTTTGTTACTTATTTTTCACTAACTACATTTCACTGGATTGGAAATTCTCGGCGTCGAAGTGGCCCATATTGCAATAAAATTTATTTATTTATTTATAAATCTAAACTTCATATGTAATTATCTTTTGCGAAAAGTTATAATGAGATGTGAAAGGGAGATATGAAGCATATTTCAGTTTTTCTTCTAATAATCTGCTTTATATTTTATCTGCTTAAAACAGCTGGTTATTCAGAACAAAATTGCTGTTACTTTTTTTGTATGACTGATCAAACATATCGAAGAACTTTTTGAATGATTAATCCACTTTATCAAATAACAAGATATTTTTGAGTTTAAGTTATGCGGATATTTAATATTCGTAATTTTCTCTTTAATTGCAGAGTTTACTATGAAATTCTGATAGTACCGTCCAGCAGATGTAAATTTTTAGTGCATATGGACAAAATTACGTTATACAGGATGCATAAGAAACGCATTTATTATTATTATTATCATTATCATTATTATTATTATGCACCATCCTTCATGAAGAACTGCAGCATGTTTAAAAAATACAGTGTATCCCAAAAGTATCTGTACACATTCCAAAATTTATTACAAATTAAAATAATAGGCCTACAGCAAAAATAATTACAACAGTACATAGAGTAACTTGAAAAGTTTTTTTCTATTACCTTAGTATATTTGTACATGAGAGTCTTTCGTTGCACGAAGAATATCAAGTCGATATTCCAATCCAATTCCCTCCACGTGCGTTTCAGCATGCTAACATCAACAGTAGTTACAACTGTTTGATGAAATCTGAACAAAAGTTAATAGTCTCATGGAATTGAAACAAAAGATCCAAACAGCAGTAGCTACTGTTGATGTTAGCATGAAAAACGTTCGTGGATGGATTATTATCGTCTTGATATTCTTCGTGCTACGAAAGGATCTCATGTTGAAGTTTACTAAGGCAGTAGAAGAAAACTTTTTAAGTTACTCTATGCACTGTTGTAATTATTTTTGCTGTAGGCCTATTATTATTATTATTATTATTATTATTATTATTATTGTAATCAAGTTTTGAAAATGTACGGAGACTTTTGGGACACCCTGTATAATTATTTGAATTCAACATTTACTTCTCTGCCACAATAATCAAAATGTAAATCCTACAGTTTTCTTTCCATTGAATGTGAGAACAAGAATTTCTTCTTTATCCAACTTATGTGCGAATGCTAGTAGCTAATCCTATAAACTCGCCCATTCATACTCGGAGAGCTTTTTTCTTTTACAATAAGGAATGGAAGATTTGAAGCCGACAAAAGAAATCTCGGACTGTTAAGACCGTGATAAAATAATAACATAAAGAAGAGCAAGTTCGTTTCAAGGCCTTTCATTTTTATTTTCTTTTGTAATTCGCAATGGAAGCGCAGCTCCTGGGATCGAGATTAGTTAATGAGGTTCCTCATTCAATGCTTTGCCGCAGAAGTTTTTGGAATGTTATTTTTTGTTAATTCCTTTTTATTTCTTCTTTCTTTGCCATTCGTGTAGTTCTTTGTGCTAGTATGAGTGTTTAACAATAGTGAAGGGGTATTTAATAGGAGAGGCCCCACTGGCCGTTTTTTTTTTCGTTTTTTTTTGTGTGTTTGTACAATGAAATATTTCGTTAATTAGAACGGAATGTGTAGTTGAAATACAATATATTTAGTTCGATGGCAATTTTAACTGCATTGCTGTTAAAGGTAGCTTGGTTTGAAAAATGACTATGTTTTGTGATATGAAATTTGTGTATTGCTGTTTTTGCTTTTATATGTTAGGGTACGAAAAGATTGTTTTTTAACGGCGTTTTGTTTATTTTTCGCGATTGACAGTGAGAATCTTTCTGACACATTTACAAACCCATTTTCATTTCTATATGTGTGAAACTTTCAAGTAATGGCATTCCGCTGTAGAGGAACTGAACGTTCCTTTATCAATGTTATACATCTTTGTTTATAGTTGTTTGCTACTTCTTGACCACCTTCTCCTGATTGTTATGTCCCACAAATTTGGTTAAAAATATCAATTGTTTTTAACAAAATTGGTTAAAACATCAATATTTTCTGAAATTTAAAAATACGATAAATTAAAGATTATGCCTTGCATTTTGTGTCACTTTGCATTTATTTGTTCATTTATTTTTCATATTTTCTTCAGTTCAGCAATTTAAAAAGAAAATACTTTCCTTGTGTTTCACTAAATATAGAGGTGTATCAGACATTTTATTATTTTTAGATTTTATTGGAAGAAAAATTAAGAAATGAAATGTTAGGCATTACATATTTTTTCTTTTTTTTTTTTCAAAAGTGTGTCAATTTGAAACGAAAGCAACTTTTTACATTTCACCAAATATACAGATGGAATGTAATTTTATCTTTTACATTTTTCATTTGCATTTTTCATTCACCTTTTATTGGTGGATTTGCATTTTGCGTCTAAAATTCACCCCTTCCTCTTGTTATGAGTAAAGTACCTATTTTTTGATGATAAATGCTATTATTTACGGACGTCCCTGTGGTAAATCTACTCAAGTGTTCGTATTCTTCGTCCTTCCCTAAAAGCCTATTGATAAGTCCGTAAACCGTTGTCGTCTGCATCATCCCTGAGACCAGGGATGAGAATAAAGATACAAAATTTGAGTCCTGCAGAGCTGTTTTAATTTTTTTCCCCTTTCCATATTTTCCCCTAGCCTAAGGCACAGAATGCACTTTCTACAGAATCACAGTATTATTTGATGGATTAATATTTATTGTACATTTTTTATCTGATATGCGTAAAGTGGTTGTAAAATAATGAATCTGTCTACTTCCTTTCTATAGACGGATTGTACAAAATGCCACTTATGAATAGGGGGAGATGATATGAATATGATATAGGGTTGTATTACTTATTGTTAGGCAAATTGAAAAAGAAAATCTCTTTTCCTTGGAAAAATTAAAAAACTATATATATTTTAAGGTTCTTAGTTTCTTTTGAAGAACATGTTCATATGGCAAGATGACATCATACAACAGTGCCGTCAATAGGATTAATTTTAAGGCTATGGAATTTCAATTGTAAATTATCTAAATTATTTTTTTAAATAATGATTTGTATTAGCTTTCTCTATAATGTATTATGTTGCTATAATGTTAGATATACTACACTCTTAAAAATTTGCAACAAACTGTCTAGTGATTCGACCGTTTTTATACATAATGGTTCTTAACAGTAATTTTAATCGATCCTGACCAATGAAAACACTTCATAATATGGTCTAGTAACCGTTATTTTCAAAAACGGTTCCGAAAGTAAAAGTATCTTCGTAAAAAAAATTCGGAAAGCAAATGAAAAAAGCAATCAAGGGCGGAAATAGAGATTAATCTCAGCTATCCAATGCCAAAAAAAAAAAAAAAGGTTAAAAATATTGAAATGCAAACGAGATATTAGAAGAACAATGCCCCATTGGATTAACATTAGCGAGCGGATCTTTTCGCTTGAGGGGAGAGGACCCTAACGTGGGAAAGCGTTACCACAAATGTTTTAACTGACAGGGAAGCTTTGTAAAAATGTTTAAAAAGGTATGCAGAATCTTGTAAAAAATTAATTTTCTAAATGTACTTAGTAATTTTTTTTTAATTGGAAATCGGACCTTACTTTAAAAAAACAAAAAGAAAAAAAAAAGGGAAAAGAAAAAAGAAACACGTATTTTCGTATATCATGTATTGTAAAACGTTATTTTGTCATTAATTTGTTCCTAGAGCAGCGATCCTTTGTTCTTTTTTTCTAAATTAATCACATTAATTCGAAACAAAGCGTTTCAATAAAATCAGACCCCACTTGATAAATTACCTTCAAAATAAATAAAATCGGATCTGCATACCTTTTCCCTAAATATCCATTAACCCTTTTTTATTGAAAAAATTTAAAAAAAAAAAAGAAAGGAACTTATCGTCAATTATTTAACAAATTTTATTGAGCTTATACTAATGATTTAAAAAAATCAAAATAAAAAGCCGTTTTTAACTTACATTATCAATCAAGCTCTCCTTGGCTTTCCCCGGTCTGCCTTCTTTTTATTTTGCCGCCAGTTTTGCCTTTATATCGAACAGCGAGAGTCAAATCGTTAAGGAATGGGGAGAAGTAAGAGGCCTTATTTACATTTTAACGGGAAGTTAAACGGAATTTCGAAATTACTTTTCTAATAATTTTGGGACTATTGGCATTCAATTACGTTCGATTTCTCTCGCAATGATGAAAGTTTTGATCGAAGTTATGAAAATAATAGAGGGTCTCAGCAGTTTCGGTTTCAATACCAGTCAGGGTGGTTTAAGTTATTATTATTACCATCTGCTAGTTTAAAATTAATAATATTATTATAGTATATGCTTAAATAAAAGCTTCCTCTAAGTTCCTTATTGCCGTAAAATTGTTAATTAATTCATTCTAAAAGGCTTTTAATTGGGCTTAAAGAACTTTTCTAATAATTTTGTATTATCGGTATTCAATTTCGTTGGATTTATCTTCCGGGTGATAAAAGTTTTTGAAAGAACAGATGATCTAAGCAGTTCCGGCTTTAATATGTCATTGGTCGCGTGTGAGAGTTTCTCTCGCACTACCCTCTCCCATTTTACCAGTCAGTGTATGTAATAAAAATCGTTATACAAACTGTCTTTAGATTAAATACAATATAATTAATATTTAAAGAAAACAAGGGAAATTGAAGGTCCCTTCTAAATTAAATACATGCTTTTTAAGCCTAACGTGAGAAAAGTGTTCATGGCGCGTCCAACGACCAGTCAGGGTGATTTAATTTATTATTATTATTGTTATTATTATTATTATTATCATTATCTTCAGGTATCATAACTAGAATAGTTAAATAGAAGGTTTCTGCAACTTTTTTTTCTATTATTATTCCTGTACACATAGTAATTAATATCGTCTAAAGGACATTTTATTGGACAACAAAGAACTTTCCTAATATAGGGAATTCCCGTTACACTGTAAAAAAAAACGGAAGAAAAAACTGCAAAAAAGGCTGTTAATATTTCACCTAGCAATCAAACACAGCTCTTTCGTTAATTTACAGTGATTACAGC
Organism: Maratus michaelseni; assembly: GCA_963931845.1. NCBI lineage: Eukaryota > Metazoa > Arthropoda > Arachnida > Araneae > Salticidae > Maratus > Maratus michaelseni. Next base: position 267,810,977 of record OZ007594.1, read on the forward strand.
TGTATAGATAGCGACATCTGTCGGCGTTGTTGTCATTATCTCAAACGAGGGGGGATAAACACATTTAGGTCAGCGGCAGGTGCAGTCCAATAATGAAGTGACGCTTCGATTCTACGAGAAATGAAAGTTGTAACAATTACACCTGATAATGGATTACAAACATATTTCAAAGAGTAAAAGTAAGTTTTATCTTTGTTTTCTTATATTATTGTTTTAATAATATCATATAAATTCTGTTATATATTTATACGATACTAATTTTGTTTTTAAACCACGTGTATATCACGGCAGGAACTTTCACGTCATTTGTCTAAAATAAATATTTTGTTTTAAATCGTAAAAATAGATGATTTTGCTTAGGGGATGTTGTTTTGTTGGGGGGGATGTTGATTTAGTTATGTTGTTTTTTACTTTACCTCAGTATGTTCTTCTAGAACTTTGTTATTATTACGTATAATTTGAGTTTAAATATCACAGGGAAACTTTATGCAAGCATTTTTTTTTTTTTTTTTTTTTTTTTTTAACAAGATCCCTGTTTTTAGCAATGTCTTATTACGCTATTATATATTTTTCAAAACTCCAGTTCATACGTTCGCATTCGAATATACTTTCTAAATCCTATAAATATTTTACCAGCTACAGTTTTCGGTTCACTTTGGACAGTAATTTAAGTATTTTTATTTATTTAATATATTTAGCCGATATTTCGAACAGTGATTTATTTTTCATTTTCAAATCATTTATTATGAGTAATCTGGATGCACTATTTTATCAATTCCTAAAATATTCCTTGTTTGTTTACTGTCGCAGCAGTAATTTGCAGCAACTCGTTTAATGTTTTTGTCCATTATCTATTTATTTTTTACGCTTAATTTTAAAGTTTTTATGTGAACAGATATTTTTTTTATTATTATTTTGTTCTACGTTTCTTGAACTCATAAGTGTTTTTTTTTTCTCCCCGTGTTCATTTTTCAATCAGACCTGATATTTATGGAATTAAATGTAAACTTATAAAATTATCTTAGCATAAAATAAGTTTTTTATCAATATAAAGTTTCCATATCAGCAAGTTGCGTACAATAAGGTCTTGTTATTAATTATATATGAATGATAGTTTAAATATCAGAAAGTTTTGCATGTTCGTGTTGAGGGGTGGAGGAAATAATGGCTACATTGAATAAACAAAAATATTTAAATAGATACAAAAAATAACCCTAAATTTGTTGGAGGAAAAAATATATATATATGCATGATTTAAATTAGTGGGTATTTTCAAATACAAACAAACGGTTAAACAAAGTCCTGTAAAGAAATACTGAATAATTAATTAAAAGCTAGATAAAGTAAAATCTTCCTTTGTTATGATTTATTGAAAAAACATTTTATCTCTATAGGCAAATGACTAAAATTTTTGTGGGTGATATACTTGACCAAAAACCGAAATTTGTATCGTATATATGTATAACAGAATCTATTATATAATAATGATATTAAAATAATGATATAAGTAAACAAAAAGGTAATACTTAGTGCCCAAAGTCTTTGAAATATGTCTCAGGTTAAAATAAGAAAAAAAAAAAAGCAATACACGGTTAGGGAGGGGGGGGGGGGTAAAATATCAACAACAAATGCTATAAGTTTTACAGTGATTCTGTTAAAATTGCATTAAAATTAACAGCAAAAACGGCTGTAAAATTAACAAATCTGCTGTAAAATAAAAAAACTGAACTGCTGTAAAATTAACCGCAAAAAATGCTTTGAATTTACAAAAGTGCTGTTTATCCATGAAAAACAAAACTGCTGTAAATTCACAGCAAAATATGCTGGCACCCATATTGCCAGCATTTTTTGCTGTAAAAATACTGTGATTTTTTTTACAGTGTAGTATGAACTTCCACGAGAGGACATCTTTCGTGTCCGATGTAAACGTTTGAATGGTATAAAAATAATCATTTGCATTGAATTATCTGAATTATTTTTTGTTTAAAGAAATTAAACAGGTTAGAACTTCATGTTAAAAGGAACAACATTCTTTTAATTCAGTATTTTTAATAACATATGCAAATTAATGACCATATTTATAATATAATAATAATAAAAAGAACAAGTTACCCAGGAAAAAAAAACAAAATATACAAATAAATTGCTGGTCTTACATAATTTAAATATATTTAAAGTATTAAGTCACTTTTCTTTGCGGTAGTGGAATAAATTATCTTTTCACTGCCTTGTTTTCTAATTTTGCGACACACTACAAAATTTGGTCTGTTACATCAGACTGATTGGTAATATCGGCCAACAGCCGGCAGCATTGTTTGAATCTCTCTCACATTGTTAGTTGTGGAATATTATCTTTATCTTCATCAGTGTCACTAACAATTTCTTGATCTCTCAATAAAAGATGTGGCATCAAAATTGCCTTATAAAATATAATAGGTGAAACGAGTGTCTTCACAATCTGCCCGGTTAATTGAGTAAAATTTGTCCGCATTATCCGATGAGTGGTACGCTTTAAATGATATGTCGTTAACATTAACTTCAAATAGAAAATGATAACGAAATTGTCCTCAATAACCGGAGAATTATGTTCGATTTCTCTCTCAATAATGAAATAGGGTTCGATGTTATAGAAATAATGAAGGGCAGTTGTGCTTTCAATACCAATCAGGGCTGTTTAATTTATCATCATTTTTATCTGCCATTTTAAAATTAGAATTTAAAATTTAAATTTATGATCACGGGCACGGGCAACGCCGAGCGGGTCAGCTAGTATTATATAAATTCAAAACTTCTAAAGTGCGTTATAATGGGAACTAAGGTAATACGATTTTAGATTTATTTAATAGGATGTTTTAACGAATTTATTTTATTTAAAAAGTAATGTTATAGTGCTTTTATTAATGTTGATTTTTACACGTCAGTTTATAGCTTTCCTTGATATCATCTAGTAGACTTCTGAAGATGGTAAATTGTTTAATTTTAGCTCTCTTGTAAATAAAATGAGCCGAATCTATACATCATGTACATAAATTGTCGTAATGGGGTGCGGCAGATAGAATGAACCTGGGCCCCGTGCTCGTAGAAGCCTCCGACAAGACTAAAAACAATATATTTTTTTGGTTATTATTTACAAAAGTTTTATTATACATACATACATACATACACACACACACACACATATATATATATATACATATATATATATACACACACACACACATATATATATATATATATATATATATATATATATATAATAGATAGATAGATTTCCTCTTCTTAAATCAAAATTTTACGCCCCATTTTTTTTTTTTTTTTTTTTTTTTTTCAGCCGAGTTCACACCTGTTCTCACGAACCAGTGTAAATAAAATATCTTCATTTTTACCTTTGAAAGTAATTTAGGGTTCCCAAGTATTTTTTCATATAGGGCCCCTTTAAAGAGGAAGTCTTTCCTTAATTGGGAAAAAGTTCCAAAATGATATGTATTTTTAAAATTGACAGAAATTGGAACAAATTGTGATTGGGCACAAAAGCCTGTTTGCTTTTATCTAATTAATTATCTTTTGAAACTTTTTTTTTCTATTATGATTTATATTCTATAATATTTGTACTTGGATTCATAAATTCTTAATTTTATTATTATTATTATTATTTATTCTACTTGTGGTTTCAGAAAATTTTGCATTATCTGTCATTGCATGTTTCCAAATTCGCCATATCGTTACATCAATTGAAAATGTTCATGATCCACAATTCTTACAACGGTAACCGTCCTTTTGTTATTGATGCACAAAACTTGTTTCCCATTAAAATAGTAATTCATTTTTTTTTTCTTTTTCAAATAACGCCATTTTTCTTCCGCGAGAAATAAGCTGAAAGTAGAAGGTCTCGAAGACATGCACTTAATCATTTTGATGGAACATTTGATTGACTCTAGGAATAAATGAAGTTGATCGAAGAAGGATCTTTCCAGTAATTTCCTCTCAATCAAATGATGTTCCAAAAGCCTGGCATGAATGATGCTGTTTAATGTCATCTATCATACTCGTGACATTTTGGAATATGTGCTTTTTAAAAATATGTCCAAAATGCTTTTATGGAAACCATTGTGTATTTTGTAGAACAGCAATTCACGGCCTTAAGAGCCTACATCAGTCATGCGAAAAAACGCTCAAGCTAATGTTAAGTCTATGGGCAGGTTCTTGCGCGATTTCTCGTTCGCATTTTAATATTTTTAAATGATTCTTTTGCATAGGATAGCTGAGGTCGATCTCTAACGTTGTTAGTTTTTTCTTTTTCGATTTTGGTTCCAGTTTTTAACACTTTCCAAACTAGTTGAAAAGTGTTTATGACTTCGGTTTGTCTGCCGTCTGCCGTCTGGCCGTCTGTCCGTGCTCTAACTCCCGTAAATATGCTCGGATTGCCCTGCAATTTTTATATGTTATTGTCGCCATCCATAGCATGTTCCATATTTCAACTGAAGTGTGTAGCACTTATAGTTTTTTTTACAGGGACACTCAAAAGAATTCCGTTACATTACGGTCTATGGGGAAAAATCATTTGCGGTTTATTTTAATAATGTTACACAATTTCAAACGCATTGTAATTAATATCCGTTACATTACGGTCTATGGGGAAAAATCATTTGCAGTTTATTTTAATAATGTTACACAATTTCAAACGCATTGTAATTGACATATATCACTAAGATGCATTACAAGAAGCTTAATATGGAATAGGGTGTGCATAGCACTTATAGTTACTTTACAGGGACAGTCAGAAGAATTCCGTTACATTATGTCTATGGAGAAAAATCGTCTGCGGTTTATTTAAATAATGTTTCACTATTTTAAACGCATTAAAATTTATATGTATCACTAAGGTGCATTACAAGAGGTTTACTACAGAATATTGTGTGTATAGCAGTCATCGTTCATTTACAGGGACACACAAAAGAATTCTCTACTGTCTGTTAACAATAATTCCTGGAAGTGCTTTTTAAGTTGCTGAACGCGATTTTAAATTTAACTCACTTTTTGTCTATTACTTGGTGTGCATAAATTCTGTAGATCCTATACAGGGCAGCACAAAATTTCGCGAACATATTTCCGTTTATTGACAGAAACTTCAGAAAGAAATTTTAACTATGCTACGCGTTTCCTAACTAAACTAAAATTTAGCATCCTATGTATACAAATCTATAGATCATATACAGGGCTGAATAAAAGTATTCGGATATTTTTCCGAATATTGAATATGTTGGAAATTCCTGAAATTACGTTTTTAAATATGTTATGCGTTTTCCAAATTGTTTACTTAGATGTTATATTTTAGCTTATTAAACGGTAATGATTTATAAAATTATTTTGGAAGCGTTGGAAAGTGTTACATAATCTATGCTTGACACATGATTTTTTGTTCTTGTTTTTTATATAAGGGTACTTTCACTTTCAGAACCGGTTCCAAAATTGAAAATGTTTGTTTATAGAAAAACTGTAACCAAAATCAAAAAAGGAAAAACTAACAACGTTAGAGATCGACCTCAGCTATCCTATGCAAAAAAAAAAAAAAAAATCATTTAAAAATATTAAAATGCGAGCGAGAAATCGCGCAAGAACCTTCTCATAGACTTAACATTAGCTTGAGTGTTTCTTCCCGTGAGTAGTGTAGGCTCTTAACGGTGATTATCTTTTATTTTTTGAATGAAGCATTATCTAACATGGGCGCCGGCAGAACAAAATCCAGAAAGGGGAAAGATATTCGAACAGATGTGCCTGTCGTCCACAGCTTAAGGGCTTTTTTTTTTTTTAATGAAGAATATAAATTAGAAATAAACTAAACTAAGAATATCTTATCAAAACTTCCGTGCAAGACAATTTTGAAACATATCAATGTAAAAAGCAATATAGCAATATAACAAATAAGAAATAATTAAAAGTCCCAAAATAAGATTCTACCACTTTTTACAAAAGGGAATTTTTTTTTCGGCTAGGTGAGCAGCCTCCTTTTAAGATCATTTATAAAAACATGAACGTAAAAGGAAAACATAACTAAACATTATCTTCCACGGGGAGTTCAGGAAGGCAGACACCCCCCCCCCCTCCCCCTGGCGAAAAAAATGAAAAAAAATTTCTCTTATTGTATAATTATTTTAAATCACTCAAAAATAATAAGTTTAATTTTTTTTCTTTATTTTTATTGTTTCAAAATCAACAGAAATAAAGACAATTGAATTAATTAAATTTCAAAATACGGGCTCGGGCAATGGCCTTCCCCTGTCTTTTCTTGCCGGTATTTATGTTATATATGATGATACTTTTGTAATACATTCTTCAATATTGGCAAGCTGAAAAATAATATATCTGCATTAACATGTCATGATTACCTGCTTTAGAAAAAATTAAGAAAATACGGTGACTCAACATCGCTCAGGGAAAGAAAAGTTATGAAAGTACAACCGTATATAGATATATTGATATTTTAATTATATAGTATTATATTATATAAAATCCATCATTACTAAAAAATCTTTGATATTTCAGTTAAAAACTGGTGATTCGATGTCGGCTTATCGGAATTGTTTTCAAAAAAAGGTCGAGTTATCGAGATTTTGTCCCATAGGAAATGTCCAAATATTTGTATAAGTTTAACTGCATACCTTCGTTTTTATGCAATGTTTTTCTTTGGTTATTCAAGTAATTAACTAACGAGTCCTTTCTACTATTTTTTATTAGTTCTTTATTTGTAAATAAAAAACAAAATTTTATGCTTAATGATAAAGGAGATTTTTACTTTACCTAAAACGATAACCGTGTCATTTTCCTTTTTTAAAACAAGAATGTGCTGTTTTAAAGGTACAAGGGAGTGTTTTTGTTCTTGAGATGCAAATCAGGGCGCAGTTCGATTTCAGAGGGCTGCTCTTCCGGCCTCATTTTGAGACAGAACCTACATATGCGCTATCTATGTAATGTCTAGTCTGTTTCTTAACCCCTTCGGCCCTGACGTCCTACTAATAGGACATATCTTTTATTGAGTATTATTTTGTCTTAAACATTATTTTTATTAATTCCAGCACCTAATAGTGATAGTGTATGAATCTCTACATTTCCTATTATGACTTCACTTATGTTTAGCATTTTGTAATAATAATAATAATAATAATTTTCATAATTATTAGCAAGCCGTTGGCATTTCTGTTAATTAAAACATACGTTTCACTCTTTAAATTAAAATTTGGGAATCCTTTTCCGAATTGGTAATTTGTGATAAAAGATAAAAAAATATTACTAAATTTTTATGCTTATAATACGACATTTTCCAAACGTCTTCAAAAATTCTTCCTTAGACTATTGTTACATGAAAAACACGCAAAATAACTACATTTGTGAGGTTTTGGTAAAGAACGCATTCGTTAACTTTCATTAAACCCTAACTTCTGTGATTCCGATAGCAATTTTTAATTTTGTTAGCATAACAGTAATTTTTTCCCAAAATTGAAAAAAAAATCAGGGCCGAAGGGGTTAAGACGCTACTTCACTCAGGCAAAAACACCCGCTCACTGATGTTAATCCTATGTGGGAAATAATTTACGATATCTCGTTCGCATTTCAATATTTTTGAATGATTTTTTTTTCTTGCATTGGATAGTTGAGGTCAATCTCTATTTACGCTCTTTTGTACTTTTTCGATTTTGATTACTAGTTTTTTTTTATTAAGATACTTTCACTTTCGGAACCGGTTTCGAAAGTAAAAGTATCTTCAATTAAAAAAAAAAAAAAAAAAAAAAAAAAAAAAAAAAACTGCAACAAAAATCGAAAAAGTACAACGGAGCATGCATAGAGATTGACCTCAGCTATCCAATGCAAAAAAAAAAAAAAAAAAAAAAAAAAAAAAAAAAATCAATTAAAAATATTGAAATGCGAACGAGATATCGTAAATCATTTCCCCCATAGGATTAATATTAGCGAGTGGGTGTTTTCGCCTGAGTGAAGTAGCCTCTTAATAAAGGGTAAAAAATTGCTATTTTTTGAAATAGTTTTATTGTGAGTTTAGTGAGAAATAGTTTTATTGATAAGTAAAAATATGATATCACAGAAAATTCATATTTGTAATGCAATTAATTATTTCTGAAAATAATCTTTTAAGTTTTTGGCACACTTTACAAAATTGAATTGTTCACGAAATTTCAATGCAACCCCGTACTTGCGCACGATTCCGGAAACCTTTCCGTCATATTCAGAAACGTTTTTGAGAAGGACCAATCAGAAATCTCAGAAATAATAAGTTTCCGTAGTGTGAGGCATCGTTTCTGAAATAAAAATGCTTCTTTGTAGCCTATAAATTTCGCCCAAGACGTATATGTAAATTTCGAATTTTATTAGTTTTTTTTTTTTTTTTTTTTTTTTTTTTTAACATTAGAGAAAAATTTCCAGAAACGTGGATAAGGGTTAATTCTTAATTTTCGTAATCGTTTCTTCTAATATATCAGGTAAAGTTACTGCAATTCGTTTTTACAATGCATCACGATAACATTAACAGATTGTTTTATTGATAATCTTAAAATAATACTGCAACTCTGCCTTTTAAATAAATCACTTATGTATATTAAAATCTAAACCAACGATTCATATAAACGGCGGCTTCGGTAATTATTTTTCTGTTGATAAATTAGTATATTGAAACTTAGAATTATAAAAATTTCGATCCTTTTTCAAGAAAAATGAAATATCAAAATCGAATGAAAAACATAATAATTCTTATTATTTTTTACATTAATCAACTATAAATTTTGAATCAAAATAAAATCACAACATCTAAGTAAACTTACTTTATATTATTCTTTTTATGTTTTTCTTACTTCATATTACCATTTTATTTTCATATTATGACTTTTGAAGCAGCTTTTTATTCAATTATTTGAAATTAATAAACTAAAGATAAACTAAAGTCATTTTAAAAGGAATTCTATTTCATCTACTATTATCTTAAACTGATAAAAACTGATTGAAAAGTTCGTTCTTTTATCAATTTATTTTTATACGCCAGCTCTTATTAAAGATATGAATCCCTCCCTTTTTTTTTTTCAAAATTAGATTAACTCCAAAGAGCAAGACATTAATGCTCCTTTATTCGGGAAAAAACCTGTCATAAAAACGAGAACGTGATGCATTAAGTATTGCCAATATTATTTTACACAATGTAACTTATTAAAGAAGTAGTACATTTATGGCGCATAAAAACATTTCAGATATTATTTCCTGAGCTTAGCATGAAATAAACACCATCTTTAATCATTCTTTATTTAATTCTTCTTGTTAAACATTCTTAGTGCTTAATTTATCTCAAAATGTGAAGTACTCTTGTGTTATATAAAGAACTATTACTGAAGTTGTAAAAGAAAAAATATCGTCTGCTTTCCTTATTTGCATAGAAGAAAATAAAATTTTCTTACGAGATAAGCTTAGCAGGAAATTTAATTCTTTTACTTTTAAAAGTTTTTAGGATATTATATTTGTGTTCTTATATGTTTTCAAGCGTGTATATTTTCTTCTGGAGCAATTTTTAAAGTTAACAACGGCTTTCGGTGTTAAGGGCTTTTAGGGAATTTGAAATTCAGGGATCGTAAATTTTAATAAAATCTTTCACAAAATTTCAAACATAAATTTTTATTAGTTTAACTTTATTGAATTTTTTTTAGTTCGCATAAAGTAGTTAATGTCCTTTGCCAAAAATATCTTATATGTCTGCTAGAAATTATTTTCATTGAAATAGTTTTTGAATTTTCTTGCATGAATGAGAATGATTTGCATTACATTTATTTTTACATTACATATAAAATAAAAGGTTCTCCGCTTCAAAAACTCTCTGATTACTTTTAACCGCTGTAATGAGCATTAAAAAGCATGCCATCCTGACAAATGACAATCTTACACACACACACACACACACACACACATACAAATGGGAAAAAAAAAAAACTAAAAAAAGTTTAGAAAAAAATAGACAAAGATAGAAAAAAAAAAAGAAAGAAAACAAAATTAGAAGAAACAAAACTGCAATTGCCATTTGAAAGAAAAAACTAAACTAAACTAAAAATGCCGCATTGGAAGATTTTTTAATGCTTTTTAAATTTTTATATTACCTTCATGCTCCATACTTAACACATCATCTTCTTATTTATTTACATATTTTCTTTACTTTTATATTTACATACATCTATCTTATAAACTTACATTCATTTTATAATATAGGGTAAATATGTCAGTAATGGACTCCTTCCAAAGTTTTTGGTTTATAAAAAAAAATAACCAATACAAATTCAGCTTTTATTATATATATATTTTTTATAACTATCCCATGCATGTTTTATAATATGGAATATTGTTAACAATCTTTATCATACCAAACAGGAAGTAGAAAAGTAATGTTTCACAGTGTTTTAGTGTTAATTTTACTGAGCTGGATCTAAGAGCTGGATTTACTTAATTAACTTATACTATAAAACATACTATACTATACTATACTATTATAGTCGGGCTTCGTCCGTTTATACAGTCGTTTTGGGAGCCCTCGGAAAAATGATAAAAGAACTTGGTTTCGTTTGACTTACTCTCTAAATGTCGGCCACAATACAAATTCGGCATTTCATCGTGTCATTATCAAAAATTAAAGGTGTAATCTTTTTACGTCGTGTGATGAGAAACTAAGTTAAACAGAGGGAGCACGAACAATATACTTTTATAACACGCAAGCTATGCTTTAAACAAATTTGAATTAATTCGTTAAAAAGTAAAATTCGGAAAATGCTACAAATAACAACAACAACAACAACAAAAACATTTTTTTTTATCTTAAATATTTAGAACTCGCAAGCATTAAAAGGAAAATGCTTGTCTAAATAAAGTCTGTCCAATAATCCGATAATCGTGTTTCAAAAGAAAAAAAAAATAAGTATTTTAGCGTTGAATGCATTCATTTCCAAACGATTCATTTTCATTAAGAACGGGTGTCTAATTAAATTAACTGCCTTAGCTAGTAAGATTATCAAAAGAGCAAAAATCTTTCAAAATGATTTTTGCTGTTGCAATAATTTGCAGCAACCCAACAGCCATTTCACGACGCATTTATCTGGTTTTCCGTTTCAGAAATTAATACGCAAAAAAATCGAGTTGAGTTGTCTAAAAATTCACTTCTGAAACTTAAACAGGCTTCATTGGTACATAAGCAAATGAAGTAAAGGTATTTTCTGATTTTATTCTCTGCACGCGAACGAATTGTGTCTTGTTAACCGTGGTTTTCGGAACGTTAGAATTCCAATCAATTCTTTTACAAGTAGTTTGTTTACGTTAGGAATGAAATTTTGAATGCTTATAACTCCAAATATAAACATATTAGAAAGTAGCCCATCTCTCAAAAAATATTAATTTTTAACGATCATTCTAAAAATATAACTTTTATGCAGCCTTATTCGAAAAAATAATTTTGAGAAAAAAATGCCCGACTAGCATATGAAACGCGAAGCGGGACACCCTCTGAGGCCATTACTAAAAGTGTAATTTCAATCATTGTCATAGTGCATAAAATCTTTTGATCAAATGGAAAATATAAGTAATAAAATTTAGTTCTTAAATTGTTATTACCAGAATGTAATAAGAACAAAATTTGTATAATTAGGTGTTTTAAATTAATTTAATGTGATTAATAAATCTTTTAATATTAAACCAGATTATTCTTTTTTATATAACTTTGCCTTGCATAATTTATAATCGGGTAATTAATCAAATCAATCTGGAAGCAGAGAATAATAATAGCATAAGAACTGGAGGAGTTCATGGGCTAAAGACTTTCCCATCCAAATAAAGACATTTCTTAAGTCACACGAATTGTTAAAAATCTATTATTTTCTGTCTTCTATATTTGATCTCTGACTTGCATAATCTTCATAAAAAATGCTATTAATGTTAATTATGCTATAAATATTAATTACATTTATAGTAGCAATAAAACTAGTAAATCTGTACATTAGGGCCCCCAAACGTCATTCTTCAGTTTAATTTAAGTTTAATTTTTTAGTATTTAAAACATTCAACCTGCAGTTTCATTTCTTTCATATTTCTATTACTAATTTCTACAAGTAATATATCAAGTAGTTTCAACAAATTTAACTCTTAAGAATTGTAACGGGAGATCTGATTCCATGCACCAATACTCCAAGATATTTAATTTTGATTTTTTTTTTTTAAATCTATTACGTTTTGTAGGATGTCCGTTATTGGAACAATGGTTGCATTATTAGAAGTTTGGTTGTTTTGATTTATTTATGTTATTAAAATTAAATTGTGATTTATACTGAAAAATGTGTGACTATGAAATTTGTTAAATGTTGTTAATACAATCTTATAATATTAAAAAATATAAAACATAATATGTAGAAATATTTAAAAAAATATTTTTTTAAATGAAATTTCTTATGGAATATCATTATTGGCACGTTTACCCTATATGCATGTTACATGCAATATGTACATTTACACGCAACAACTTTCAATACACACAATAGTTTTTTTTTTTTTTTTTTTTTTTTTTCTTCAAGAAATGAAAATAACAGTGATTAAATGAGAATCTTAATGATAATCTTAATTCGTACGACAATAATCACTGCAACAAGGTTATTTGCAAAAATAAGGGTGATTTTATCATCCGACGATTTTTCCGATGGTTGAAAGTTGTTGCCTAGGTCCAAAACGTGATGAAATTTGCGTAATGCGATTCAAAATGTTAGAATCAATTTTCCCATGTTGATGTTTTGATTGAGTATATTCTGAAAAACACTTGGGTCGAATCTGGGGAACTTCACTTCTTTTTAATCTGTTGTAAAAATAAAATATAAAAATAAAATTCAAAAACACGCACAGAGACACCTATACAAATAAGAAATATAAAAGCAAATAAGAGAGAGAAAATGAAAAAAATTATCATATGAGTAAAGCAGAGCTATATGTCAAATTCATGAATCAGCCATGGTGTATACCCCCCCCCCCCCCCTCTCTTTTATCAAAAACAGAATTCCATGATTTATCTAAGATGGTAGTGTCAGATCCTAAACTTGATAAAATTTACGTGAGACCACCTAGAAAGTGAACACTAAAAAAAATGCTGGACAATATCTCGTGCTGATGTTTTGATCGAGAACATTCTGAAAAATATTGGGGTTGGTCTTGGGGAGCTTCTAACCTTTGCTATAAGAGTAACATATTGGGAAAAAGGAAAAATAGCTTGTAAAAACATTTAAATTGATCGGAATTTCACCAATTTCTGTTACATAATGAAAATGTTGCCTCGTCATTTAATGTAAAAATTAGGAACATTGGACCAAAAATCATGCTTCTTCTTCTTTTTTTTTTTTTTTTTTTTTTTTTTACAGATGCTGTTCCAGCTACACTGTAACCACGAACGAAAATATAATATAATCTTCTGAGTTATCCGAAATTCCGAAAAGCGTGTCCCATTGTCTTTTGAATCCCCAGAAAGCAATACATTTCCAAAATTTAAAGAATTATTTATAAAAACAACATTTCTCTAGCTCCCGTATTTTTCAGAAACGTTTCCGAATAGTTTTTATAGTGTATTAAACAGTTTTCTCAGCCTAGAATACCTATTTATCGAATGTCATCCATTCTCAAGTAAACGTTTTCAGCTGCATAAGTTAATTTATACATGAAAGAGTAAAGAAATAATCTTAATTTTAATGTTAATGTTAACGCTGTTAATTTTGCATGTTTGTCTGTTAAACACATTTGTTGAACATGAAAATGTTTACTTGAGAATGGATAGCATCGAAAAAAACTATATTCCGGGCTTAGAAAACTGATTAATACACTTTAAAAACTACTCGTAAACGTTTCGGAAAAACGGGCAGCTAGAAAAATTTTGTTTTTCTAAATGATTCTTTAAATCTCGAAATGTCAATAATGTCTGAGGTTTCTACAGATAAAGAAACACTGTTCAGAATCATGGATAACAAGGATGAGTTTATATTATAAATTTATTCGTCATTATATTATATTTTCGTAGATTCAGAAACATTCGTCATTTTTTACAGTGTATGTAATTTAAAAGTCTTTACAATGTAATTGCAATTAAAATCTTTTCAAATGCATAATCAGCCCATTCAACCTCATCTTTTAAGATATTTAATCGTTGATAGTTAACGCTGAACTTCGCATTTGTTAATTTAATGAATGGCCACTATTATTCGGCTAACTCTCTTTATGAGTATTCCCTTTTGAAAATTACGTATTTGGAAATTTCTGATGTAAAATGAATTTCCATCGGGCCACATTATTAAAAGGAAATGGAATTGGTGATGGCTTTTAATTTATTACAGAATGCACTTGCTATGAAACAAAGGGAATTAATTCTGTTAGAATGATTTCACTTCAGATGTTGTCATGACAACCATTTTAGCTTTAGTTGAGTTTAGCTGAGAATAATTTAAAATCGTCTTGCTTTAGTGGATTTTGATTACATAATTTTAGTTTCCCATCACGCTATTTAGTAGTGATGGACATAACGATTATTTTGATTATTCGAATGAATCATTCGCGCATGCGCAGAAGAATATCTGTCAAACTTCAAAAAAAATTTTTTTTATTCAATTACTACCAGAAAGTTTGAAAAAAAAAAAGTTTCTGCAGAAACTTTTTTTTTTCAAACTTTCTGGTAGTAATTGAATAAAAAATTTTTTTGAAGTTTGACAGATATGCTTCTGCGCATGCCCGAATGATTCATTCGAATAATCAAAATAATCGTTATGCCCATCACTACTATTTAGTATGATTAGCTGATGTGTCCGATATTGGTTGGGATAAATGAATGATTTTCTCAATAAATAATATACCACATCCTTTCTTAAACAATAGATTTTGACTTAATTATTTGATTTTTTTTTTTAATTGAAAGAGACAACTAAAATTAAAGAAGGGTTTAATAAATTTTACAAATGTTTTCTAGTAATGATTATTCTGAATTCTGTTACAATATCAATAGCGTTTATATTTGTATACAATATTGTGTTGTTGGCGTGTCAGAGAAAGTGCCAAGGCACTTCTCTGAAACGGGGGTGCCAAAGCCTCAAGAGAGTTTGGACCTCTATAGCTGGTTGCCTAATTTTGAACCAAGTTTTCCAAATATAATATGCAAAACTTTTGAAATAGTGCTTAGTTTATTGAATAATTTCTTTGTGAAAAGTAAGATAAAGGCTAACTTTTGAAACTGTTTTCTACTAATTGGTGGACTCCACATGGTTTTTGAGATTTATTTCAGTTTGTTTTTGATGCGGGAAGCAGTCAAATCTTACAGAATGTAATGTAACAAAATTGAAAATTCATCACCATTCAAGATTTCAATTGTTCCATTCTTTAGTTCAATTTTTTTTTTCACCCTGCTTATTATAAAACAAAATACGCTTGTCTGTATGACTTTCAATTATATTTTATTCATTTTTAAGTGAAATCTAACATAATTTCCCCCACAAACTTAAGTTTTTTTTTTTTTTTTTTTTTTTTTTTTTTTTTTTTTATTTTATTATTATTATTACTATTATTGATTTTCAAGTAGATATTTTAATGCTTGCATAAATTAAATCCCACATCTTAAAGCAATAAGCATAACCTATTTAAGACTCATTTGTCAATTTAGTTCACTAATTGGTGCTAAGGTCATTTTTCTCTTACTTAAAAAGAGGGGAAAAAATCTTAATGAGAATTGTTTCTATGTTAATATTGGGTACGGTTCATTTAAAAATCGGTTGGTCTGTCTCACTAACATGTTTGTTGTCTCGGTTAAACGAATGAATATGGTTGATTCATTTAAATTAGCAATACGCTGTAATAACATCATAACCTCTCTATGCTTGTTGGTTTGGTTAATTGAATAAGTATGGTTGACTAAAATTAGTAATACGCTGTAGTAAAATCATAGCCTCTCTACAAAAAAGGTAATGTTAACATTTTTGAAGGATCGAACTGTTAACATTTATAAAGCATTTGTAGTTAATCAAGTTAGTAGTAGTGGTATTGGAGCACTGAAAAAAAAAATTTGTTCTCAAAATTGAGTAAAAAGTACTCAATTTTAAATACGTCACATACTCAAAATAACTCCGATCCAAATGTTCTCAAAATTGAGAAATACGTGTACTCATTTTTGATTCCATGGATGTGTTCAAATGTGAACTGTACTCATTTTTGATACCATCGGTGTATTCAAATATGAACTCTGTGTGCTCTCTGTTAAATATATTTTTTTTCTTATTTTATTTAATCAGCAGTAAGTTCTGTAAATATTAAATTTATGTAAATATAAATTATGCACAGTATTTTAAAATAATAAATAAGGACTTTATGTTGTATATTCAAATGTGAAACCAAAGCAATAAGTTGCTATGCAACATACACTGAGATTCTATACAAAGATGTAACTCAGCGGAGTCATCTCTAATCCAAAAGTAAATTAAAACAACATTAATGGAAATATTATGCAAAAAATCAAAGTAAAAGATATGGATCCACTGAGTTTATTTTAAATGTTTTTATGAAATTTCCGTTACTTCCTGATTTTTTTCAATTTGAATATAGCTCCGATAGTGTAACATGTAAATACTATTTTGCTGTTTTGTATTACAGAAAATTAACTTCTGATGTTGATTTTAAAAATAAACCGAAAAGTCGAGAATAACTTTTATTTTTGTGATTTTAATTTTTACATTTTTTGCTTAAAATCGCGGAATAAAGCGTACGTTGGATAGCAGCTTATTGTTTTGTTTTCACGTTTTAAAATATTTTAAAAGTGCTTGCAAACAATGCTCTAGGTCATAAAATATGAAATAGAATAAGATGGCGTCCAAGATGGCCGATTAGTAACACGCGGGAAACCAACATTTAGGTAAAAATGTGGGCTGAAAGACATTTAATAAAACAGTTTAAAAACTAAAATAAGTTAAATTAAAAAAATACATATATTTTTCTTATCAAGTGGGCTCTGCCCCGAACACCCCCCCCCCCTCCCCGTGTTACAGATTAAAGTAAAAATTCCCCCGCCTCCCCGTGTTACAGATTAAAGTAAAAATGTACTGGCATTTATTTCCCGCTAAAAAGTATTAACAAGAAACATTTAATTGATTATTTATTTAGGAAAAACAGCAAAATTATTATCAAGATACCCAAACCAAATATTTTTATGACACGAGCATTGTTTTCAAGTACTTTTAATTTATTTTAAAATACTGTGCAAAATTTAATATTTACAGAAGATACATATGATTACATAAAATAAGAAAAAAATTATTGAATATTTAACAAAGAGCACTTACTTTCAAACTTGTCGGATAAATCTTGAATCTAATTTTCTTTTCACATATATCCATGTCACTCAGCGCACAGTGGCGAATCGACTGCCTGTGAATATAGGAAGCACTCTTAACAATAATATAATCTTACGCATTCTAATGAAGGCGCAAGATATAGTTCCTTCCGAGGAATAAAAATTTAATATTATTCCCTTATTTCCAGGGTATATTGTGTTGTTTTCCTATTAATGAACATATTTTATGCCGTCATGAATGAAATAACCAAGTGCAAAATTGTCGTTTCACTTGAGTTTGATAACATGTGATGTTTCAAAATTGAGAAAGAATAAGTTCATTTTCGATCCAAAATTCTATACTATACTCAATTCTATATAAGTACATCGATTTACTCATTTTTGAGTACTTCATATTTTTTTTTTTAGTGAGACAAATCTGAAACAAGTTAATATTATACGGTATCCAAGTTTTATGCATGTGTTATTTATTACTTGCTTCGTAGTAGTTATACTATACACTACTTAAAACGTATTATAAACTTCTGTATCATGGTTAATTAACTAATAGCATTCTGTGATCAACTACTATTGAAACTTGATTTTTGACACTTCAAAACAGTAGTCAAATTTGATATTTTAAAATTTAATAAAATTTAGCATTTATATAATTAAAACGCCGAAATTAGAATACAATTAAAACATTCATTTAAATTTTATGTATCTCATTTGCTACACATTTTTCATTCCTGATAGTTTAATTTGATATTTCGAATTCTTTTCTTCGCATTTATTTCAACTATTTCGTCTCCTAATTAAACCCCAGAATCACAAACTATCAATTTCAGCCTTTAAAACTATTCTAAATTAAAACATCTTATAGAAACTATTTTAAATTGCTTTCCTTTTATTTTACTTTATCGGAAACTGTTAATGAATTTTTCTGGCAGTATCTTTTTGTTAAAATGAAAAGTAAAATGTCTCAAAGAAAGAAAAACATACACTAATTAAAAATGGCATAAATTTGATGGAAAAGAAAAACAATTTGAGTTTTAGTTTCGATGCAAAAAATTAATTAAAAATATTTTACTTTCTTGTCGATATATTTTTTTTTATGGATTAATAAAATTATTTGTTAACGTTGCAAGAATTTTATTTCATGTATTATTTTACGATGAATATATATATAAAAAAAAAATCTGACTTCCTTTTATTTTTTTATTTGACGAATGTAGTCTATTTTATAGTAATTCACATTAACGAAGTCTTTGAAATTTATGAATTTATTATTGAATCTTTAAGTAAAAGTGGAACACTGAATTTTAGGGAAAGGGAAGACAATTTGAGTTTTAGTTTCGATGCAAAAAAATTAATTAAACCTATTTTACTTGTCGATAAATATTTTTTATGGATTAATAAAATTATTTGCTAACGTTGCAAGAATTTTATTTCATGTAATATTTTACGTTGAATATATATATATTTATTTAGTGAGGAATTTAGTCTATTTTATAGTAGTCATTATGAACGAAGTCTTTGAAATTTATGAGTTAATTATTGAATCTCTAAGAAAAAGTGTAGCACTGAATTTCAGTGAAAAAGTACTAAAAGAAAAAAAAAAGAAGAAGAATTTTGAGATTATTGGTTTAGGGGTGAATGTTCTTTTATGCATTTTATTAAGGTAACAAAATATTAAAAAAAAAATTCTATCTAAGGAAAATTATTAGTTTTCTTGGTTTTTATATTTGTTTGTTTGTATATTTTTGATTTTCTGGTAAAAAAGAAATGTGCATCTACATCTTGCATCTACCTATACCGTATAAATACATTGAAAGGTATATTATAAAATTAGAATAATATTATACAGAGCGTATCATAATTCCTTCCGGGGCTCGGAAAGGTTGTTTTTTAAAAACTATTACGAATACGACAGAAAATTTCATATCACCATATAAAAAATCACTTCAAGTTATGTTAAAGCCATATCAGATGGTTAAGAAGAATAAACAACAAATATTGTACCATTTTCACTCAGCTTTTTCAGAAAGTTTCAAAAGCTGAGCAACCGTTTTTTGTAGCGTTACCAGATAAGTACGCGTATCTTTCGTACTGGAAGAATGAGCAACATTTCATTTTTTGCAACGGTCACGTTGGATAAGCAAAAATAGGGCCTCCTCCAGCAAGGTCAAGCAGTTTCTGATGACCATAATATTGTGTTGGGCGAAATGTTGGTCGAATTACTCCCGTGTGCTACGTCCAGGGATGTATGCGGTGATATAAGTCGTAATACTCTTGGATTTATTTAAAGAATCTCGGTATTTTAGACGAAAGCGGAAAACAATTCGGCTACTCAGTTTTCTAATAAGAACCCCTGCCAATTCGATACGTTGCGAACAAAAATGAATTTAAAAATGTGTCAGAAAGTAGCCAGTTTGGATATGAGAATAACCTTAAGTTGCTTTAAGTTTTGGTTTTTTTTTTCTATAAGCTTCTTAGTTAACAAAGTGTGGATCAGTTCGGCCAGTTGAGAAGGTTTAATTTGTTCAGATTGTTTTGTTGAGAGTTTCTATGTAAATGTGGAAATCAAATTGTAACGGGTATAAAATGTTTTGAAAAATTGTGAAGTAGAGTTTCTGTATGGATACCAACTATTAAGTGCTTGGCAATTTACAACTTTGTTATCTCAATTTTATCTTTTTGAAAGAAACCGTGTTTGTTAGAATTTTGAAATACGAATAAGTTTAGCCTTAATTTAAGCTGATATCACACATTTGAGTAATTATATGTAAGGTTATGTAGAAGGAAGCATTAACGCTTGTGCCACCACTGCATGCAAGTCTACAATAAACTATTGTACTTTTTATTGTTGTTTGTTGTAATTATGACATGTTGAACAAAGTACGTTGAACAAAAACCTCAGAACTTTTATATAAAACCAAAAAAATCTTTTTATTTTATCTTAAAATCTTTAAATAAAGTTCTTATTATTGGTATATTTATCCTTGCTGCTCCATTTCTAAAATTCCGAAAAGCCTCACCTCATTGAATTCAGTGGGGAATTTTTGACCACAAGAACGGCATCTTGCAAAAACAATGCTTGCGCTTTACCAGGTAAGGTTTACTCAGTACAAATGCTACAGATACGCGGCATCCCTTGAGCCCCAATTTAAAAATTTTCGCAGACATATACACAGTGCCCAGCAAAATTTGTGCTTAACTGTGAATATTTCTCTGGGTTTGGAACATTATAATAGACAAACAGGTGGTCGCTCTCTATTTTCAAGGCGTTACCGACGAAGGTGTCACAATTTGTCGGTAAAAAAAAAAAAAAAAAAAAAAAAAAAAAAAAAAAAAAAAATGCCATTTTGTGTCGAAGTGTTGCATTCTGGGCTTTACTTTTATAAGGCAAGTCAATAATTACTAATTACGTGATTTAGAAATTTGTTATTTTAGACTTAGCTTTTAATAGTGGCCTAAGGTATTTTGCATCCCACCTGAAGTAATTATAGACTCGAGTCAATAATTAAGCAATCTATGTCTATTTTTTTAATAAATTCTTTGACGCCTATTGAAAACTTTTCCTATTCAAAACGAAGTCCCATTTAGTTTGAATAGGTCTTTGTTAAAGAATGAGATATTACCTACCTTACTTGGAAAAGCTTTGTCGTTTTCGTTCTGATGTAAAGGTCACATCATCATCACCGCAATTACAATACGATTGGATACATTTTTACCTCAAAAATCACCGCCCTTTCAAGGTTTGTCATTGTTTACGCAACAATCTACGCTTCTGTCTTTGATTAGCCAATGGCAAGTGGCTGACAAGTCAATTAATTCAGGAATAGTAAATATATGAAAGATAAAACGAAAATTTACGTCATCTACTTATTAGCTATTTTATATCAAAATGCGATGTTTACTTTAGAAGAATCTTGTTTGAAAGTTTTAAAAAAAATGCATCTTGTCGTTTTATTCGCCGATTTCATAAAAGTGATAATTTCATAAAAGTTTTATTAGTTTAAATATTCATAAAAGTTTTATTATTTCAGTTTGCTGCAAACTGTAATTTCGGTTCATCTGTCTAGATTCTAGATGCATTGCTACTTTTATTAAAATGTTCTGCATACAAAGAACTTGAAATGTATTATTGCGATGACTATATTATATATATTTTAATATTATTGTTATTATTAACAGAGATAATGTTCTGTGTGTAAATGCAAAGTTGTCTGTAGAAAAAGTCGTCCAACACGCTCACGTCGACAGACTTGCGCCCTCCTGAAAAAGTCTAATGAGTATTAGCAGTGGTCGGAAGTAGCGCGCTATTTTGAAAAGTATAATGTAGCGAGTAGCGCGATGCAAAAAAATAAAAGTAGCGAACAATGACACTACTTTTAACGCTACTTCAGGAGAAAAATTGTGCCATTCTTCTATTCATGTGATGTCGTAACGTGCTTTTATTGTGCAAAATGTGTTCTGCTCAACAATCTCCGTATTTCAGCAACTTAGCTGACGTGCTTAGTAATGCATCGAGGCTAACGAAAAAAAAAGGCTACGGCAGTGCTTTACGAGTATCCTTTTTTACAGACCGCGGGAGTCACGTGATACTCGAATGCAACAATGCAGGTGTACGAAAAGAGCATCACGTCACTCTAGCGGTCGGTAAAAAAAGATACGTGGAATGCAGCGCAGTAGCCTGTCTTTTTCGTTAAGTCCTAGCCTCGGTAATGCATCATATGACGTCATGGTTTTTTCCATTGGAACTTGCTGGTAAATCCAAGCGCCAAAATCCAAATCAAAAAACTGATTTTTTTTTTTTTTTTTTTTTTTTTTTTTTTTTTTGTGCTGGAAACTCTAGTCTACTTACTCATTATTAGATCTTCACGTTTTAATGTCCCGTTCTTCTTTTTTGTATTGCTTTATTTACAGACTTATTAAAATAATTAATATTGAATCGCTCTGGTTGGCATATAACGAGTAATATGTGCTTAAAGTAACATTTTAGAGAATAATGCAAAACATTTTCTTGTATGTTATTATTTAAATTTTATTATTGCCCTCGGAATTATGACAATAACTTGATTGTATCACGGCAAACGCGATATAACGTTGGGGCATTGCATTACTTAATACATGTTCTCAATTTCAAGTGTAGCTTGAATCCTTTGACAAAATATGGAAATAGCCAACTAGCGACTACTTTTAAAAAGTAGTTTATAGTCAGTTGCTATTTTTTTTTTTTTTGTTTTTTTTTTTTGAAGTTGTAGTTAACTGCATTTTCGACAAAGTAGAAGAAAAAAAAAAAGAAAACGTAATTTTCCCGACAACTGAGTATTAGTTTTGAAGGAAAGAAATAAACAGTTCGTAATTTGTACAATTGTTTTTCAAGTGACATCTGCTGTGATCAAAATATAGAATGACCCACTCGGCGCTTATGAAAAAGACGGTGTTTTGGACACTCTTTTATTAGCACTTGTGCTTGAAATTCTATATAAATGTACATGTATAACCACCGAGAGTCTTTATTTGCTTATTTGTGTAAATGTATGAAATGTACACTTTACGTATTGAAATAAAATTGAATGATTGAAATAAATATGTGTAAGTGTAGTGGGTGTTAGTGGGTTTTTGATAAGCAACAAGGTTGACGTATCCTGCTGTCAAATATTAACACTTTTAATGTCGATTATTTAGATTTTGCATATTTTGCAAATTGTTTATTTAGTTATTTTGTATATAATATTCGGCTTTTGGACTAATATCTAGACATTACTTACCAGTTGTCCAAATGTGCATTTTTTTCAATGAGATCCTTATTTTTATTTTATTTTTTATTTGTTTATATTTAAATTAGTTATCTAGTTTTTATTGTAATTATGTATCTTTTTTTTCTTGCAAATTCTTAGTAAGAAACGCATGCAAATAGTGTTATAATGTAATATTCGATTATGAAATTTATACTACAGGAAACGATAAAAACTATTCGCAACGTAATTTTTTTTTCTTCAAGATTTATCTTTTATAAATAAACTGCTCGAAAACAGATAAAAATACAGAATTAAAGCCACAAGTCTGTTATGCTTCTAATTCTGAATTTTGCGATAAAAGCGGGGGATTCATTTTATTAGGTGATGAAATGTCAATCATGCTTTCTCTACTCAAAAGAAGAGGACTGGTCAAAGCATATTCTGTAATATTTTCTAAAGAGTATATAGACAGTCATGTCGTTAGATTTATTTCTAGATTCTTATGATGGAATAATCTGATGAATAGAGCTTCGAATAGGAATCGGCGAAGAATAATGGATGAGATGCAGAATTATATTAGGAAGAAGTTAACAAAATTACTCTTCGTAAACTTCAGCAAGTATTGACTAATATGGATCGAAGCCTGCTTGGAGGAAATAGAAAACATTTCCAATATTTACTGCCACTAAATGTTTCTTGTTGTACTACATTCACTGTGAAGATAATAACGGATTTGATATGTCTTCTGATTTATTTTATAACTAGCTTACCCGCCCGGCGTTGCCCGTGCCAACAACCTTAAACGTACCTGAAATCAAGGTTAAATGATTTTTTAATTTTAAACGAAAGTAATGTTAGAGGCCCCACTGCCATAGACACAGCATACACTGGGCGTGCCATGCATAATCCCATATGTTACTGTAAGCAAACCTGGAAATTCTCAGAATTTTTTTATGAAAAGCCAAATGTTATTTTTTCCTTCAAGCTTTTATCCAGGCTTAGGACTGGCTAAAAGAAAGGCAATTGCGTTTAGAAGCAAATATTTATTTTATGTTTTAGCCGTAAACCAAAAGCCTTTCTTTTAGGCGTTTTAAAAAAATTTGCCTGCGCTAAGAACAGGTATTGTTCCTTTGGAACCCAATATCTTTACACAAACAAAACATTTCAATAAATACACATTATATACAATTAAATAAAACAAAATCTATACAATTAAATAAAACACAATCTATACAACAAAATAAAACACAATCTGTACAATATAATAAACATAAAACATGAAAAAAAAATTTATATTCTGAAAACATGTCATTTTATAACTTAGTATTATACTACCGTACTATTTCCTGCAAGCGATATCGCCATCTGTGAATATACAGCCATCTCGTAGATGTTAAATGCTTGGATGTTCACAAAACTTTATATTTAGTATTCCCTTAATGATTATTGATCCTGAATCAAGTGCGGTTCAAAAAGCAAAGAATAAACAATAACAACAATCCTGACAGACTACTTGAACGCACTCTTTTAGGGGGGGTGGGGGGGGTAGGTAATTGTGAAATGTACCAAATGGTTTTGAAAATCATCAAACGACAGCAGCCGAAAAAAATCTTTTTTCAATCAATCATCACAATTGGCGAGTGTGACTTAAGATGGCTAGTGGTGGCAAAACAGTCAATCGACAAATTTTTAGTACTACTTGCAGATTTGTGAGTGCTAATTTTGTCCTATATGTGAGTGATTCTTATGAAACTCATGTCACAAAATGCACATCATAAATATTTCACGGACTGGGAATTTTTAATCAGTTCATCAAAACAATTTAATAATTACCGTAAAATCCCGTCAATCCGCCGCCCTAAATGCGACGGAGAATCTTAAAATAACCGGGGTGGGGGGGTTGCACGGTATTAGAATTGTAGTATATATTTATGGGTGGGTGGTGATGACAGCAAAAAAAGAAAACCAATTTTGTCAAGGAATCGTGGAAATAAATAGCAGAATTTGTCAATCTCTAAAAATATAGCGAATTTCGCAAAATAATTGCAGGAAAAAAAATAATTTTGTCAAACTGTCGTGAATTTTTTTTTTTTTTTTTTTTTTTTTTAAATCAAGAAATCCGTCATACCTAATAGTCTCAGAAAAAAAAAAAAATCTCAAAATTCATCAAATGATCACGGGAGAAAAATTGTGAAAATAGTCCAATAATTGCAGAACAGAATTGCAAAATTCGTCGAACGACAGTGGAAATAAAGTACACAATTCGAACGTCAGCGGAAAGAAAGTGTGCGATTTGTTGAACGTTCATGGAAAAAAAAATCTTGAAATTCATTAACCTTGAGTTGATAAATCACGAAAATCATCAACCAATAGCGGAAAAATCACAAAATTCATCAATTGATAGAGGAAAAATCATAAAATTCATCAATTGAAATTTGAAAAATAGCAAAATTCATCAATCGATAGCGGAAAAATCACAAAATTCATCAATCGATAGCAGAAAAATCACAAAATTCATCAATCGATAGCGGAAAAATCACAAAATTCATCAATTGATAGCGGAAAAATCACAAAATTCATCAATCAATAGTTGAAAAAAAATCTCAAAAATCATCAAATGGTCTCGGGGGAAAAAAATGCCAATATCGGCAAATAGCTTAAAAAAAAAAAAAAAAAAAATCACAATTTGTCAAATGATTTGGCGGAAACTCATGTCACAAAATGCACATCATAAATATTTCACGGACTGGGAATTTTTAATCAGTTCATCAAAACAATTTAATAATTACTGTAAAATCCCGTTAATCCGCCCCCCTAAATGCGACGGAGAATCGTAAAATAACCGGGGTGGGGCGCTTGCACGGTATTAGAATTGTAGTATATGATATTTATGGGTGGTGGTGGTGGTTGGATGCTACCGGCCGATCGTCGCAAAGTATGCATTCTATAAAGTGACAAAAGAAACAAATTTGGAAAAAAAATGATATACAAAATAGAAAAACAGTATAACTTTACTATTAATGGCGATTTCAGGTTATAAAAAATTCTGGATTTCAAAAGCTTTGAAACTGGAATGCATTTAGATTAATAATAACACTAATATCTGTCATTAATATGGTAACAGAAAAATAAAGCAAACTTAATAATTTAAAAAAATTAAAAAACACCGAGAAATTGCAGTTGAAATTTTTAGTCGCCCAAGAATCGACTGCGTTTCTTAAACTTTACTTTCTATAAAATGAAAATATTCAGCAAATAATTTCCGTTCTCAGGTGATTAAGATTTAATAATTATTTACTGAATGTTTTCATTTTATTCAAAGTAAAGTTCAAGGAAAACATTAGATTCTTGGACGACTAAAAAGTTCTTAAATCATAAACATCACTCAAAAACTCCCCAACAAAAAAATAATGAATATATAGAAACAGCTCAGAAAATCTGTTTCATTAAGAATATTTTTAGTCGCCGAAGAATCGACTGCTTTTCTTGAACTTTACTTTCTATAAAATGAAAACATTCAGAAAATAATTTCCATTCTCAGGTCAATTGATGAAGATTTAATAATTATTTACTGAATAAAACATTAAATTCTTGGGCGACTAAAAAAGTTCTTAAATGAAACTTCTTAAATGGAGTTAAAAATGGTTCTTAAATGGAGTTCAATAACAAATCTTAATGAGAACATACATCTTAATAATTTATCGCATGTTATGAATTAACCATTCTCGGGAACTAAAAATGTAGTACAAAAGAATTACAGGAAAAAAATTGTAAACAATAAATAGGGTAGATGTGCCAGTAATGGACCGCCTTCCGGTAATGGGCCACCTTCAATGTTTTTGGTTTATAAAAAAAATAAACAATAAAAATTCAGCTTTTTTTTATTTCATTAATATGCTTTCTTTAAATTCTAGTTTTAAATTCAATCACAATATCAATTATCTATTACTTTTTGTGGGGTGTCCATTACTGGAATTTAGGGTGTTTTGATTTATTTCTGTTATTTACAATTAAATTTCGATTCACATTGGGAAATGTGACTATGAGCATGGTTAAATATTGTTGGTAGATTAATATAATATTAAAAAATGTGAAATATAACAATTATAACTATTAATTTAAAAATAATTTTTAAAAGAAATTCCTTAAGGGTGTTCATTACTGGCACATCTACCCTAAATACTCAAAAATTTAATGTAAATTGTTTGTTTCCATCAAAAATATTTAATGTGTAAGTATGAGGTAAAAAAATAAATCACAATGGATTCCTAACCGCCCAAGAACTCAAATTATTTACTGAATATTTTCATACTAAAAATGTTAAATAATGAAACAAACTAACTAAAAATACAGTCAAAAACAGTTTCTTTAAATATTATAAGCGTTGCACAAATTATTTACTGAATATTTTCATACTAAAAATGTTAAAAAATGAAACAAACTAACTAAAAATACAGTCAAGAATAGTTTTTTTAAATATTATAAGCGTTGCAGATACATGAAGATATACTTTCTGTTCAGTGAAGTGTAAGATGAAATAGGCCTAAACCCCAGTGACAAAACTAACTATCGGGAACTTAATATGATATATATTGCATATTTCAAACTATTTTTGAAATATTATTAGCGTTGCAGACACACGAAGATAGTTCTGTCACTGGGTTTAGGCCTATTTCATCTTACACTTCACTGAACAGAATGTAAATAAACTACTTACGGAAACTTAAAATAAATATATAAAAAGGAACAGAAACTAACTTACGGGAATTTAAATTAGTAAAAAATATATTTTACAGTACTAAAATGTTTAAAAATAGAAAACTATAGCTCAACAGTGAAAACTGCTGTTTGATCTCGTTAGCCAAGCTAAAAGCTCCGAGCAGTGAATGTTTGGGGCTATGGACAGACCTTTCGCCTGCTCTCATTGGCGGATTGTAAATAGCCTCAAACCAGAATGTCATATGCACGTTTGCTGTCGCTTCGCTGGGTGAGCTTGAAATAGCCTCGAACCCAAAATTCCATATACACGTTTTAAAAAATCTAAAAAAAAAAAAAAAAATCTAGATTAAAATTTAAAAATCCGGCCCCGAGGTATACTGTCCGGTGACAACATCTACACATGACAAAAATTTTAGAGTCCTAGGTGTTATAATTACGGAGAAATCCGCGGGCAGGCAGACAGACACTGAACTCTTTTATAGAGATAGAGATTGCATAAGTTTATTTCTGATTTATTTTAGAAGTGCGTTAATTTTAGAATACAGTGAAAACTTCCATAACGGACATTTCTAAAGAGCAGACCACTATTTAGCAAATACGCTACATTTATTTGTTTGAATTTTATCTGAATATTCGTCTGAATATTCATTCTGTGAATATTCATCTGAATATAGCAGACAAATACCGCAAGCCCAGTTTCCAGAGGTATCCGGTATCTAGAGAATTTAGCATATAAAGATGAAATAAATCATATGTGTTTAAGATAACTCAGAAAATTTGTTTACAAGAATTACAAAAATAATAGAAAATTTTGCCAATAGATGGCACTGCACGACTTGCAAAAATGCTCAAGAGAGTAAATCCAAATCAAAGTTCATCCAAAGTTTTCTCTTCAGTCTCTTAAGAGGCTACTTTACTCAGACGAAAACACCCGCTCGCTAATGTTAATCCTATGGAGGAAATATTTTAAGATATCTCGTTCGCATTTCAATATTTTAAATATATATATATATATATTTTTTTGGCATTGGATAGCTGAGGTCAATCTTATGCACGCTCCTTTGTACTTTTTCGATTTTTGTTGCAGTTTTTTTTATTTTATTTATTGAGGATACTTTCACTTTCAAAACCGGTTCTGAAAATGAAAGTATCTTAATAAAAAAAACTTGTAATCAAAATCGAAAAAGAAAAAAGGAGCAATCATAGAGATTGACCTCAGCTATCCAATGCAAAAAAAAAAAAAAAAAAAAAAAAAAAAAAATTAAAAATATTGAAATGCGAACGAGATATCTTAAAATATTTCCTCCATAGGATTAACATTAGCGAGCGGGTGTTTTCGTCTGAGTGAAGTAGCCTCTTAAAATCCAGGGGGGAGTGGGGTAGGTTTAGAAATTAATTTGCCCTTATCGGTTAAACTTGTGCAGCACCATCTATTGACTAAAATATGAACTAATTTTAAAATTACTGTATACAAAATTTATGAACTACTTTGTGAAGATATCAGTTACGGCATTTGTATATTAATTATAGGTAATGAATGATTGAATTTAAATTTTTTGTGTTCTTTTTGGGACATTCTGCGTATTGTGTAATATATAAAACATTTCTATGAGAAATGTGATTACCAAGAATTTTTTCATTTGTACAAAGTTTTTTTTTTTTTTTTTTTTTTTTAATGTTACAATTTTTAAAGCACATTTAACATGAATAAATTAATTAATAAACTGTATTATTAGGAATTTTTTCTTTCACGTTAAAAAAAATATAATACAAATTTTAATTTTAATTTTTTATTATTATTAATATAATCAATACTTAGAATTAAATGCGCATTTTATTGGAAATTTTTCATATTTCACATCAAAATCTTGTGCTAAAAATACATGTTTAAGGTTGAGTGTTTCTTTTCCTTACTCTTCTTCCTCCTATGTTCCATTTTCTGTTCAATAGCGTAATGCTCTTAAAAGTTTCATCCAAAAAATATCTGAATTACTGCATATTAACGTCGAGGATCTACTCTTGAAATAGCGTATTCGCTTAACAGGTTTCTTTTCACACGTTTTTGAGTTTATACGGCTTATGAATAGGGATTTTCCAGGAGAATTTTACTTAATACGGTCCAAAGCGATATGAGAACTGTACAGAAGGAATTTGTGTCTCATTTTTTAAAAGATTTTGTTGGCTTCAGGGGACTTAGTGTCCCTCATCCTACAAAAAACGATAAAAATATCGATCTTTAAAAGCTCTGCTTGAATAAAATTTTTACCACCGTAGTGTACTGAGCCGACGTTTTTCTGATGATAAGAAAGATCAGATAGATCGTTGTGTGATAAAAATGCTTCCTTGGGTGTTGTTTCTTTTTTTAAATTCTTTTTTTATTTCCTTTTTGTTCGACTCTTTTCTATTATATTTTAAATCTGGATCAATCGTAATTTGAAAGATAATAAGGAAAAAATCGACATTACAAAAATGGTGAATTATGACAAGCTTTTGTTTTTATAAATGTTTTCTTAGTTGTGATTTAATGCTTTCGGAAAAGGACTCCAAAATTTACATATTCATTTATGTTTCAATTCTATAAGTATAGATTAAAGAATTTTGACATATTTTTTTTTATTGTTTTATTATATAGAAAAAAAAAATAACGAAATAAATATTTTATTAGTTGATGTCAATAATGCATTCGGAAAATAATTCCAAAATTTACATTTGTATTTATGTTACAATTCTATAAATCTAAATTATAGGATTTTGATTTAAAAAATTTGGTGATATTGTTTCATTATATAAAAAAAAAAAAAAAAAAAAAAAAAAAAGAGAGAGAGAGAGGGAGAGGGGGGGGAGAGAGAGGGAGAGGGGAGAGAGAGAGAAAAAAAAATGTTTTATTAATTACTGTCAAAAATAACTTCAGAATTTTACTTTTCATTATAGTACAATTCTATAAATATAAATGAAAGAACTTTTATAAATACATTAATTTGGTAATACTATTTCGCTATACATTTAAAAAATAAATAAATAAAATAAAAATAAATAACACTGAAAATAAATTAAAAAACACTGAAAATTTTAAAATAAATTTGTAAGTTTTATAGACTTAAATATGTAATAAAAACATCTTTGCTAATTTTTGTCTTTTAGAGAAATTAATCTATTTGGTGTTATTGTTTCGTTATATTAAAAAAATGAAATAAAATATTTAAATAAAAAATTTTGTTTGCGTTTACCATTAAAGGGATTAATGCAGGATATTTATAGGCTGGATTTTTGTCAATACAGACATTTAACGATCCTAAACTACCAAATTACTCCCAGGGCAAATTTCCCTTGAATGATTTTTCCAAAAATTTCCTCTACTTTTTTTTCTTTCTTTCCTTATTTCTTAATTGAATGTTCTTCTTTTTTAAAAAAGTTATTAAATATTAACTAATTAACTTAAAGATTTTAGTATGCAAATGTACAAGATATAAAAATTCAATTCATTCTCCCTCTCTCTTCTTTAAACTACATATTCTTGAATATATATATATATTAATTAAGATTTCAAGCATTAAAAATTTTAGTTAAAACAATTATAGATAAAAGAAATTTTAACTCATTAAAGTTTTTTTTTTTTTTTTTCCAGCTTGTTGCAAAGAACATATTTTTTGTATGAGAAAGAGAGAGAGTGTTCATTGCACGTAAGCATATATATCTGAGAATACATATGCACATGCATGCATAATTGAGGATAAAAAGTATTTAATCATAATCAAGAAATCTCTAATAGTTGAATCATGGTTAAGTCGATATCATAGGTTACAAAAAAAGACATAAAAATAAACATAGATTAATTTGCACAGAAAAAAATAAAACTCAATTTGGGTCGAAAGATTCTTAGGTATGTGCCCAAATTGGGCCATGTCTGTTTTGGTTACCACTGTGTATTTATTTTAAACACTGTTAAATACTCATTTTCAAAATTTTTTTTTTTTTTTTTTTTTTTTTAAATGGTTATTTAACAGTGCCTAAAATGGATACACAGTGGTAACCAAAACAGGCATGACCCAATTTGGGCACATACCTAAGAATCTTTCGACCCAAATTGGGTTTTATTTTTTTCTGTGTGTACATCTGATGTTTTTTCTACATTCAATACATTTCAACATTGGAAATCATAAAATCGAAATTACATCGTGTAATTTGAATTTCTCAATACAGCAATACGCTTGCTCAATTTTATTTTCTTGTAATTATTGGCAACGTAAGAAAGCCACTTTTACGTTTGGACATCGAACTTGACAGATGGCGCGATGCGTATGATGTCACATTCGGAAAAGACAAATAAAGAACGAAAAAATGGGAGGAAAACTCACACAATAGTTATTGAGTAACAATAAGGGTCGGCAATGAAAACGGACAAATACAATATTGCAATGCCGTTTCCGTTACAGTTTTACAGGGAGAATGTCAAAACCTTGAGCTTTCTCTCCTCCCAATGTGCCAACAGGAAATTCTGTGGCAGGAAGCGCACGTTGTTTCATCCGTATCCGACACTTTTTGGAGAATGGGAAAAAATAGAAGAAATATCAACCTACATCTTTGTTATGTGACCGATGCACTTTTGCTCGCAAACTCTGACTTGGTCGTAATACTTACGAAATTGGTTATACAATCGTTGTTATCGTGATGTTATTTTTTCTATTTAAATTGTACGCTTTGAATGCTGTAGGATGTGTTGGTTGTGCCTGGGTCGAATCATTTACTGATAACAATGAATGGTGTTTCTGTATAGTAAGTTTTTTTTATAGGTGTATGTTTATGTATGAATGAATAAAACAATGTCAAATTTTATTTTATTTTTTAATCCTCGAAGGGTAATTTTCTACTTTATTTTCATTAAACTGCCATTATCTTTTATAAGCAGGCAAAACAACGTTTTAAGCGCCAGAACATTTTCAATGGCGCTTAAAATGTCATTTTACCTGCTTATATTCTACAGCGCCAAATATAATTTTAATTTGTTTACCATCTTTTACGATTACATTATTATTTTACTGTTATGTCTTTTATATTGTTATGTTATCTTTTATATTGTTATGTTATATTTTATATTGTTGTTATAATTATTTTACTATTTTTTCACTTTACTATTACTTTATAACACATTAGTAGGTTGTTTCTAAACACAAAATCTGTGATTTAATATGTGAGGGGAAAAGGAAGTTCATTCCAAAAAAAAAAAAAAAAAATATATATATATATATATATATATATATATATATATATATATATATATATATATTACATATATGTCTCGCAAACATTTAGTAGTAATAAAAAATAATAATAAATAAAAATGAACAGCTGTCTAATTGTTCGAAATTTATATATGATCAAAATATGATGTATCTATCTTCAGAACAGACTGAATAATAGAGAGCATGTTTATTATGCACAGTAGTACACGTCACAGAAGATACAATTACCTTCGATAATTTAAAATAAATTATTTATTAGAGATTAATTGGCAATAATATGATTGTTATAAGAGCTATGGTTTTAAGGCTTGGGGATTCTGAGAGGGAATTGATAATTATCCATTTTAGCGATAATTTAATTTAATCATGCACTTAAAGGAATACGTGTGGTGGCACCATTAGACATAGTATATGGCAAATATCATCTTTCAATAGAAACTGTCGTCAGCCTGATTTCTATTAGATTCGTATTATCGTCTGTAAAAATGAAGTTTGGTCAAACAAGTCCTCGGAAAATTTTACTTTTTACATGAGGTTTAATGACTATATGTAAGGTTTCCGACGTAATTATTGAACTATTGAAGTATGCGGGATTTCTCGTGACTGTCAGGGTTTCATATTTATCCTATATTATTTATATATCATCTCACAACTATCGAACCGTGCGATTGCAGCGCCCGCATATGCAAACAGTCTTCCATTATTATGAAGATCTATCTTAGTGATGGGCATAACGATTATTTTGATTATTCGAATGAATCATTCGGGCATGCGCAGAAGCATATCTGTCAAACTTCATTTTTTTTTATTATTATTATTCAATTACTACCAGAAATTTTGAAAAGAAAAAAAAAAGTTTCTGCAGAAACATTTTTTTTTTTTTTTAAATTTCTGGTAGTAATTGAATAAAAAAAATTGAAGTTTGACAGATATGCTTCTGCGCATGCCCGAATGATTCATTCGAATAATCAAAATAATCGTTATGCCCATCACTAATTCTATCTACTTGAGCATTTCATTACCATCAGAATAATGTACTCCCCTTATGTTGGAAAAATGATAGATCACACGTTGTCCCTAAGATGAAATCTCTCCTAGAGACTTGATCTAATTTGCAGGAATATTTAAATGCAGTGCCCGACTTACCCCACATGGGGTCCCGCGGGAAAGATTCATTCGCCACTACAACACTTTTGCAATCTCAATCATTCAAAGTAATAAAATAAAAAAAAAAAGCTGAAATTATTTTAACTACTAATGTTTTTAAGGCTTTAGAGCCTCATTAAATTAATCGACCAGTTGAAAGTGTCTCATAATTCTTGCAATAATCAAGCGCTGTTCAAATATGTAATATTTTTATCACTTTCAAATGAGAAATAAGAATTGTGACACGTTAGTGAAAATTAATGAATAACTATATCATTGATTAATTGCTTACAAATCCGATTCTATATAATTTATTTTGTGTCTTTTTCTCCTACTTTTAAAACAAAAAGAAATAATACATAACCTTAAAGAGAAAACTTATTTATAAGTTAATTTTCAGTGTATTATCGCTACTAAGAAAATATTTCCTGTCATTTTTCATTAATCGAATGTTTCAAAAATTTCTCTCTTGACAAATGGCAGCAATAATTTCAACTAATGCGTTGTCATAGTAAGATAATTATTGCTGTAGACGATTAATAATCCTTTTTTAGAATTACGCTTCGTAATAAAATTATGATCAAAATATTGGTAAATTTATTTAGTTGGAATTATTCTCTCTACTAATTAAGTCAAAAGCTAATATATTCAGTAAAAGTATAAAAACCGCAGGAACTTGTTCTAATTGAGGAAAATACTTTTGGCAACATCCTACTCACAGAGACGATAATTTTCTATAACGATTTGGATAAACATGGGAAGAATAAATTACTGTTTGAACTGTTTTTTTTTTTTTTTTTTTTTTTTGTATGGAGTAATTAGAAGATTATTTTCCTTTTCTTCCAGTTTTTTTTTCTAGTTTTAATGATTGGTTGAATTGTGATGTGGAAAAGTGTAAATTGAAAAAAAAAAAAAAAACATAATCCGTTTGATTCTAAAAATGCTGACAATTTCCTTGTTTGTAAAGCACTTAAAATTTTTTTAATGTGTAGAATTTACACGTGAAACAAGAATTAATATTAACATACGATTCATGACGGAACTATGCTGTTTATTCTTATATTATCCAAAGATGATATGTCAGACCCCCCCCCCCCCTTCTCCCCCAACACACATCACAAAATAAATAAACAAATAAATTCTGAATAACATACCCAAAATCACATTACAATTTGAACAAGTGATATCCCTAAAAACTTATTTCGAAATCATGGAGTTGGATTTTCTCGACTGATGTGAAACAACTTAATTTACGTTTTTATTGAGATATATTGCTTTATTGTCACAATTTAAATGTGAAGTATTTTTAAACCGGCACTAAAATTTGTTATTCCATACAAATTACTGCTAAAGCTCTTTAAATTTCAGAAATGCCTTAGAGAGAGAGAGAGAGAGAGAAAATTAATTATTATTTTTTATGGATTTCATCTATTCATTGTTAATTTTTTCTGAATTTCTTAACTTATTCTTTTCTCTTTGTTCAGCTGTTATGCCAGTAACAATATTACGTAGAGTCCAGTCAATAGAAGCGTAGAGTAAGTTGTAACAAAATTGCGTAGAATTTGGATATAGATTCTAGTCATTTTAATGGCATCGCTCTAACTCTTTTGTCTGCTGTCCCTCAGTTCTATGCACTGTTCACTACTTTCTATCAAAATCCCTGCATTTGTAAACGGAACAAACAGGTATTGAAAACTGTCGTGAAGCCCTCTTATATTCTGTAAGTTCGCTTCCTCTCTTCAGTTTTATAAACTATTATTCATTTATAATGTTTAAGGCAGGTTTACATCAAAGAGATGTTTTGTTTTAGCAGGTTTTACTGTATTGAGTAAATATTGGGAAGTTTTCTTAAACAAAACCC
This sequence comes from Maratus michaelseni, assembly GCA_963931845.1. Classification (NCBI taxonomy): domain Eukaryota; kingdom Metazoa; phylum Arthropoda; class Arachnida; order Araneae; family Salticidae; genus Maratus; species Maratus michaelseni. Next base: position 267,847,049 of record OZ007594.1, read on the forward strand.
GTTTAATTAATCATTTAACCAGTTACAATTTATTTATTACTATCAAAACCCGCGGCTTTGCTCGCGTAATTATTGAAAAATGCCAAGTGGTATTCGTTAGCCTATTTCATTAGAGGAAATTTTACTGCCACAGATAATTCCGAAATTACTAATTAAGCTACACTAATGTCGAAAACAAAATCGAAATTTTAGAACGTTTTTCTCCCTTTCACCCCCCCCCCCCCTCTCCCCGTGTGGTAGTGTCACCTATATAAAATATAGCCATGTTACAGCAGGGACTGTTACCATCACTTTTGAAAATGGTTCTGTAGTTCCAGAGATTCCATAGAAATTGTAATTTAGAATGTGTTTAGACCGCTTTTCGCTCACCTCACCCTTTTAAATTTCGGATTTTTTTAGAATTTGTTCTTAGAGAGCATTTACATTTTATAAATAACTACCATGCCAAATTTCAAGTTTCTAGCTCCTTCAGTATAAAAAAAATCGAAATTTTAGAACGTTTTTCGCTCTTGCATCACCCTGTGGTAGTGGCACCGACATAAAATATAGCCTATGTTGGAGCAGGGACTGTCAACATCAATTTGCCACCATCACTTTTGAAAACGGTTTTGTAGTTCCAGAGATTCCATAGAAATTGTAATTTAGAATATTTTTAGAACGCTTTTCTCTCATCTCACCCTTTTAAATTTCGAATTTTTTTAGAATTTGTTCGTAGAGAACATTTACATCTTATAAGTAACTACTATTCTAAATTTCAAGTTTCTAGCTCCTTCAGTATAAAAAAATCGAATTTTTAGAACGTTTTTCGCTCCTGCACCCCCTGGGGGTAGTGGCACCGACATAAAATATAGCCTATGTTGGAGCAGGAATTGTCACTATCAGTTCGCCACCATCTCTTTTGAAATCGCTTTAGTAGTTCCAGAGATTACCCCCTACAAACAAACAAACAAACAATCTTTACTTCTTTATAATATTAGTATAGATTATTATTATGTTTGATTATTTTTCGTTTAAGTGAAGTTTTCGTTGTAATTCGTTCTATATTCATAGGTTTTACTGTATTTAATAAATAATAAATATTTATAGTAAATAATTGTCGTTTAATCACACATTTGTTACTCATTTATTGATTTTTTAAAATATGATTTTCCTTTTAATATAGAATTCCGTTATAAATAGGTTTCGTCGTTACACGTATTACTGAATTTAATAAGTATTATTTATTTGCATTAAATACAACCGTTTAAATTAATAATTTATTCGTTTCGTTTGACATTTATTTATGTATCATTCAATTTTATTAATTATCATTCATTTTGGGTTATAGGCAGGATTCCATTGTAGAGAGGTCTATTTTAACAGGTTCTAGATTTTTCATTAAATAATCTATATTTATATTAAAAATAATCATTTAAAAACTATTTTATTCGTTTATTCATTATTTATTATTATATGTTAATCATTTTACATTTTTAGGGAGGTTTACGTTATAAAGATGTTCCGTTTCAGGGGTGTTCTCGTGAGTGTTTTATTCAGTTATAATGTGTGGGTACTTCTTTTATTCAGAATGTTAAGATCTACAACTTTTGTGTAAACAATATTTTGATAGTTTTTGTTATTTTAAGATAGTTTTATTTTATTCATTTAAAAAAAAAAAAAAAAAAAAAAAAAAAAGAAAAAAAAAATCTGACTACAAATTTGCATGTAACGGCTAAAGTTCATCTAGTTATTAGGAGTCGGAAAACTTAGGATGTATATTATAGACGTAAACTGAAGGTATTAAGACAATGTCCAACATTCTCCTAATTAATTTCGAATTCAACCCCCCCCCCCTCCAGTCACAGGACGGGGGAGGAGGGGTTGAATTGCTATAAAAATACATGTTGACTCAAATTGCTATAATGCAATTTGAAAATTTCGTAATAAGCTCATACTTCTTGTGTTTTAAACGTCACAAAATACTTACAAAAGAGATAGATTTTTTTTTCTTTTTTAAGTAAAATAATTTCTAGTAAAGAAAAGACTTTATTGGTAAAGATTTTTCATATTTAAGTTTTCTGTTTGTTCTTATCTATAAATATATTTGATTAATTTTAAGTTACTAAAAATAACAATTCTTTGTCTATCTTACGGAAGCTGATTATTCACAGAAAGGAAAACGAATGAATTGTTGCGTCAAATTAGTTACAGTCCTACGCAAAACAATAAACAATTAGGGAGTTATTTAGAGATAAGGTACTTTAGAGTAATTAACTAAGATAAACAATTAGATTAATTAACTCTTTACTTGCAAATTTTATGTTTTAGAAGTAATATATATATATATATATATATATATATATATATGGACATTAACTTATCTTGTTTATAATACATAGCAGTTTGATAGCTACGATATTCAAAAACAGTCTAAAATATTAAACGTACATGAATGGGGTTGTTTAAATAGGGATGTTTAAATTGCCTTTATAAGTTACCATGAATGTTTTTTTTTTTTTTTTTTTTTTTTTTTTTTTTTTTTTTTTGTTTTTTTTGTGCACATGAGCTATGCATTTATTTGTTGAGAAATCACCCCCCCCCCCCTAATCCCCCTCAATTTTTTGTTGGAGATTCTGTGTTACTACTAAAACAACTGTTTTAGCATCTAAGTTTTTTAAACATAAAATAAACGTAATAAGATTCTTTTTTCTGCCTCAATATATGTATTAATTTTGTTGTGTAATATCGAGGCTAAAACTATTAAAATGATAATAAAACTATTAATTGTCAAAGGAAGTAATTATGTTTATCAGGAAATTCATGCAATCGTTGACTTTTTGGTATTTAGAATACATGCAATGTCAGGAGAAGAATTTTGAACCTTAATCTAAAATGTGATTCTTTTTAAGTTGCCGATTTTAAATATTTGCACGTAACTTCACAAGCAATATCTGGAAGTGAACTAATATTTATTTTGAGGTGTCGACCATACGAATTCAAATGTTGAGGAAACAATATATGTTTCTATTTATGAAATTTTAATAATTGTGGTATTAATTAATAATTAATATTTTGAATACATAGTCTAATCCAAAATATGCATGATTGTTATATTTAGGTTTTTACAAAATGTCATACAAAACAAAATGTATTGAAATTCATATTTGATACCCATGAATACCTATTTTCGAGCATTCTAAACTTAATATATAATAAAATTAGGGTATTGCTAATAACTTTTTAAAGTAAAGTTTAATTTTAATATTTTATTTTCAATGATGACCTTTTGTGACAAAATAATCCACATGTAATTATAATACTTTTTTTTTTCTTTTTTGAATGAATCAGAAATAAAGGTACAGCCATCCTTCTTTTTTTTCCCCTTTTTGTATTCTACATACTTAACTATTTTTTTAATTACTATTTAAAAGCCATTATCTTGTTTGTAAATTGAAATTAACTTTAAAAAATTGTTTAGATCTATTGAAATTATCAATTTATAATAAATGTATGTATCATTCAATGTTCAGATTTTTGCGTTTACGCTGTTTAAAAATATCTCACATCAAAAGAAACACTTTATAGTGTTTATTTATTTATTTATTTATTTATTTTAATAATTCAGATTTCTCCAAGCATGAAATTCAATCCCGGCACCTGTTTAAAACATTACGGAAAACCCTGTGTTAAATAAATAAATAAAATTATGAAACTTTATTGAGTATTTCTTACGTTATCTTGCTTTAAGTTTTACTGACATTTTTTACGATGGTAATATTCAGTCTAAAATTACACCCTTTCAAGATCTACATCAAATGAAATATAATTATTTTTAGCCATAGGTAATTGAATATACGAGTGGAAGAAAGTGTTATGTCGAGTTTGTCTCAAAGTTAATTTTGTGGCTGAAGGTGTTATGAGGTAATTAATTACATGGCAAAGCTAAAGTGCTAGATTCTAATTATCCTTGAAGATCTGAAACATTGTAATCGTTTTAGGTAGTATTTCTCCTATTACATTCTAACCTAAGTTGGAATTTTTAAAAAAGTTTTGCAGATTTACGCCGATTATGACTCCCAGAACCCACAACCACCCCCAGTTCAAAACTTTATCTATCTATCTATCTATATCACTTTTTTATGGACACGATAACTCCCATAATTCTGCAAAAATCTCTTCCAAACTGATACATAAAATCAAGGGGCATAAAATCTCGGTCAAGTTCATTAATGGGCAAAATCGAACCAAACGGGGGGGGGGGGGGGGGTGAAAACAGACCCCCCCCCCCATAATTTCTTAATTATGATAGGTTTTTATAGGTATCGTATGATAAGTTATGATAGATCCGTTTAAAGTTATTATTACTTCTAGGAAAAGGGCCAAAAATTTATGTATGACAGATTTTTGATATTATTAAAAATGGCCCCAAAGGGGGAAAAAGGGGGGTTTTAGAAGAAAAAAATTCATAACTTCGTGAATTCACAAGATATTAAATCCGCTTAAATTTATTATGAATCCTCTTAATATTATCTAAAACTTTTATATTGACAAGTTTTCTATAAGACCAACCCTTATAGCAAAAAATAAAAATAAAAAAATAAAATAAAATAAAATAAAATAAAATAAATAAGTAAATAAAAAAAAATCCCTGCCGGCTCCGCCTGCAAACAAGTTAGGTTTCCAAGTGGGCGGTTCTCGCTACCGCATCATGGCGAAAAGGTCATTTCTTCTGCAATTCCTAACAAACAGGCGCCCCATGGTCTGCGTCTTCGAAATCTACCTGTCCCTGTAGGCCGAGCCGTCAGGGATTTTTTTAATATTCAGTTTAATAACCTGTTAACATTTGAAATATATGTTCTCAAAAATAATATCAATGAAAACAAATTACATCAAAATGATTTCACTTTAATTTTCTCGAAATTTAATATCTTCTTGTCTTTTTGCGACTCCAGTTTTGATTTTCAGAACAAAAATAATGTAGTATTGGTACAAGAATTTACTTCTATGGTCATATGTTTATTTATTTTATCTACCTCTGTACATGATATTGTTTTATATCCTCCATTACGAGCAGCATTGACTAAAAAGATGAGTTTATATTTTTAAAACTGTAACGAGCAAGTTAAGTTTCAATCACCGTAACGAATAAATAATTTCCTTAGAAAGATTCCTTCTGCATTCTTTCGAGAAGAATTTTAGGAATCCTAATTAAAACATACGTTTAGAAAAATAAATTAATTAAAATTGTTTTTAAATTCTGAACACTTGGATAATTAAGAAAACTAAGTTGGTCAATGAACTCGTCTTGTATTTTTTCAGGCAAGAAAAACGATAATGACTGGTATAGTGTTATTTTATTTCAAACTTGACGATTCAGTTCCATTATTTTTAATTGTGGATCCAGTACACTTTGACATGTACATTACATTTTATAAATGAGTTTATATGTACATTGATTAAACACATTTACCCCAAAACAACTATGTAATCTTTCATTGATGTTATTGTAATCGTAATAGTTTTCGTCGAAATTGTGTCATCCGCAGTTCGCACTAATTATAGCATTGTATCTTTTGTTCATCAGTGATAGACACTGGTTCCTTTGATGGTATTTATACGCAAATTTAAATTTAGTAAATTGGTAAATTTTCTTTACGCAAATATGACGTGCAAGTTGTATACAGCTGTATTCTTAAAATGAGACATTTCAACCTACAAATTATGAAATAAAAATGTCAAATTTATGGCCAGTATTGTCTCTTAAGCCATGTCATTAGAAAAAGCTGGCTTGAAAAAGGTGCTACACTTTATGACGACATTATGACATCAAGGAAAGGTGTTTAGAATTTTATAATTCAATGGCTCTTAGCTTTTATCTCTATCTCCCCCCCTCCCCCCTAAAAAAAGGGTATTTTTTTTAACAATTGAAATAGATTTTCATTTCCACATACGATTTATCTTAATTTAAATTAAACTTCTAAATTTCAAAACAGTGCTAAGAAAATTTTAAACATCTTTTGATCTTCGATTACCTCCCCCCTCCCCTTTCATTTTACAAGTAAAACATTTAAAATGAGCTTTATCCCAGAGTATTTAATTAATTTCATGCTTATCGGCAACAAACGACTACGTCTTTGAAATGTGCTTTCTATCCTTGAACTAGCATACTTTAAGGAACTTGAAGAAAAGCCTAAAACAAAGAATTGTTCGAAACCTCTTATGTGTGTGTGTTCGGGTTACTTATTATAAAGAGTAACCTTGGTAAAGTAAATTAAACTTTTGTAGTTTTAGAAGTAAAAATATTTCTTCTTTCTATTTTCCATTTTAGGCTAAGTATGTTAAAGACATAAGACTCAAAATGGCTGTGACATTTTTATTTCAATGTCATTCTCAAGGTGAGAAAAAGTTATTCTATAATCGACGTTTCCAGTACGTGTAATAAACAAACGGCATTTGGAAAGTTAAAATGGCCTGTGATACCTCCAAAAGTAACCGGGTGGCCAGATTATAATTAACTAACCTTGTGCCTAAGCTGTTTAAGAATGATTATATTAGCGACCTTTATGTAACCTTTTTCCCATAAAGATTTTCACTTTTGTTTCCGCTAAATGAAGCAAATCATTGCGAGACAAAAGATACCTGCATAGAAAAGTTACTAAGTAAAAGGGAAAAAATCGTTTGGCAGAAAATTACAGTCGACCTTGGCATTACTTTCCCATAATTCTGAAGTTGGTGTGATGTCGATGTTATTTCGCAATTTAAGAATTCGAAGGTTGCTATTTTTTTTTTCAACCTTCTTTGATGTTTATTTTAAACATTCATTTTTTCCCCCCTTTTGATTTCTTTCTTTCTTTAAAACAAAATATCCTGATAAATATTTTGAAATAAATGCGCTGTGTTAGTAAAAAGGTTTTTTTTTTTTTTTTTTTATTTATTTATTTATTTATTTTTTTTTTTTTTTTTACACAGGGCTTACCACTAGTGAATATTTTTATATTCTATTCGCACTTTTTAAAAATGAATTTTGTAGTATAATTCTGTTGTATATGTTGTCAAAATGTATGTGATTTTTTTTTTTTTTTTTTTTTTTTTTTGAAAGTGGTGCCAGATAGAATTAAAAACATAGTCGCCTCTGTTCACAGGCCTTTTTTTTCAATTGTTACATTAAGAAAATGGTGTTACAATGCTATTGTTTACGGTACTCAAGGTGGGGAGGGTGAGATTTGACCAAAAAAATACCAGCATAAATGCACTAAAATTAAAAAAAAAATCGTGTATTGGATAATTGAAAAAATATGCTTACAACAATATAAAACCTTATAGTGTACAGCTAAAATTTGAAACAATATTCGAGCTTTATTTTGATTTTTTTTAAAATAATATATATATATATATATATATATATATATATATATATATATATATATATATATATATATATATATATATGTATGTTGTATGATGTTTCTGTGTTGTCTTTTAACGGCTCTCTCGCTCTCTCTCTGTATATATATATATATATATATATATATATATATATATATATATATATTGGTGAGTCTTGAACATGATTTTTATGTTCTAATAACTATTTAAGTTGAATAATTGTTTATTTATCTAATTTCTATTTCAGTTGCATATTTATTTATTTATTTTATTATTTGAACCTCATGTCGGTTTTTAATTTTCTTGTTTCATTTATATATGTTATTAGGGGCTTAATATTGTCTTTTTTAGGCATAATGCTCACGATATTTGATGAAATAACATATACTTACTATGAATATTCTTATAAAGCTCTTCTGAAGATTCTATAAGATATTCATATATATATATTCGAAAATATTCTAAGAAGGCATTGAGTTTAAAAATATCAGGATTATCTCGCCAATATTGAAAATGATTTTTTTTTTTTTTTTTTTTAAGAGAGAAAGAGGAAAGATTAGAATAAAAATAATATTAGATCTTATTATCCTTGAAATGTGCAATTACACACACACACACATATATATATATATATATGTGTTTTATATATATATATATATATATATTATAGTTCTTTGTTTCGAATTTAGATAGCAGCACTAGCATTTCTTTATTATTATTTTCCCTTTATCCCTTGGCTCATTTGTTCATTACTCAGCTATTTTTTGTCACATGGCTCTACATTTGGTTTCTTGTTGAATCCATGTAATTTTTATTTTTTGGTGAGTAGTTTTTGTTACTTATTAAGTTTTTTATTTATACTAATTGAATTTTAGTTTATTTGTTTGGATATCTTTTTTTTTTTTTTTTTTTTTTTTTTTTCATTTCTTTTGATATCTTAATTTATTTCATTTCTTTGGATATCTTAATTTATTTCAATTATCCTCAGGTTTTTTTTAAATTATATGTTATAAGGAGCTTAATATTGTGATTTTTAAGCCTCATACCAACAATATTTAACGAAATGACGTATCTTTACAATGAATTGTGCTTATGAAGTTCCTCTGATGAATCCATAACACATTCATACTTATTAAAATGTTGTTTCTTTTGAGAGAAAACATTTGCGCCAAATTTTATGTACTGTAGAGTAAAGGTGAAAATAAGGAATTTTGCTTAGTGGCCACTGGCCGGTAGGTTGATTTTTTTTAGTAGCCAGTGAGTGGCGAGTGATAATAATTTCTTTAGTAGCCATTAAATACATTTATGTCACTGAATATTTAATTTAAAATATATATAATTAGTTTTCAGTAAAGTAATTTATGTACTAAATAAAAATATTTTAATTTATATTGCTTTGAATAAACTTGAAATACTAATTTCCAATCTATTTTAAGTTTTAAAATAAGTTAACAGCAAAGTTATACCCAACATGCTTATGTAGTTAACTACATAAGTCTCACTAAGCTTAAGTACTTGTGTAGCTAACTACATAAGTACCTTTTTCAAAAAAATTATTTGTCTACAATTAAGATCTGGCAAAAATAAAATAGGTATGTTTATACGTACTAAGAAATAACCCAAAACATGATATACATTACACGTGCACAACCTCTAGCCATCGGACCAAAAGTGGCTAACATATTCAGAAATTCAGAAAATGTGCATTTCGTCAGTTAATCCAGAAAAAATTGCCAATTTCGTCATTCGGGAGCGTAAAAATCATGAATTTCCATCATCCAGGAGCATAAAAATCACAAATTTCGGCGATCGGGTGCGGAAAAATTACGAAATTCGTCGATCGGACATGAAAAAAAAAAAAATTGGCGATCGGGCGCGGAAAAATCATAAATTTCGGCGATCGGGTGCTGAAAAATCATGAATTTCGGCAATTGAGTGCAGAAAACTCAAGAATTTCTGCGATTGGGTGCAGAAAAATCAAGAATTTCGGCGATCGGGTGCGGAAAATCAAGAATTTCGGTGATCGGGTACGGAAAAATCATGAATTTCACGATCGGACGCGGAAAAATCACAAAGTTCGTCAATCGGACGTAAAAAAATCAAGAATTTCGGCAATCAGACGCAGAAAAATCATAAATTTTAGCTATCGTGTGCAGAAAAATCATAAATTTCGGCGATCGGGTGCTGAAAAATCATGAATTTCGGCAATTGGGTGCAGAAAACTCAAGAATTTCTGCATTTGGGTGCAGAAAACTCAAGAATTTCGGCGATCGGGTGCGGAAAAATCATGCATTTCGGCGATCGGGTACGGAAAAATCATGAATTTCATCGATCGGACGCGGAAAAATCACAAAGTTCGTCAATCGGACGTGAAAAAAATCAAGAATTTCGGCGATCAGACGCAGAAAAATCATAAATTTTATAGCTATCGTGTGCAGAAAAATCATAAATTTTGGCGATCGGGTTCGGAAAAGTCTTGAAATTCGTCGATCTGACGCGGAAAAATCACGAAGTTCGTCAATCGTATGCAAAAAAAAAAAAAAAAAAAAAATCAAGAATTTCGGCGATCCAGCGTGGAAAAATCCTGAATTTCGGCGATTGGGCGCAGAAAAATCATGAATTTCGGCGATCGGGTACGGAAAAATCACAAAATTTCATCGATCGGACACGGAAAAAATCACAAAGTTCGTTATTGGACGTGAAAAAATCAAGAATTTCGGCGATCGGGCGCAGAAAAATCATAAATTTTAGCGATCGTGTGCAGAAAAATCATAAATTTTGGCGATCGGGTTCGGAAAAATCTTGAATTTCGTCGATCTGACGCGGAAAAATCACGAAGTTTGTCGATCGTATGTAAAAAAAAAAAAAAAAAAAAATCAAGAATTTTGGCGATCCGGCGTAGAAAAATCGTGAATTTTGGCGATCGGGAGCGGAAAAATCCTGAATTTTTTCGATCGGGCGCGGAAAAATCGTGAATTTTAGGGAAAATTGGAAATCGGAAAATACTGCATTTGGCCGGTTCTTCCCATATTTTTAATCCCCAGTTTTTCAAGTTTAATCGACGAGTGGCGACTGGCGAGTGCTTATTTTCACCTTTACTGTAGAGCTGATTTAAAGATTAATTGAATCAACAAATTGTGCTTTAAAGTTTCATAATTTATATACTTTTGAAAATCCTATTTACATCTTATTAAATCAGCATTCTGTAGTATAAAAGAATAATTCGCAGTGAAAGCTCTCTTTAAACATTTCTCATTAATGATTTACCACATCTGTTTTTTCCTTTTCTTTTTCCTTTTTTCTCTTGCATTTTCTATTTCTTTTTATTTTCACCTTTACTGTAGAGCTGATTTAAAGATTAATTGAATCAACAAATTGTGCTTTAAAGTTTCATAATTTATATACTTTTGAAAATCCTATTTACATCTTATTAAATCAGCATTCTGTAGTATAAAAGAATAATTCGCAGTGAAAGCTCTCTTTAAACATTTCTCATTAATGATTTACCACATCTGTTTTTTCCTTTTCTTTTTCCTTTTTTCTCTTGCATTTTCTATTTCTTTTTATTTTCACCTTTACTGTAGAGCTGATTTAAAGATTAATTGAATCAACAAATTGTGCTTTAAAGTTTCATAATTTATATACTTTTGAAAATCCTATTTACATCTTATTAAATCAGCATTCTGTAGTATAAAAGAATAATTCGCAGTGAAAGCTCTCTTTAAACATTTCTCATTAATGATTTACCACATCTGTTTTTTCCTTTTCTTTTTCCTTTTTTAGGTAGCTTTCAATACAAAAAAGTATAAAGCTACCTATTGCAGCCGTTCGGAGGAAAGCAGTTCCGGAAAATTTCGATATATTTTCACCGATCATGACCCCCAGACCCCAAAACCACCCTCCGTCCAAATGTTGATTTATATATATAGATATATCCATATATCTTACTTATAATAAAATCCAAAGGCGAGAAAGTGTCTGTAACGGTACCGGTTTGTACCACTCTGCTCTGTGAGTCGACTGTAGTTAAACGCCATGTTAGGCTTACTGAAAAAGATATGCTAACACATAACCAGTAAATGATAATTTCTTCTACTTGAAATAATGTCTGTTCAGCATATTTTCGTATAAAACATGTATATCATATCCAGTTATAATGTTTTAAGTTTTAAATTAAAAATAACAGATTAAAAATCCGATTACCTGATGTAAACAAACGGATAATGTTGCCATTCAAAAACACAAATCCCATATCTAAAAAAAAAAGGAATGACTCTTTGAACGTTTCATTAAAACATCCGATTATGCTCTTTTGCATATTATTAGAAATTTCATGTGAAAATTTCCGAAATTACATTTCACTTTGCTAATCATTATTATAAAAATGATTTGAATGCAAAAAAAAAAAGTGTGGTGAGTCATTCACTTTTGAGAATAATTCATAAAAATTATTTGTACTGTACTGGCAACGTAACGTGTGCTTTACTGTTTTAACATCTTTGTTGATTCTCCAAATGCTATTTTGAACACGCGGTGGATTTGAATCTGTTCAATTTATCAGTTTTTATTGTCGTTTTATATAGTTTAGGGATCGTTTTATATAGTTTAAGGATCGTTTTAGCGATGCCTGATGAAATTGATGAAACGCCGACTGAACGTAGGCTGCGATTAATTAGAGAACGACAGTTGAGGTGGCGTGCTCGGCAATCACAAGCAACATTGGACCGTATAAGGGAAGAAGATCGCCAACGTCATCAAAGTCAACGAGCTGAGATCAGAGCCAGTCAACAAATTGAAAATGAAGCAATTCAAATAGACCATGGGCCAGTTTCTGACACTGAAGGTGATATTGAAAGTCACAGTTGTGGTTCTTTAGAATCTATCTGCCAGTACTGTCAGGCACTTCATTTTCCGTCTGAAAGATTAAGTAGTGGAAAATTTAATAGCTGTTGTCATAAAGGAAAAGTTAAACTTCCTGCACGTCAAACTTTTCCACTTTTTTTGAAAGATATTATGAGCAACCCAAATTCACCAGACTACAGAAATTTTCGTGAAAATATACGCTGCTACAATAGTGCTATTTCTTTTGCTTCAATGGGTGCAAAATTAGCATCAAATGTTCCAGGTCGTGGACCTTACTGTTTTCGGGTGCAAGGACAAATATATCATGTCACTTCACATTTACATCCTCAAGAAGGTGAACAAAGGAAATTTGCTCAATTATATGTTCTTAATACAAGTCAGGCTGTTCAAGAACGCTTAAACATTCCTCAAAATGAAAAGTGTTTACGTCATATTTTGAGGCACTTAGATCTCATGATGCAGGAAATAAACCCGTTTGCTCAAGCTTACAAAATGATGTATGAAATTGAAAGGCAGAGTCATGAAGAGGCAGCGAGAGATAATCTTCCAGTACCAAATGTTCACATGTTCTTGCGTAGAGATCGACACTCTGATCAAAGACGGTACAATTTGCCAACAGCAAATGAAGTTGCCATGGTATTTCAAAATGACGATGGAGAACCACCATTTGAAAGAGATATCAGAATTTATCCTCGCACTCCTGAGCACAGCACTAATAATTTTGTTTCTTTAAATATTTTGAGTCCAAACTTAGATCCTATGACGTATGCAATTTTTTATCCATATGGTGAAGCTGGCTGGCAACCAAATTTGGTGCTTGATCGCTATCCTGGATCTACTGAAGGTTTACGAAAAAACGTATCTATGCTTCAGTATAAAGTGGCACAAACTACTATTAGACGTGGTGAATTTAATCCTATTTTGTATGGAGGGCCACTTACTCAACAGTGGGTTATTGATTCCTACCTTCAAGTGGAAGCAAACAATCTAAATTTTGTCAGGTACCAACAATCAAAATTACGATGTGAAGAGTATGCTGGACTTGCAGATTACGTTTTTCAAGCAGCAGCAAATGCAAATTTACCAGCTGGAAGAGCTGTTATACTGCCATCTTCCTTTCAAGGCTCACCTCGAAACATGCGTGAAAGGTATCATGATGCCATGGCAATTGTGACAAAATTTGGTAAACCAGACATTTTTTGTACTTTTACATGTAATCCCAAGTGGCCTGAAATTGTGAATAACTTGCCTGATGGACAGACATCATCTGACAGACCAGATTTAGTAGCTCGCGTGTTTCATATAAAATTACATGCACTGTTAGATGATATCACAAAAGGGGAGCTCTTTGGAAAATGTGTTGCGCACGTATATACAATAGAGTTTCAAAAACGTGGACTACCCCATGCTCATATTCTTTTGATTCTTGAGCAGGAATTCAAATTCCATGATGCTTCATAGATTGATAGCGTCATAGTGGCAGAGCTTTCAGTTCATCATCCTCGATTACATGAAATTGTTTCGAGGACTATGATACATGGCCCATGTGGAACTCTTAACCCAAAATCACCTTGCATGGAAAATGGTAAGTGTAGCAAGAATTTTCCAAAAACATTCCAGCCTGAAACTAGAGTCAATGTTGATGGTTATCCATTTTATCAACGCCGTGAAGATAATAGTGTAATTATTAATGGAAAACCGGTTGATAATCGTTGGGTTGTGCCATACAATCCTGCACTCTTGCTGAAGTACGACTCGCACATTAACATAGAAGCCTGCACCAGTATCAAATCTGTAAAATATATTTACAAGTATATTTATAAAGGTTACGATTCTGCTAATGTTGTCATTCATGAAAACAACAATCAACATGAATTTCTACATGATGAAATTTCAAATCATGTGAATGCCAGATATGTTAGTGCACCTGAGGCAATGTGGCGTCTCCTGGAATTCAAAATGCATGATAAATCACATTCTATGATAAGACTTGCCATCCATTTGCCACATCAACAAATGGTTTATTTTCAACAAGGTATGGAAAATGCAGCACTTAATCAAAATCGTGACACAACTCTCACAGCTTGGTTTAAATTAAATCTTTCAGATGTAAATGCAAGACAATACCTATATGCAGAAATACCTCTTCATTATGTGTTCGAAAAAGGTATTTGGAAACCACGACGTGGAGGAAAAAAAGTTTTGGCTAGAATGTTTTCTGTTTCTCCAAAAGACATTGAGCGTTACTGCCTTCGTCTACTTTTGCTCAAAATTCCTGGGGCAACTAGCTTTGAGAACTTGCGAACTTTCGAGGGGGTTATCTTACCTACGTTCCTTGAAGCAGCTCGCCAAAGGCAGCTTTTGGCTGATGATCAGGAATGGGACAGATGTTTATCAGAAGCCTGCGTTTTTCAAATGCCTGCACAGCTCAGGCAAGTATTTGCTTTCATTTGTCTCTTTTGTAATCCATCTAATCCTCTTGAATTGTGGGAAAAATTTAATGATTCTTTGTGTGAGGATTTTAGGATGAATTTCAATGATTTTATTGCACAACAACATGCTTTACACAGTATTCAAGCAATATTCAAGAGCCATGGTGTTACCTTAAGTACATTTAATTTGCCAACGCCCAGTCCACTGGATTATCAAGATCAGGTTTTAGTTTATAACCATATCAGTGAAGCCTCTGATGCTATTGAAAAAATTGCATCTTTGAACTTGCAGCAAAAGGAAGCTTTTACAAAAATCGTAGAAGCAATTGACGATGAGCAAATAACTCCACGATGTTTCTATTTGGATGGTCCAGGTGGATCAGGTAAGACATATCTATATAATACTCTTTTGGCCTTTATACGGGGACGTGGTGAAATTGTTCTTCCTTATGCCACCACTGGCATTGCTGCCGTTTTGTTAAAAGGAGGAAGGACCATTCATAGTGGTTTTAAACTACCGGTTCCAATATTGGAAACTTCAACATCTTCAATGCGTGTCATATCAGATGAAGCAGTAACTATCCGTCAAGCAAAGATTATCATTATTGATGAAGCTACAATGATGACAGTTCATGCTTTACGTTGCATAGATGCTCTGTTAAGAGAGCTAATGGGAAATGATAATCCATTTGGCAATAAAGTTATGTTGTTGGGAGGTGATTTTCGTCAAACATTACCAGTCGTTGCACGAGGAACAAAAACTCATGTAATTGAAGTTTGCATAAAATCAAGTCCACTTTGGGAACATTTTCTTCATTTGAAACTGTCACAAAATATGCGTTCTGAAGGCCAAACTGAGTTCAACCAATGGCTTTTAGATATTGGTGAAGGAAAAACTTTATCATTTCAAAATTTACCATGTGATGTTGTACAAATTCCATCTAACATGTTATGTACTGGTTCAGTCATTACAGAAATATATGGAAATGAAATTAATACAAACTGCATTCAAGAACTTTCCTCAAAAATTATTTTGACCACTACTAACAAGGATGCAATGAAATTGAACAACGAAGTTCTGAATCTTCTTCCTGGAGCCGCATCTGAATTTTACAGTGCAGATTCATTCGAGTCAGATTTATCAGAAGGTGAGACAAACTTTTCGCAGGAATTTT
This sequence comes from Maratus michaelseni, assembly GCA_963931845.1. NCBI lineage: Eukaryota > Metazoa > Arthropoda > Arachnida > Araneae > Salticidae > Maratus > Maratus michaelseni. The sequence goes on from OZ007594.1 coordinate 267,862,884, forward strand.
TAAATGAACAAACTCCCTCTGGAATGCCTCCCCATAAATTAATATTAAAAGTTGGTGCTATTGTGATGCTTCTTAGGAACATGAATTCTAAAAATGGTTTGTGCAATGGCACCAGGTTAATTATTCGAGGTCTATATCGACATTTCCTGGATTGTGAGATCCTAACTGGTGCTAATAAAAACGACAGAGTGTTTATATCAAGAATTGACCTTTCACCAAGTGATACAAATCTTCCATTTAAACTTATTCGGAGACAGTTTCCTATTATTATTGCTTTTGCAATGACTATTAATAAGTCACAGGGACAAACATTCAACAGTGTTGGTCTGCATTTAGAGGAGCCAGTCTTTGCACATGGTCAACTTTATGTTGGACTATCACGTTGCAAAGAACAAAATAAAATAAAAGTATTTATCCGTAATACAAATCTGCAAGGGCAACTTTTGTCTGATAGTAGAGTTTTCACAAGAAATATAGTTTTTCCAGAAATTATTTTCTAGAAAAAAAATGCATACCCGATAATTAGTATGAATAAGTAGTTCTATGATGTTAGTATCTATAGTATTATTAATGAAAAAAATGTTTCAATTGTGCATCTAATTTTCTGCTGTTTTTGAAGGGCTACCTCTCGAAGCTTTTATTCTCAAGCTGAAATGATTTTGCTTTATGCTTCTACAGGTATTGCTGCCATTTTGTTGTGTCATTTTTGAATTGGGGATTGTATACTAGATTCTTGAAAAAACTTCACAATATGTTTGTTATTCTTTTTGCGAAAAACTACATTATAAGTATACAATTTGATGCGCTAACATTTTGATTTTGTTTAATATTGCTGCTGAACTTCACACTAAAAGGTAAATTCATTTTTTTTTTTTTAACCTGTATTATGTAAAATGTAAATTTTGTCTGATAGTAGAGTGTTTACACAATATATTATAGCTTTTCTAGAGATTCTTTTCTAGAAAACTTTTGTATCTATTGTATTACTAATGGAATCAGTTATTTAATTGCACCTAATTTCTGTTTTTGATAAGCTACCTTTAAAAAAAAAATTTTTTTTTGTTTTTTCATTACTGGAATACTTTGCTATTCAAGAAAACATTTAAATTCATATTATACTATTTTCTGAAAAACAGATACTTACAATATTCAAATTTACAATATATTTGTTTTTATTTATGGAAAAGATCCCTACAATTTGATAAGCATGCAATTTGCTGTCATATTTTTTGGGCTAACATTTTATATTTATAAATATCACTGAAGAACTTTGCACTGAAAAAAAAAAAAATCTGGAACCTGTATAGTATTATTACTGTTTACTCTAGGCCAGTTTGGCATGGCACAGTGCTTTCCAGCTCTTTTTAATTTCTTATGTGCCCGGCGGCCCTTTTTCATTATAACTTATGTTCACGATGGCCCTTACTGCCACTTTTTGACTCACACATGTTTATCATGTTATTTTTGGTAAAAACTACATTATATTCATAAGTGTACATTTGCTGTCTTATTTCATGTGCTATCATTTTGAATTTGTTTAACATTCATGTTGAACTTCACACTAAAAGGTAAATTCATTTTTTTTTTTTTTTAACCTGTATTATGTAAAATGTAAATTTTGTCTGATAGTAGAGTGTTTACACAATATATTATAGCTTTTCTAGAGATTCTTTTCTAGAAAACTTTTGTATCTATTGTATTACTAATGGAATCAGTTATTTAATTGCACCTAATTTCTGTTTTTGATAAGCTACCTTTTTAAAAAAAAAATATATATATATATATGTTTTTTCATTACTGGAATACTTTGCTATTCAAGAAAACATTAAAATTCATATTATACTATTTTCTGAAAAACAGATACTTACAATATTCAAATTTACAATATATTTGTTTTTATTTATGGAAAAGATCCCTACAATTTCATAAGCATGCAATTTGCTGTCATATTTTATGGGCTAACATTTTGTATTTATAAATATCACTGAAGAACTTTGCACTGAAAAAAAAAAAAAAATCTGGAACCTGTATAGTACTGTTTACTCTAGGCCAGTTTGGCATGGCACAGTGCTTTCCAGCTCTTTTTAATTTCTTATGTGCCCGGCGGCCCTTTTTCATTATAACTTATGTTCACGATGGCCCTTACTGCCACTTTTTGACTCACACATGTTTATCATGTTATTTTTGGTAAAAACTACATTATATTCATAAGTGTACAATTTGCTGTCTTATTTCATGTGCTATCATTTTGAATTTGTTTAACATTCATGTTGAACTTCACACTAAAAGGTAAATTCATTTTTTTTTTTTAAACCTGTATTATGTAAAATGTAAATTTTGTCTGATAGTAGAGTGTTTACACAATATATTATAGCTTTTCTAGAGATTCTTTTCTAGAAAACTTTTGTATCTATTGTATTACTAATGGAATCAATTATTTAATTGCATCTAATTTCTGTTTTTGATAAGCTACCTTTAAAAAAAAAAAAAAAAAAATTATGTTTTTTCATTACTGGAATACTTTGCTATTCAAGAAAACATTAAAATTCATATTATACTATTTTCTGAAAAACAGATACTTGCAATATTCAAATTTACAATATATTTGTTTTTATTTATGGAAAAGATCCCTACAATTTCATAAGCATGCAATTTGCTGTCATATTTTATGGGCTAACATTTTGTATTTATAAATATCACTGAAGAACTTTGCACTGAAAAAAAAAAAAAAATCTGGAACCTGTATAGTATTATTACTGTTTACTCTAGGCCAGTTTGGCATGGCACAGTGCTTTGCAGCTCTTTTTAATTTCTTATGTGCCCGGCGGCCCTTTTTCATTATAACTTATGTTCACGATGGCCCTTACTGCCACTTTTTGACTCACACATGTTTACCATGTTATTTTTGGTAAAAACTACATTATATTCATAAGTGTACAATTTGCTGTCTTATTTCATGTGCTATCATTTTGAATTTGTTTAACATTCATGTTGAACTTTACACTAAAAGGCAAATTCGTCTTTCTCTAACCTATATAGTATTATGTACAGGGCTTGAAATTCAATTTTTCCAAGGAGGGGAGTCTCCCTACCAACATTTTTAAATGGAGGAGAGTTGTAATGTTTGGGAGGGAGAAAAAAAATCTTTAAACCCCACTATTATTTTACGTGCTATTTAAAGAATTACATTAATGCAGACATGACAAAATACCATTGAAAAAATTAAGTCAACTGAGAATATGTAAAATGTTTATTTTTATTATAAAAAAGGGAAGAAAATTAAGTTTTATATATGCAGTGTATTTTTCAAGTTCCATTAAATGTGTTAGGGACCCTTAACAATTAGGTTGTTAAATAAATTTCTGAATTTAGATTTTATTTGATTGAGATTCACCAATCGATCGCGGAAAAGACGCAAAGTTCGTCGATCAGTCGCGGAAAAAAAAAAGCAAATTTCGTCGATCCATTGCAGAATAAACGCAAAGTTCGTCGATCTGTCCGCAAAAAACGCAAGGTTCGTTGATCAGTCGTTTAAAAAACGCAAAGTTCGTTGACCAGTCTCTTAAAAAACGAAAAGTTCGTCGATCAGTCTCTTAAAAAACCTTAAGTTCGTCGATCAGTTGTAAAAAAAAAATGCAAAGTTCGTCGATCTGTGGTTGAAAAAATGCAAAGTTCGTGGATCTGTCGCAGAAAAAATGCAAAGTTTGTCGATCTGTCGCGGAGAAAACCACAAAGTTCGTCGATCTGTCGCGGAAAAAACGCAAAGTTTGTTGATCTGTCGCGGAAAAAAATGAAACGTTCATCGATCAGTCGCTGAAAAAATGCAAAGTTCGTCGATCAGTCGTGGAAAAAACACAAGTTCATTGATCTGTCATGGAAAAAACCGCTAAGTTCATCGATCAGTCACGGAAAAAACGGAAAGTTCGTCAATCGGTTGCGGGAAAAAAAAAAATCACGAAATTTATCGTTCAGTTGCAGGTAAATTAAATAACACAAATTTCTCCGAAAATGCTGAAATTTTTTGGGCGGGAGGTTCCCGCTCACGATTTCTTTTGGGTGGGATATTTCAAAATTTTCGGCGCAAATCCCGCAATCCCGCCCTGAAATTCAAGCCCTGATGTAAAATGTGTATATTTTAAAAATCTTTCTGTATTATTAGAAAAATGTCTTTTTACTGTCATTTTTGATGAACTGCTTTCTTAATGTGGAGAGTACTGTAATACTAGATTCTTGAAGCAACTTCACACTATGTTTGTTATTGTTTTTGTGAAAAACTACATCATAAGCATACAATTTGCTGTCTTATTTGATGTGCTAACATTTTGATTTTGTTTAATATTGCTGCTAAACTTTACACTAAAGGCTAAATTCTTTTTTTTTTTCTTTTTTTTTCTAACCTGTATTATGTAAAATATGAATTTTGATAGTAGAGTGTTTACACAATACATAGCTTTTCTAGCGATTATTTTCGAGAAAACTTTTGTATCTATTGTATTACTAATGAAGTAAGTCTAAGTGCTTTAATTGCACCTATTTTCTGTTGTTTTTGATGGCCTATCTGTTTTATTATTATTATTATTTTTTTTTAGATTTTTGTCATTACTGGAATACTTTGCTATTCAAGAAAACATTAAAATTCATATTATACTATTTTCTGAAATACAGATACTTGCAATATTCTAATTTACAATATATTTGTTTTTATTAATGGAAAAGATCTCTACAATTCATAAGCATGCAATTTGCTGTCATATTTTATGGGCTGAATTTTTGTATTTGTAAATATCACTGCAGAACTTTGCACTAAAAAAAAAAAAAATCTGGAACCTGTATAGTAATATTAGTGTTTACTCTAGACCAGTTTGGCATGGCACAGTGCTTTGCAGCTCTTTTTAATTTGTCATGTGCCCGGCGGCCCTTTTTCATTACAACTTATGTTCACGATGGCCCTTACTGCCACTTTTTGACTCACAATATGTTTGTCATGTTATTTTTTGGTAAAAACTACATTATATTCCTAAGTGTACAATTTTTCTATTTTATTTCATGTGCTATCATTTTGAATTTGTTTAACATTGATGTTGAAATGATGTTGTTTTTGTTACACTAAAAGGCAAATTCTTCTTTCTCTAACCTATATAGTATTTTGTAAAACGTGTATATTTTTAAAATCTTTTTTTATTATTAGAATAATGTATTTTTTCTGTCATTTTTGAGGAACTGCTTTCTTACTGTGAATTGAGTAGCTAATATTCATAAACATGCAATTTTCTGTCACTTTTTATGTATCTTACTGCTTTATATTTGTTTTTTATTACTGTAAAATTTGGTTCCTCAAGAAAAGCTAAAATATACTCTATCATACTAGGGATGCATAACCTTTTTATGAGGAGGTCCACATACGAAAATGTCTCGGTTCTCGAGGGCCACATCAGTAACACAGATAATATGCTCTTTTTTTGGGGGGGTGGGGGGGATGATCCATGGCATATAATCAAATGAAAAACACGTTTTCAAAGGGAAGGCAGTTTTCCAAATTTTTTGGCAGCCAATCAACAACATTCGAGATTTTTTTACATCCAATAAACAAATCTCGCGAATTTCACATGCTTGGTCAACGAAATTAGTGTTTTCTCAAGTGCACGATTGGTGAAATTCGCATTTTTTCCGCATACAATCGACAAAACTCATGTCTTTGGGCTTGATTGATGAAACTCGTGATTTCTCCTGGCCAGATCGACAATATTTACAGTATTTTTTTTAATAGTGACTGACAAAATCCTCAACTTGGGAATTTCCTATGTGGATATCTATAGTATTGGCTAGCCAATTAACGAAATTTGTGATTTTTAACTGGCTCTGACGAAACTTGCAATTTTTTTCACAAGGGAAATTGTCGAAATTCATGATTTTTTTTTCTGTCATCCATGACAAAAACTGAAATTTTTCCAGTTATAAATTTGATAAATTCACGGGCCCAAACATAACCTATTGTATGCCACAGGTTGTGCATCCCTACTATCATACTATTAACCTAGACAATTATTTAAAACTAACAACATTTTAATGTTTTGTGCAATTATTAAACACTTTCCGAGTCTCGATTTAATTTTGCGTATGTAACATAACGATTAGCAATGTGATGTGTTAAGCTCATTAGAAACTTATCGATAACTTTTTTTACAGAAAATTTCACACATGGATTTTTTTTTTTTTATGTTTAATTTGAATGTTTTTTCCATTTGTTGAACTATTTCAAAAATTGAATATTGAGTCAATATCCTGTCATTTTTGACGGGGGGGTATATACTAGTATATATATATATATATATATATATATATATATATATATATCTGACCTATGTCATACGATAACGCTCGTATTTATAAATCAATTTTGATGAAACTAATTGTTTGTATTAAGCTAACCAATATCTCGACCGAGTTCGTTGGCCAGCTTGGTCCGCAATTTTGTTTCAAGATGGCGGCCATTTAAAAATTTAAAACTAAAATAAATATACAAAAAAAATGAAAATTCAAATTTATTTTTTAATTACGTGTTAGGCTTTGATACAAGGATTCCAGAGCATTTTTTGGTTTACCTCTATCTCAAAAAATGGCTGAGATAGAGCAGTTTGAAATTCTAGGGTGGCTGACATTTTGAAACAAAACAGCACATTAACGCGATTGCTCGCAAATTATTTTCTTTCATTGTTGTAATAATTTTCCCAATCATACGCATAAAACTATATTTTCATATCCGTTAGCGCCAAAATTGGCGACACTTGGCGAAATATCGCCAAATTTGGAGACCAAAATAAGTCTTCATAAATGAAGCCAATTTGGCTATTGCTTAATAATTTGGCGAATTTCTTATTCAAATTCAGTATTAACGAATCTTTTGTAAACGTTTCTTTGTATTTTAACTTGCTGTTTTCGTGTAACATTAGCTAAAATTTTAAAACGAAGATATAGGAAAGCTACCTTTTCCTCCCGGTACAGGCCGGAAGGACTTTTTCTCTTGCATTTTCTATTTCTTTTTATTTTCACCTTTACTGTAGAGCTGATTTAAAGATTAATTGAATCAACAAATTGTGCTTTAAAGTTTCATAATTTATATACTTTTGAAAATCCTATTTACATCTTATTAAATCAGCATTCTGTAGTATAAAAGAATAATTCGCAGTGAAAGCTCTCTTTAAACATTTCTCATTAATGATTTACCACATCTGATTTTTCCTTTTCTTTTTCCTTTTTTCTCTTGCATTTTCTATTTCTTTTTATTTTCACCTTTACTGTAGAGCTGATTTAAAGATTAATTGAATCAACAAATTGTGCTTTAAAGTTTCATAATTTATATACTTTTGAAAATCCTATTTACATCTTATTAAATCAGCATTCTGTAGTATAAAAGAATAATTCGCAGTGAAAGCTCTCTTTAAACATTTCTCATTAATGATTTACCACATCTGTTTTTTCCTTTTCTTTTTCCTTTTTTCTCTTGCATTTTCTATTTCTTTTTATTTTCACCTTTACTGTAGAGCTGATTTAAAGATTAATTGAATCAACAAATTGTGCTTTAAAGTTTCATAATTTATATACTTTTGAAAATCCTATTTACATCTTATTAAATCAGCATTCTGTAGTATAAAAGAATAATTCGCAGTGAAAGCTCTCTTTAAACATTTCTCATTAATGATTTACCACATCTGTTTTTTCCTTTTCTTTTTCCTTTTTTCTCTTGCATAATCTTTTTCTTTTTTTCTTATCCTTTTTTTTTTTTTAAGGGTGGGGGGTCTTATTTTTCATACCTCAAAATAAATTATACATTCCAAACACTTACATTCTGTAAATTTAATATCAGGATAGATTCACTTCGAAAATAAACTAGTCGTTTGGTGCCACCGTAATACTCGTAATACTTACCCATCATAGATATGCATAATATAAAATATGAAAATAAAACATGTGTAAACTATTTATAAAATGCATTGCAATTTGAATAAAATCGTGGCTTGATGACGACATAAACCTTAAATAATAAAACCTTAAATACCCATAACCTTAACCAGCTCTATTACTGAATTGCGTAAGAAAAACGTCCTTATAACTCTAAAAATGATAATTATATTAACTAACAGTTTACTGCTTCGGATTAAGTGTCTCTTTTCCAATTAAAATATATCTTTGGATTGAAATTTGAATGAAATACAGGGTCATGAAAAATCGAAGAGTGTGGAAAATAGGATTACAAATATCTCGGCAACTCATTATCCGATCAACTTCATTTTTTATGCAAAATTTATGTTGTTTTATTGTCTTTTATATTCACTCCTTAAAATAAACAATTTCGAAAATTTTTATATACCTTTCATCCGAACGAATATTTCGAGAGTCCGAAAAAAATAGTTCCGGGTAATCGAGGTTACTGAAATTCAATACGCTTCTTCCCATTTTTATATACTAAGTACACACCAAATTTCAAGTCTCTATCTCAATGTGTTCAGGAGATAGAGCGTTTACAGACACACACAGAGACAGACGGACGGCAATTTTTTTTTCTAAAAATATGTTTTTTGGAATCTCCAATGTCTGAAACTTGTAAATCCGTAAAAAAAAAAAAAAAAATTTCGATTTTCAAAACGATTACAAGATTTACCCTACACTACATATGATGGGTAAGTAATAAAAAGAATTAATTGATTGCATTCAATATTTTCAACTGGTTTGTCAAACCTTTAGAAGTGTAAAAATAGTGCTAAAAGCATTGTATTCGAGGTTAGAATCAATTGTTGAATGATGAACTGCTAGCTCCTTTGACAAAGTTCTTTCTAGTAATCATTCAGCACACTACAAAGAAATGAGTAATGAGAATTTTTGTCAGAAATCGTTTCTAATATCATTTATATTCATTTCTTACATCAGCGAATAGTGAATGATTTCTCAGAACAGATTATTTTGAACCTCTCTATCGAAGGTCGCATGCTAAATCCGAAAATCTCCTTCCTTTTTTTGTATTTTATTCTTTATTTCAGAAGACATTTAAATCCTATTAGTACTTCATTCATAATTACTCTAAAGCTTTGTCAGAATGAAAAATTAGGTCGTTTTAGTTAAAAGATCTCTACAAGAGGTCATTCAGACAATCTTTTAATTGATTTTTTTTTTCGAGTATGTGTGTATTATGTTAAAAAGACATGTTAAATATACGCACGAATATATAGGTATAATTTAAGCAAAATCAACAGCCCATGTAAAAATTGAATTAAAAAAAGATTGACTACACTGCAAAAAATAATTGTTGATTTTGCATGCGCGGTATGCGTATTACTGCTTGCACGGCATCGTATTACTGCTTATTTTACTGTTTAATACTGTTAATTTTACGGTATAATACTGGCAGCTGGGGTGCCAGTTTTATACTGCAAAATCAACAATTATTTTTTGCAGTGTAGGGTGCAAATATTCATTTATTAGCATTATCATAATCAGCGAAATTGTACACTGTGTGTTGGGCACTGTTAAATACCCATTTATTTATTTTTATTTTTTTTTTGAAAATGGGTATTTAACAGTGCCCAAAATGGATACACAGTGGTAACCAAAACAGGCATGACTCAATTTGGCACATATCTAAGAATCTTTCGACCCAAATTGGGTTTTATTTTTCTTTTCTGTGTACTTGGCTAACGATTTAAGGTGTCTAGGACACAAAAATCTCGAAAAAAAAAATCGCATTTTCACCTTTTTATAGTTTATCTCAGAATCTATTTTTTAAACATTTACTCTATTTAAATTGATATTAGGGTTGTCATTTTGCCCAATTTTTTCCCGTTGCAAAAAAATATTTCAATGATTTCTAAACTCAGGATATATAATAGTCTTAATGTAATATTTATCCGTTAAAATTCGACCCGCATTTGATGAATAAGAACTCTTAAATAGCTTCAAAAATCTGCATACTTATCCGACATATAAACGAATTCCGGTTGCCGCACAAAGTGTTTTAAATATTTCAAATCTGTGTTTGATTCATGACGTAACCCCTTGTGGAATCATGTTAATGCAATCAACTCAAACCATCTAAGACGACTGAAGGATGCAGAACGACTGACTGCACACCAACTCTATAATTTCAAAGACATTATCGAGAAAGTTCTAGTTTCAAGCAACAACATTTCAAAAATCCCATTTCAAGCAGGATGAGCTCATACCTGAAGGAGAATATAACGCTTCTTTCTGCGTGTCACAAGTAGAATTAATTTTTCCTTGTTTAAAGTCGAAATCTAAATCACATTTGATCACTTTTAACTTTATAGTTGAAAAGTGTTTATGAATTCGGTTTGTCGGGCCGTCTGTTTGTCCGTAACTCACATAAATATACTCGGATTGCCATGTAATTGATATATGTTATTGAAGTTTACTATGGCATGTTCGGTATTGAAAATGAAGCATAGTTTCACCCTTGAAGTAAAATGGTTTGTTCCGGGCAAGCTAGAAGACGCGAAGAGACAACAACTCAACTTAACTATTACTTTTTCACTGATGATGACCGAGTAAGGTCGGTTGAAAAAGTTTTGATTTTAAAAAGACTTATTTGTGTTTTTAAATGTTTTTATGTATGTTTTTACGCACCTTCAAGCAATATATTTACATTTATTTGTACATTTATGAATTTCAATTATGGAACAAGGTGAATTTACACTGAAATTTTAACTTTTTATTGAAGCATAGTTCGTTTACACTCGTTTGCAATGCATTTTAATGATGTACACTATTTCAAACGCATTGAAACTGATTAGCATTTTATCGTTCATTTACACGGTCACACAAAATAATTCGGTTACAATACTGTCTATGAGCGATAATTGAAAGACGTGTGTTTTCAGTTGTGGTGTGCGATTTTTAATTTAGCTAATTTGTTGTATATTACTTGGTGTGTATATACATTCTATAGATCCTATACAGGACTGCACAAAAGAATTCGAGTACATTTCCGTTTATTGACGGAAATTACTGAATGCGAATTTTCAAGTGTTCTATGCGTTACCTAACAAAACAAAATTTTTGCATACTATATACAAATCATATACAAAAGCGGCACAAAAGAATACTGATATTTTTTCAACTATTGATGGTAGTAACTGAAATTGGGTTTTCCAAAATTGCGTTATGCGTTTTCCAAATTGTTTACTAAGATATCTTTCACCTTATTAAACTGTGAAATTTTGTTACATTATTCTGAATGTATTGCAAAGTGTTTCATAATCTATGCTTGACGCGTGATTGTTCGTTCTTGTTTTTTTATTGTACCGTTTTCAACACTTTTCAACGGAGTTGAAAAGTGTTTATGATGACTTCGCTTTGTCTGTCCGTACTCTCTCGTAAATATACTCGGATTGTCCTGTAACTTTTATACGTTATTGATTTTGTATGCTTTTATATTATATGCTATTGAAAATTAAGTGTGTAGCATTTATAGTTTGTTTACAATACAAGGACAGTCAAAAAGTATTCATTACCGTCAATGAGAAAAAATCGTTTCAAATGCATTTTAATGATGGTACACCATTTCAAACATAATGAAATTGATATGCATTTATGAAGTGCACTAAAACATGCATTCTGGCTGAATATGGGGTGCAAAGCATTTATTATTCATTTACAGGGCACACAAAGAATTACGTTACACAATGGTCTACGGGGAAAAACTGTTTGCTATGTATTTTAATTATGTTACACTATTTCAAATACTATAATGAAATTGATATTCATTACTGATGTTTACTAACAAGACACTTGCTGTAGAATATGATGTGCATAGCATTTATAGTTCATTACAGGGATACAAAGTTTAACTAAATTTTTACATACTCCGTGGTGTGTATAAATGCTATAAATATTATACAGGGCAACACAAAAGAATTCATAAGCATAAATGAGTATCGGCGTGAAATGCTTAAAGGCGATTTTTAATTGAGTTGTGCATTTTTAAGTTGAACTATATTTATTACTAGCTGTTACCCGTGACTTCGTTCACGTATCATTAAAAGAAGCATAAATGCATTAATTAAGCAAAATATTTCATTCCCGATAATTAGAATCGTAAATAATTAACTAACTCTTTATCACATTCCATAGGAGACAATACCGTATTTCTATGTTATACAGGCCTTGACATAACTAAGTTTTAAAAAAGTGAAAATTTGTGACAAATAATCACGAAAAGGAAACTGCAACCAATGAAAAAAGGCGGGCCAAATAAAATCGTGGAAATCGGCGAATTGTGTAAAAACATATGTCAAGTTTACCTGGTAAACTATTTTACTTTTCACGCCTTTGTGAAACGTTTTAGTAACATCCTTCAAAGATAATGGAAATAGTATATTCTTTTTCATTAAATTCAATTCTTGTGAATAGGGAGCAATAATTGTAGACCTAACTGCAAGGATCTTAAATTTGCCTCCTTGATTTAATTTATACCTGAAAAAAAAATCTTTATTTCTAAATGAAAATATGTTGACAGACGACTTTTTGTTCTCCAGAATAAATTGATTCATGAAGTTTGAATATGTGAAAATACGTTTTTATTTTTCAAAACTTTTACTGTAATCAAGATTTTTTTTTTCTTTCACTATCTATTCAAATTGAAAATAAATTCCTTTTTTCAGTTTTAATGAAAAAAAATACATTAATCCGTTTTATTTCTGCTTTTTTATCCACAAAAATGGAATAATTTAGTTGCCATTTTTAGAGAAACTTCGTTAAAATTTACAAAAAAAAAAAAAAAAAAAAAAAATCTCGGAATTTAAATCATTTTTTTAAATTCTGAGAGTTTATGACATCCTCCGATCAATGATAACCGGTCTTAAGTAAATCGTGTTGCGTTCGACAACCTGAAAGGAGTGGTTGCGAAATGCAAACAGGCGGTCAGATTTTAATATAATAGATTCGTATTTATTTTTCTTTTCCTAATAATTACGTTTTGGTTTTTGGCAAAAAACTCTCATCTGTATGTAACTGATATTCATGCTTAATAATCGGTGTAGATAAAAAAAATATTTCAAATTTTTCGTTTTAAATATGGCGTAAAAGTCATTTACTTTCTAAACTTACCGATCCTTGTATGATTAATGTAAGGAATTGATTCACGCTCCTTGTAAAACACATTTGAAAATTCCCGTTTTATTTCAAATATGACGTCACTTTTTCCTGAGAGAAATCTCTTTTTAATGGCATAATTCTTGTTAATTTCCTTTTTCTGGCAATCAGGGTGTAAATTTTAGCGGAAAACTCACATTTGTATGTAACTGGTATTCAAGCTAATTATTAATCAGTAACGATAAAAATATTCAGTTTTTCATCTTAAATAATACGTCCATTATCTATCTACTTTCATTATACATTGATATTCATGCTCCTTGTATTATTACGAACATTTGGAAATTATATGTTTTATTTATGACGTCATATTTGTCCAAACCGAGGAGGATCCTTTTCATAGTTTCATGGTCCAAGCGAAATCTATTTTTTAATAATATATTTAGTGTTGCACTTTTCCTTCTAATTATAACGCAGTTTTTGACAGAAAAAGATCTTTATAATGTAACCGATATTCATACTGTATCATCATGTATAATGTTGTTTCAAATACCACGGAAATTCATCTTCTTTTGAATTCTTTTTAATTTTCATTTTTCACGTGAAAATCGTTCAATTGAAAATTAGTTGTTGAGGAGAAATTATTTTTCCGAGTTTTTATTTTTTGGCAACGATCAAAGCCCTAGCAACGATAAAGTAAAATGGTTAAATTTTATTGAAAAATGTCCATTTATTCTCTATGAAAATAATGAAATTTTTAATTATTAAAGAAAATATTTGAATAAAATAAATAAAACCTAGTCTATGTTCATTTGAGGGTTATAATCAAACTACATGCAAAAATACAGGATCATTAAAAGCTCCATTTTGACGCTGGCTTCAGCCTAACATTTGCACACAATCAGATTTATAATATTATTAGGATACTAGGAGATGTTTGTAGAATATAAATAAAATCATATACAAGGCCATGCAAATAACTGGATAATGGGTGACCGCCAATGGATGATAATTTCTGGAAGTGTGATTTCAGTAGTTTTAAGCGCGTTTTATCCTGAATTAAATTTTAGCTAAATATGTGGCGTGTATAAAAAGCTGTTGGTAATGTACAGGGCTGTACAAAAAAGTCCAAGTATGTTTCCGTCTATTGATAGAAATTGATGAAGATGGAGTTTCAACCTATTATGAGTTTTCTTACTAAACTAAATTTTAAAATACTATGTGGAATGTATACAAATCTATAGATCAAAATACGATTACGCAAAAAAATGGAGTAATTTTCCGGTTATGGTCGCCAATTGCTAAATCTGGTTTTCAAATGCGTTATACGTTTTTTTAAAAGTTTACTTAGGTATCTTATGTATCATGTTACCATTATTAGGAAAGTTTTGTTAAAATATTCTGGAAGTGTTGGAAAGTGTTTCATAATCTATACGTAACGCATGATTTGTGTTTCTTGTTTTGTTTTTTTTAAAGGAAAAAAAAATCTGTCCAATCCATGCGAAAGAAAAAAATTAAAAAAAAATTAAGGACGATATTAATTCTACAATCTTATCTGTTTCTTTGCCTAAGGCATGGAAGCAGTAGACGGTAACACACATTTACGTGGTTAATTCGTTAATTCTTTGTTCTTTTTTTTGCATCGTAGAAAATGATTCTTGGTGTTATACGCATTACTGCACTCCACCCTTTCTTATAAACTACAAGATGACTTAAAGTAATGTGAGTGTCGAAAATAGAACCTGGAGTGGTCTAAGCCTGTCCAAAGCCGAGAAAAGATAATTTGCCGGAGGTTCAAGATGAAAAAATAAGAACATCTCTTCAATTTTAAGATGATAAGTATAGCGTTATTTGAATTAGATCTCCTGCTTAATGGCGTTAAGGATATACTTGACATTCGAAATACCTCTAAGGCTTTAAAAGCGATAATGTAATTATGAAGATTGAAAAAAGTTTATTCCTTCTTTATCTCTCCTCTTCTATCTTTTATCTTCATCTGTCTATCCGTTTATCTCTTTTTAAAGTGATGATAAATTTCACATTTGTTTTAAAAGTATTTTTTAATTCATTTATAAAGATAAGCCAACTTTATATTTTTTTCCCTTAATTACAAAATGAATTGATTGAGCTATTTGAGATTGTAGAAAATTATGTAACTCATCTTCTTTGTTTTGGAATAAATGATAGTCACATAGATTGTTAGTCAGAAAATGTGAATTCCTATATCTATCTATGTACAATATATTCATATTTACAAAGCCTGTTTCGTCTACGAGTAAAGAAAAATCCACGAAACAAATGAAAAATGACATTTTCGAAGTTTGGCTCCAAGAAAACGCTGCAAGTGGGGTATTCCAAGAAAAAACAAGGGTTTAGGAGATAGTATTGATGATGTATTGTTATTCTCTTAGCTTCTTGTTATTTTGAGTAAAGAATAGAAAAAGATAAATTTGTTTTGCAGCCTGAAGGATCTGACAGCGCATAAGGATAAATTGAAGAGTTTGTTTTCCAAAAAATACACGTCACAGAAAATACTATCAAACTTTCCCTCCCTATTTACACTGACTGTAAAACAATGTTCGTTTACAGTGTTCCTTTCACAGTAAAAAATGCAAATATTGTCTTTTGTTAACACAAGATAAAACAGTGAATAAATATAGACAGTCTTGAGCAGTTTATTGAAGTTGAATTAATATTTGTATTTGCGAACAAATATTGATATTTATTTAAGAAGAGTGATACGTCCTTGAACAATTTGTTTTTCTTAGAAAAAGAGAACAACGTATGAGGGATATCATCTTTTATGCATTAACTTTTGATACTGAATAGAGTATTATTGCGTCTTCGCCTCAAGCTTTAAAATGATTGATGTATTTCTGGACATAGCCGTGTCCATAATCCCGATAAAGAACGATAAAATAGCTATTTATTCAAAGAACTATTCACGCGGCAGTGGAAGAATGAATACCTATTTCCATAAACCACAATGAGACCCAGAAATGTTAATCTGTTTATCTGTTTCGTTTAGGCGAATCACGTTTATAAGTGATTTTCGAAGAGATAGAAGCAACTTGTATTTTATTTTATTTCAAGTGCTGATTACATACTGATATATTGATTTAATCTAGGGCCACTTATCTGGTTCTAGGAAGTTTCGTTGTTATATGTTTCTCTGTCAGGCAAAGAGGCCGACATTTCAGATGATAATATTCAATTTTTCACATCATTCTACGGAAAAGATTGTTGATGCCAAATTCAAATTAACTTGTATTTCATTAAAAACATGACATCATTTACCAGTTTGATTGTAAAATTCGCAACTATATATTTGAGAAGCAGATATGTGTAATTATCAATCTCTTTATCGATATCCCACATTCATGGGTGTCGGGAGAGCGATATACAGAGTGAGGCAAAATTTTGATTGTGATTTGCAGGTAATTTAAGAGCTCGGTAATTTTTAAACATATTTTTTCTCTATATCACAAAACTTTTTTTAAAAATTATTAATAAGAAATAGAAATTTTAGATTGTTCTGATTTTAGTGTGTAAACAGTGTGTGCAAGATGATGGTTAGGGTTTGGGCAAATAAAAAACTTAGGGTGTGACTCTGTAGTCTGTACTGGCATGACCGATGCTTGTACATAATCTGAAATGCAGTATATTTGTGAAACTATAAACATCTCAGTAAATAATGGGCGTTTATGTTGTGAAACTATAAACATCTCAGTAAATAATGGGCGTTTATGTAACAAAATCGTACCATTAATTGTGAGATATACAGGCGAAAGAAACCGTTAAAATGATAATGGTGGAAAGATAATGGAAGAGTAATAACATTGCATAGGCCCAAATTCTCTGCGGTGAGTGCTAGTGACACAGGCTCTGCGTTTATAGGGGTTTTTTCAACAAGACTAAAAAGTATTTTTATTTAAACATTTAAATACAAAATTAAGGTTAAAAATACTCTATACCAGCCCTCCTTATTTATTGAAAAACCAAATAAGATCAAAGCATTTTCTTAGCGTTTAAAAAAAAAAAATACAACCCCAATAAGTTTTTCATGACCGGGTCCCTCAATGAAAAGGCCAGCTCTGTCTGGAATAAAAATTTCAGAGAAAATTTTCAAAAATGATTTATTTCATAGATACTTTTATTATTATTATTATTATTATTATTATTTTAAGAATATATCTTATCTAATCATTTTTAACAATTACAACCATATGAATGCTTATATATATAATATAAAATGTATGTGAACAATCTATCACAACGTACGTAAGACGTACTTAGCTGTACTGGAAAAGGTGGCTACATCTAAGATAATAAATATATCCAGTATACGATCAGAAAAATGTCAAATTCTCTCTTCAGAAAAGTCTGACTGAAATATCAGACTTTTCTGATTAATATCAGAAACGTTTTTGCGAAAACATAAGAATCCTCTCTTTCGTATAATTTCATCACATTTTTCCTTGAAGAAAACTAAGTAAGTCCACTAGCTGTTTTTGTGATGCACTGGCCTTGTTGAGGATCAAATTTGATTGCAACTTCGTGATCCGACTTGTTTACCGGTATGTGAGATTACATTATGCTGGTAAAATTACTGAACAACGTTCCCTGCAATTTTCGTATTCTGCTTTCCATTATCTTTATTCTATGTGTATTTTTTCGGTAAAGTATGAGAAGTAGTGAAATAATAAATATAGTAAATTATAACATAAATATAGCGAATTATAGAGTTCAAGAAGATAAACATTTTAAGGAATAATAGTGGGAATAATCTTGATATTTGAGAATTTTTTTTTTTTTTTTTTTTTTTTTGAAACTCTATCATCGAACAATCTAATTTCTTTCTTCTTATTATTATTATTATTTTCAGAAACATTGTAACTCGTGCCGTATATATGCTAGGTTAACCTTCTACTTTTAAATTCTCCCATAGTAAATCGTGTTTTAAAAAGTACAAAGTAAATCTAAGAAACTTTCTTTTGTACTTTTAAAACTTTCACCTTTTTCATTCCGTTAAAAAAAAAAGAGAGAGAACTTTAAAAGTGATATGGAACGCGTTTCATCTCTCATACATGAATATAACTTTCTTGACGTGACATCATTATAGAATTTCTTTTTTTTCTTTTTTTCACTCTATTTTTGGCATCACTCATATCTTTGGGTTCGGGACAGAATCTCTCTCCTCCACTTGTCATTTCGACACGTTGAGAAATAGCGGAGAAAATTTATTTTAGCTATCGTGTATGTGAATGCCAGAAAGAAAAACAGAGTCAAGAGACCCAATTCGCATAATGCGACAAAAATCACTTCTTAACGACCGCCTCTGTTTGAATACCCCACACATCAGAAGATGCTCATGTGACGTTACCTTCTTACTCTTATTTATCTACTTTTTTCTCTCCTTCTTCTCTTCATATTTTTCTATTTGAATGTTTCTTTTTTGTTATGATTTTTATTATGATGCTGTCGTATTTTTCTTTTCCAATAAAGATAATAGGATTTTTTTTTTGTGCCTTATAATGCAAGATTTATTGGAGGGGAAGTTGCGAATTTTTGAATAAAAAATTGTCTTCTTTTGTCGTCCCCCTTCGCTTGATTATTGTGACATTTTGATGGATCGTCATTTACTGTAAAATGGATGATACAGTGTCAGTGTCAGTTTGTATCAGCTTTTTTTTTTTTTTCTCTGTTGGAGATATATCAATATAAAAGCAACATAAAAAGCAATATAGAAATGTAACAAATGAGAAAATCCGAAACTATAACCTTACCGTCTTTTCTTCAAATTAAATAATTGAAACAGTTCTTTTTTCCGACAGGGGAGTTCTGCTCCACCCCCTCCTCTAAACCATCCGTTTAAGATGAATTTTAATAAAAATCAAGAGAAACACAACTATAAATTGTATTTTATAAGGGTCGGGGGCGTACTAATCCTTAGTTTCTCTTTCATTTAGTGTTCGATTACTTTAAATCCCTTGGAAAGAATACATTTTACTTTTTTCTTTCAAAAATCAGAGATTTTTTTTTAATAATCTGTTTGAATAATAACATAAGAAAATACAGAAGATGGTCATGTGACGTTACCTTCTTACTTTTATTTATTTATTTTCACTTTCCTGTTTCCCTTCATATTTTTCTATCTGAATGTTTCTTTTTATTTAGCTTTTTTGTTATGATTTTTCTTATGATGCTGTCGTATTTTTCTTTTCCAATATAGAAAATAGGATATTTTTTTGTGTCTTATAATGCAATATTTATTGGAGGGGAAGTTGCGCATTTTAGAATAAAATGTTGTCTTATTTTGTCGTCCCTCTAGCTTTATTATGGAACATTGTGACAGTTTGATGGATCGCCATTTGCTGTAAAAGAGATGATGCTGTGTCGCCCTGTATCAGTTTTCTCTCCCTCTCTCCTTTTTTTTTCTTCTGGTGCCGGTTTAGAATTATTTCTCACTTTCTTCAAAAAATGACACGCACTCTATCAAGTGACACTAAAAAATATTATTATTAAGAAACTAAGAAGTAAAATTGCAAGCAAAATTTCTGTTATTTATTTATTTATTTATTTATTTATTGAAATGCACACTACAGACGAATCCATTTACAGTGTTGCAAGACCATCATAAGAAAAAACAAAACATATATATATATATATATAAACATATTATATACACAAATACATCACATACAACACGAATACAAACACAAATTAAGAGATTAAAAGTTCAGAACATTTATCCTTGAAGACAGAATAGGACATATTAAAAATATCAAGATGCACAGAGAATTCATTAAATATTTTGTAAAATTTATATAAAGAGAAATTACCAACATAATTATATTTAAGAAATGGTAATTTAAAAAATTGAGTGCATCTGAGGGATCTATTCGGTACATTGAAAGCAATAGAATTAAGTATATCGCTGCAATCAATCATGTTATTAATAACCTTGTAAAAAATAAAACACAAAAAAGATGTATTATTATTATTATTGTTATTATTTAAGTTTTGGAATAGTAGAAAATTAGATTTTGTTTTTTGCCATATTTGCCATATCCTAGGATTCCTAGGTACGTAAACGCGCACTTAGGAATCGAGACTGTATTCTATTTTTAGGCATATTTGTCGTAACCCTTTTTTTGCAGAAACCTTCTTTAAATATGTAACATGAAAGTAGAATAAAGAGTATTAAAAATATAATAACTAGTACATACATAAAGAAAACAAACAAGTGCAAAGTGTGGACATACGCTACTGCCAAGCCTATCTGTTTGAATCTTTGGAATCGTACTCTTGCCCATTCCTATAATCGTGCCATGTTTATAGATGCAGGTGATCAATGATGCAATGATCTAATCGATAACGACCCTTCGGAAATTTCTAAATTAATAATTCTGGCGAAATCAGTGGTGTACTTCCTTGAAAAATGTAGCTGTTTCTGGTTTCCTTACTTACTTTATTCAGAAACTAAGAAGTAAAATTTATATTATTATCATTATTTTTTTTTAAAGTTTTGGAATAGCAGAAAATTATATTTTTTTTTGCCGTATATAACGCGCACCTACGAATTGAGGGCTGTATTTTTCTATTTTTAGGCATATTTGCCGTATTACGCACACCCTCCTTTTGGCAGAAACCTTCATGAGATATGTAGCATGAGCATGAAAGTAGAGTATTAAAAGTATAATAACTAGTACAAACATAAAGAAAACAAGCAAATCTAAGTGTGGACATACGCTACTGCCAAGCCTAATCTGCTTGAATCATCCGAAAGCGTTTGGATGGCGTTTGGAATCGCACTCTCGCATTCATAAAATCATGCCTTCTGTTCTTGTTCATTTCTTATGCTTAATATTTAATCTTTTATTTTCATATACGGCGGTATAACACGCACCTGTAAAATTTGATGGATTTTCTTGTTTCAAAAGTGCGCATTAAACGCCAGAATATACGGCCTTTATTGCTAAAAGAAAAAAAAAAAAAAAAAAAAGCATGCGAGGCAGTGTATTACTGCTTATTTCACTGTTTATTACTGTTAATTTAATTTTACGGTATAATAACTGGCAGCTGGGATGCCAGTATTATAAAATCAACAATTTTTTTTTTTTTTTTTTTTGAAGTGTATTACAGGACAATTAAAAAAAAAGATTAGACTAACTTAATAGGTAGATATACCAAAGCAAACAATTTTTATAGGAAAGCAGGGTCGCAATCTATTTTTTCATTCCATAGCATATCTCACTTGAATTCGAACCTAACTACCGTTCATAACTTTAACTAAAATGAAGATGAAATGTAATTATATCGTGAAAAGTGATGAAAGCGTACAGTATTTTGGTAAGTGGAGTGATATGATCTGGCAATTGCATTGCAATATGGAGGGAGCGTCTTGTTCATTGCCATTCTTACAATGAAAGGGGAAAAAAAAGAAAAATGACTTTACGGTATAATATTGGCACCCCAGCTGCCGGTATTATACCGTAAAATTAACAGTAATAAACAGTAAAATAAGCAGTTATACGCTGCCGCGCATTACCGTAAAATCAACAATTTTTTTTTTTTTTTTTTTTTTTTTTTTTAGTGTACTATTGCTCGCGGTATTCTTTTCGCACAAGGAAAGGTCAGTCTATTTCAAATATCTTCATTATTGTTAAAGTTATGAACAAACATTCAGATTCGCGTGAGACACTGGGTATTTTTGACTCAATAAAGGGATTGGGACCCTAGTTTTCTGTATAAACATTGTTTGTTGTAGAGTGCTCTACTATTTCATAAAGTTTATCCAATCTGTTTTGAACCCCCTGTCTGGCGAACTTGTGCTCAAGTGACTATGTAAATTTGATTGCGTTGGGTGGTCCTGTCTTATATATGTTTACAGCTTAAAAATACACACCCTGCTATAAATTTATTCGAATAAAAGCAATAAATCTCTGGAGTTCTATTAAATAGTTTTAAAGAAGGCTTATTGATGAGCAGAAAATAGATAATATGAAGGTATTATTAATTATTTCGTTAAAGTTATTTCTTAGAAAGTATTATCACCACCCCTAGAACATATCGATATTTATCTCTCTCTCTCGTTCCTTTATTTCTTCTTCTCTTTATAATGCATACGCCTCTCTTAAACAAAAACTAATTACAAACAACATTAAACAATATTTCTCAATCTATTTCAACCGATTTACGCCCTGATTATTTATTTCTATTTTTAGATTAATTATAATTTTTATTTTTATAATTTTTTTACATTTTACTTCCATTCATCATATATTTTCGTTCCCGAGTTTCGTGCCATTTTTTTTTTCCCTGTATGCCGTTTTTTAACTTTCAACAAATTTGTACTCTTATATCGCTATGACGAACTCGGAGCGGTCAAGCAAAAAATAAACAACCAAGTTACTACTTTAAAATGACTTTTTTTTTAGAAAAAGATTTCCTCTAAAATAACAAACTGAGTACTCGGAAGACATTTTAAAATGAAATTTCATTACATCCTGCTGTGAAAATGTTTATTGATGCAGGTGATCAATGATCTATAACGACCTTTTGGAAATTTCTAAATTCCCTGTTCTGGCGAAATTAATGGTGTGTTTCCTTGAAAAATGTAATTGTTTCTGGTTTCCTGTGTTTTAACGGGGATTCAGATTCAGACGTGATTTACTTTCCCTGATTTTTGCAAATTTTAACCCGTAATTTGGAAGGCGCGGTCTAAGATTGCACTGTGAAGATTCTTGATGTGGAAAACACCATGTAAAAGTTTTGTTTTCTGTCATAAATCGAATATTCAAAGTACACAATACTAATATTTTAAATAAGGAAGCTTTACTGGATCCATAAATAAATGCGGTCTCAGACCCAGTTATGTTTTACTTTTTCATATCCACTGTTACGGATTAAGGAGTCAATATAACTGCTAACAAACTTTGATTTTTCGAAGAACTTAGAGCAAAATAAAGATTGTTTGGATTATAGAAAACTTTTGACTGTCGAACATAATTAAAAGAGGATTAACATCACAGAATAGAAAAATTGCTTTAAGATACCTAAAATTCGAGATATAGACGTTTGACTTTCAGAAGTTCAACTATACTCTCTTTTTAAATTCCTTTTGTTAATTCCCCTTTAAAGATTTATAGCATTAGCAATCCTGCCGGGAAATCTATCAAGTTCACGTTTACAATAATTCAGAAATTTAAACATTCGGTAAACATACTAGTATGAATACCTACACAGGAAGAGGGAGGGAACAAGGGAGGGCCCCTTCCTTGACTTTCAAATTTAATTAGCTAAATTTTGTTTTTATCTGGTGATTTTGAAATATATATATATATATATATATATATATATATATATATATATATATATATATATATATATATATATATATATATATATATATACACTATATATATATTAAACACTATGAAAAATAAATAAATAAAAGACTCTTTGTCAGGGGGACGGGGAGGGAGCGTTGCCCCTTTTGAACCACCCGAGGAAAAAAATGTTTAGTTTTGTTTACTTTTTTTATGTCCATATATTTAAAAGTTATCTTAAACGGGGGAGGCGGTTAAGGGGGACAGAGCTCCCCCGATGAAAAAGATGATAAACTGTTTCAATTCTTCAATTTGAAAAAAAGCTGGTAGAAGCCTACTTTTAGATTTACACTATTTCTTATTTGTTATATTTCTGTATTGATTTTCATGTTGACGTGTTTAAAAATTGTCTTGCACAGCGAGTTTTGATAAAAAATTTATGGTTTATCTTATTCCATGTTTATATTCTACATTAAAAAAAATTCAGTCTAGGCACATTTGTTCCAAAACTGTTCCCCTTCCCTGATTTTGATCTGCGGGCACCCATCCATGCTAGCGTCAATGCAAGCAAGTACAACTATCAATAAACAGGGATTTATTGAGCAAATGAAACTTCAACTGCGACTACAAAATCATGAATGTAACATTTCAAGCATGGGGATACGGCAATATTTTGATTGTTTTGACAATATATTTTCGTCCTTCTGTATTTCAGTTGGATGCCAGCGGCCATATTTTGACTTCTTTGACAGTTAGTACTCTATTCACTACCACAAGTCAATATCTATAATATATCTTTAAGTATGTTCGTCATCCTTCATAAGTTTTAAAGTTGGCATTACATCTATAGAATAATGATGTTCTGGGATATTGTTTAGCTATTTGAATACAAAATTATTGATTTTAACTCAAGAAAGAGTATAAAAGTTGGCTGGAAAAGGAATAAAAAGTGTTCTCTAAATAACGAACTTTATAATTTTGAAATACTAAATTTGCAATGCAAAAATCACATTTGCTTAGAAATATTTGTTATGATAATTTCCTATATAAGATCTAATAAAATTTATTTTTAGACTATAAAAATATATTTGTACTTATAACGGCTTATGCATTTGGAATATTCATGACTCTGGTTTTACATTTTAATATTTCACATTGGTGTTAATGATATGTGATCCAATTTATAAGTTTGGTTGGGTGCTAATGATCTTAACTTTCCTATTTCATTAAGAATAAATGCAGCGTATGCTACAACTGGTATTATTTTGCAAAATTATTTCGGTAGACGTAACTTTGATTTATTCTACCTTAAATATAAACAATTCAACCAAACGAAGGTTAGTCTTATTCCGCCTGACGAAAACAGTTGTAAATTAATTTCTCTTCAAACTCTACTCGTTATTTATTTATTCTTTCCTTCTTGAGTTTCAAAAAGTTTTTTTTGAATTACTGAAACTAGGTAATCCAACCCGGGGTACCGGGTTAAATTGTTGAAGATGCCCAATGTTCGCTCGGTGTAGAACGTAAATAAAAATCGTTTTTAATTGAAAATTCCAAGTTTACATAATAGCAACTCCAATTTATAATTTTTTTTCCCCTTTCTCTCTCTTTCTTTTTAAATGTTCTTCAGGTATGAGTAAATTTGGCTAATTACCATTGAAGCACATGCTATGGTAATTTTATGATTGCACAAGTTAATTATTAGCTATGTGGTATATTCTGATTACACAATATCATTAATTATCTCTTAGTAGATTTTAGTAGAATGATATTAGAACTTGATATGTTTTTGAAATTCATAGATATTATAATTATATATATATATATATATATATATATATATATTACATTTAGTATATTTTCTTAGATTTCCCACCAACTACACCAAAAAAGCATAATTGAACATTTTGAACAACATTGGAACAACAATTGAAAGCATTTTGGAAACTTTCGAAACATTCCATTTTTTATAGTGACAGTTTTTGTGATTGTGATTATTTCAAAGCTTAAGCGTGTAGTTCGATTACATATCTGTTAAAATTGTGTTTTATTTTATTTATTTATTTATTTATTTGTTTGTGAATCTTTAATTTCGTTTGGCAAGTTAGTTATGGAATAATATAATACACGAAAACAAAAATTCTGAATTATTAACATTGCTTTAAGTGCAAACGGGTTATCTTCCATAATTGGGTTGTACGTAGATTCCATAATTAAGTTGCACTTAAAAAAAAAATCATAGATGAAAATTATTTTAAAAATCACAAAATTAAGTTACAGCCGTCAAACAAATTGCATTTGAAAGTACACGTCTGGTCACGTGACAAGCTACTCATCTTCTGTTCACGAATTCTTCCTTCTACTACAAAGTACATTCATTTGTTACTTCCTCCGCACTCCTGGGGATTATAATCCTTTTGGAATTTCCTTTCAGATTATCTAGTTAAAACACGTAGATAAATGAATGCGTCTTTAATCCAAGTACATAGGAAAAATTATACAGATAAATACAATACAAGATTAAAAAAAATAATAAAGTTAATTAATTAAATAGTAATTTATATAAAATGTACGTCTCATTGACGTCAGAAGCATCGAAACTTGACATCTCCTCTGTATAAATTTATTTTGAAAAGGAGGGGAGGGGTGCCAAAATTCATGCTTGCCCCGGGTGAAAAAAAAAAATATATCACAGTTTCGGCCCTAAAAATGAGTCAGAAAATATGTCAGAAAGTTTGGCGTTATTGAGTGAAGAAAAACATTTTTTTCAGAACCGCCTTAAGATGGTTCCGTTGGATCACGTGATGAAAGATGCATTGTTAATGTAGTGGGGAAGAAAAAAAAAATGTTAACTATAGGTTGTTGCGATTTTGTACATTAGCGCTATGAAAAACGATTTCGTAATGACTTCTTACAATGTTTAACATACACTTTTTCGAGTCCATTACAATCTGAAAAATCTTTTGAATTTTGAAAGATGAGAAATTGCTGGCGTCACGCCCTTCTGAATATTATATAAAGCAAAATGGGAAATGTACTTTTTTTCTGTTACATGATGGCTGTAATAATAGTAATGGAAAATATGCATGCGGATATTGCTGCCTTTTCAAGTCGTAACGTAGTTTTTTTTTAAATTGCCAGATGTCATATTTTAAATGATATGTATCTCAATGTTTTTAAGCATTTCTTTCTTCATAATTAAATGATCAGTCAAGTACAAGAAAAAAGAAAAGAATTCTGCATGAAATTGATAAATGTTAAAATATAAATGACTTGCCGTAAGGGTTAAAATGATCTCAGCTGTTATAAGAATCATTAAGGGTATGACTCGAATGAAAAAGTTTATATCTTAGATCAGAAATGTAAAGAAATGTTAAACATAAACCATTTACTTTGGTATTGTTTTATTGTATTTTACACCTGTGCAGTTAAACGTCAAACAAATTCTATTTTAGGCAGACGTGGAATCCTCACCCCCCTCTCTTTTCGCAAAGAAAAAAAAAGGCTTGAGTTGATATTCATAGATATCTATACACATGCATATTTTAAAGTTGATTTCATTAAATTTGTTTTATTGTAATTACTAAATGTTTTAGTATAGAAAAGATAACGAGAATGAAAGAAAAAATTTGTTTTATTGGCAGATTTTATTTAAATGACAGCGATATTAAGACACTTAAATATTTGTTAATTTTTAAATTACCCGTATTTTAAACTAGCCTGGCGTGCCCAATCCTAGGACGATAACTTTAAATATACCTAAAATCATCTTATTTTTTCCATTTTTCCAAACGAACCTCATTCTATGCACCGAATAATAATAATAATAATAATAATAATAATAATAATAATACAAATCTCCCGACCGTGAGATCACGTGCGTCGTCATACCAGCGGTTTTTGACAATAAAGGGGTTACTTTGGAAACTAACGCTGAAACTTTTTCCTAATTAAAATTTCGCTGCGTTTTTAAAAGTTTCTTTCTTTCTTTTTCTTTTTCTTTTTTTTTTTTTTTAGTACGATTCCCGAAGTTTGTTTCTTACAGTGATGTAAAATATAATATTGGATAGAATAGATATCAAATAGATATTGGTTGATAAAAATACAAATTTCTCATTTTAGGCGAAATGGGCACTTAAAAAAATCGCGAAAGATTCAGAAATTGGTGTACGAATTTCGACTAAATTTTATTGAAAGAGTACTAAATGTACTATAATGGGAATATAGAAAAGATAACAAGAATGAAAGAAAAAATTGTTTTATTGGCAGATTTTAGTTAAATGACAGCGATATTAAGACACATAAATATTTTTTTGATTTTTAAATTACCTGTATTTTAAACTAGCCTGGCGTTGCACAATCCTAGGACGATAACTTTGAGGTTGAATTTGTGTTGCTTTTATCAGTGGATCAAAATCTCCGGCTAAAATTTTCAATTCAATATAAAATAATAATAAATCTAACAAAAAATCCTAAATGTGATCCTCAGGTGCATTGGGACCTGTCTTCGTCTATCCAGAACAAAAATTGCAGATCTTTACGTACGATTAATTTTCCCTAACCATCGTAAACAAACAGACAGACATACACACACACACACCACACAAATAAAAACTTTCTTTTATTAATAACAAAGATCATTGGTTGAACTTGGCGTTAAAGTGTGTGTCATTGTCAGTTGACTGTCATACCTGAATTGTAACGATTTATCTATGGCATGCCTCACAAATATCGCCGTAACTTTATAATCAAATACCACACATAAGGATGTTCAACATACCAAAAAATTACTTAACGAACAGTGCAAATGCCTTTGAAATCCGTTCAGTAGAAATTAAATTATACGTTATGTCCTCAGAAGTTACGCCCTTCTGAATATTATATAAAGCAATATGGGAAATGTATTTGATGACAGTAACAATAATAATGGAAATGAGGTGTGAGAATATTGCTGCTTTTTTAACACTTTCTAGGATAGTTGAAAAGCGTTTATGAATTTGGTTTGTCTGTCTGTCCGTGCTCTAACTCTCGTAAATGTACTCGGATTGCCATGTAATTGATATATGTTGAGGTTTACCATGACATGTTCGGTATTGAAAATGAAGTGTGTACCATTTACGGTTAGTTTACAGGAACACTCAAAAGTATTCCGTTACATTACGGTCATTGGGGGGGGGGGAGGGGGGTCGTTTTTGGTGAATTTTGCTACACAAGCGTGTACACAAAGTGCTACACAAAAAATTTTGGGCTCGGAGCCTAAGGAATGGTGGACTAGATGGACATTGTGCTCAGTTATGGAAATGCACGAGTTAAGTTTTAACCACTTAACATTTTTCCCGAATACCGCTCGGGCAAGAAGAGTTTTCTTGCTTCGTTGCTAAAAACTTTTGATTACCACTAATTTTAAACTGCATTCTTCGCTTTATTAATTGGGCAGAGGTTTTTCGATTACATAAGGCAAAAATTTTAGTACGGAAAAAGTGGTGTTTTGTCCCTATTTTTAGTTTGTTGTGTCCAAAAAGAAAAAAAAAAAAGAAAAAAAAACTTAAGGGCACAAACTTAATGCACAAGTACTGTTTAGTGAGATATCATTCTTGTGGCCTAAACAATCATACGATTCTATGAGAAGGGGTGTTTTCGGGAATTTTAAAATTGAGACCGAGAGATTGAGGGGAGAACATCAGTTAAAGGAACAGTTAAAGATTTTAAAATGGAACAGAGGGGTTTTCCGTTTCAACATAAAATTCAATATGAATTGTAATTTTGATAGTACAGCACAGTTTTAGAATATAATTAATGAGTTTTTTTTTTTTTTTTTTTTTTTTTTTTTAAATATATGTATAATATTCCTAAAATTAAAAGGAAAAAAAAAAAGAAGAAGAAAAAATCTGCAGCCACCAGTCTTTTGAAATACCAATAATATGAAACTGCATTGTTATTATAAGCGAAAAATACTACGGTTTTATTACTGCTTCTGAAAAGTTCCTCTCCATTACACCAACTTGAACTGCTAATTCATCGTGTTTCCTTATTATAGTCAATTTATAAATTTCCCTTTTCCGACCATTTACCTAAGTTGACGTTTATATTCAAACATTGTCAGCTGGGTTTACATTTAGGGGATTAAATAAAAGAAAAAAGTCTTTTTTATGTCTGAAATTTCCGCCATTAAACTGTCTCAAGCGTTCTTACTCCTTTTTTGCTTTTAGTATTTTTTTAAAAAGGTGATTTAGAAAATGCAAAAAAAGAAGAATTGATTTAAAGTTTAAGCACTGAGTCTTTTTTTTTTTAAATTATTATATTACTATAGTTTATTGTTATTTTGTTTTTTTTACGTCCAGTTATTGTCTACGTTTCATTATTTTCTCCTGAAAGCTTTTCATTTATTAAGTTTTATTTTTATTTTTTGTTCCTTTCGTTTTTTTAGCAGCTCTTTTCTTCTTAAAAGTAAATAGTGCTTAGATTTGCCCAAAAGAATGCATAGTTATTTCCTCTTTTACATATATATATAAAAAAAAAAAAAAAAGGTGAAAGGTATATGTGGCGAATTTAACAGATCAAAAGAGTTGCCGAATCGTAAATTTCTGGAGTTTTTTTCCCGAACTATTGCCCTCTCTTCCTCTGCAAAATACGTGACTTTTTAAATGGTTAAATTTTACTGCATTTTTTCCTTTCATATTATTTTTTAAAGACAAATTCGATCGTTCATATGGAGCTTATGTTTCATGAGCGGTCTTTTTTTTCAATGGAATATTTTCTTTTTAAACATTTTTTTTAAATTCGGTAATTTGAAAGACTTTGATATATGCTACGACTACAATGGAGACTATTGTATAGCTAATTACTGTATATTATGCGTATTGTTTGCAAAGTAATTAATAGAATATGTTACTTATTTATTTGTTCTGTGTTAAGGATGATTAAATACTGTAACTTTTCAGTATATATTTAAAGATGTAAAATCGAGAGAAAGTTTCCTTTTTCTTTCTTTTCTGTTTTCTTTGTCCTAGACAAAATGACATAAACAATGGGCATTTTTTAATTATCATTTTGAGACATTGAGCAGCGTTTGGAAAGGATGTTTTTCGATATTTAGAAAAAGGCCTTTTTATGTAAACAACTAGTCAATTTTAATCCAATTTCAATTACTTTGTTTTTTTAACATCGCGTGATGTTTCCTGCTCACCAAATTACGAGAAAGAGTCAAAAGGAATTAAGAAATTATTGTTATTTTACAAAAATACAGACACGTGTTTTCATGGGCGCCAGTAGAACAAAATCCAGGGAGAGACAAAATTTTGGAACTGATGTGTCGCAGCTCGCAGCCTTAGCCGCGTAACCCCCTCCCCTTCTTTTAAATGGATAATATAATATATAAACGTGAAATAAGATAAACTAAGAATTTGTTTGACAAAATCTCCAGAGCAAAGACAAACTTTAAAGTTTCTATCAGCAGTTTTCAAAAACGAGAGTTAAATAAATTTCCTTCCTTCATCTTTCTCATTTTGTTTAATTATTTCAAGTCACTTTATAATGAATAAATTTTGCTGTATTTTCAAAATCATCAAAGAAAGAAAAAATTGTTTATTAAATTTCAAAATCCATAGAGAGTCAAGGGCATTCCCCCTCCGCTTGATACTTGATACATCGTTTACCTGGAGTAAGACTGCTGTATATATTTAGTAGCTCTAACCTGGAGGAATGATATACGTATTAAACCTGTTTGTCGATTTTTCCCCCCTTTAAGTTTCTGGACATTTACGTACAGTCGGCCCGAATTTTTTGACGCAGCTTATCCCTAAAGGGACCTCTTGCTATTAAACCGCCTAACAACCAACCAACCAACTATTTATTTGAAAATGATAAAATACCCATTTTTTGCTAAGACTATGCCACTGGCAAGTATCTAAAGAAATACACTAATGTTACAAGCATTTTCTGGAAGCTCGATTTAAGACCCATGGGCGCATGCAGACCGAAATCCTGGGAGGGACAAGATTTTGGAACAGATGTGCCTGCGGTACGCCTGTGGTACCTAAGCTGCGCTTTTTTAAAATGGAAAAATGCTTATGAATATCAGAGTATATGCACAATGAGTATAAACATCCAATAAGTAAAACTCCTTTTTTTTTTTTTTTTTTGTCAGAGCCCTTTATTTAAGAGAATTTTTACATATTAGTACAAAAAACAATACGGAAATTTAACAATTAAAAAATACTAAATATTTAAATTTAATATTTTACTACCTTTTTTTTAATAATGGTGTTGTTTATTACGGTCGATTATTTACGCGAGGAATATAAACCGAGGGGGGGGGGTGCCCTCCTTAGGGGATCTTTCTAAGGGAACCGAACTCGTTATTTACGCAACGATACCCAAGGTTCGAAAAGGAAAACTCCGAACGATTAGACCGACGGGCGCGATCGTGCACAAACCCAGAACCTCCCGTCTAGCAGCTTTGAGAACATCAGAACCTCTTAGCCGTGGGGTCCATTTTTCAGAATAGGAAATTAAAGTAATTCTTTTTTTTTCTTTCTTTTTCGTCCGGGAAGCTCTATTGCCCTAAACTCCACTTTTAAGATAAATTGTAAATACATCAACACAAATTGAAAAATAGAGCTAAAAACTCTCCTTCTATATACGGATTCTTTGTCAGGAAAGCCATAAAGTACCTACTTTCACTTTTTCTTAGTGTTTAGTTATTTTAAGAATATCAAATTTTCCTATTTTTACCCCAAATCATCAGAGAAAAAGAAAATTTAGTTAATTAAATTTAAAAATCTAGGGAGGGGCAATAGCGCTCCTCTGACATCCCCTTGACGGCGCTTATCTTACTAAGCTATTGATGCATCTCGATGTAGAATGTGTTTTCTTCCACTTTTTTTCGGGCACATCAGAAGCAAGCTACAAAAGTAAGTGGGACTGAAATAAAGGTCGAATGTGCTCGCAAAGCATTGTTCCATTGTCTATATGCTAGAAAAAATTGCTGGGTAAAGACTCCGATTTATGGTGTCTTTGTTTTTTAAATTCGGCATTAGTTTGACGACGCCCTAAAACTCAATTTTACTTAACGGGGACGAATTTTGTAATAATTAAATTACATAATGTTATTCTCTGTCTTCAGTCGAATCAAATAATAGCTACTATTAAGATAAAGGTATTGTTCACAGAAAAAAAGGTAAAGTAAAAGTTTAAGTTTTCGAAACAAAAGATGTAAATGAAAACTAGTCGGATGTGCCAATACCAAAACTTTTATCTATCTCAGTCATGTTAATGCTTCAAAATTCGTTATCACAATACGAAAATTAAATGACAATCTATGCCCATCATGAGGATTCTAAATGTATAGGTTCGTTGAATTGTGTGCATGTAAAAAGGCGATATAAGCATCGCATTTTTTTTAAAAATAAATCATTGAATTTCGGCACCCAACCACTTAGATGTCTGCAACCAAAATTCCCAACCCAAGCAGCATAGAAGCGACACCTGTTGGGTAGTATACACCCAAGCCTTAATAAGGATCTATTTATGTGAAAGTGTAACAGAGTATGAAGTTTGATTAAATTTCGACGATCAGATTTTGAGATATACACTGCAGAAAATAATTGTTGATTTTACAATATAAAACTGGCACCCCAGCTGCCAGTATTATACCGTAAAATTAACAGTATTAAACAGTAAAATAAGCAGTAATACGCTACCGCGCATGCGTGCATACTCATATCAACCGATACAACTTATATCAATGAGTAAAGTTGAAAATTTCCGAAAGAAGGAACGGGATTTTGAAATATAGATAGTTTCGGTCGAGCATCGGTCAGGCCGAAATTTTAGCAGCAGTTTCGCCAAAATCGAAACCGAAACCGAAATTTTGCTCGATCTCTATTAAAAACGTGTTATTTTATATTGCTATAAGTAGTATTTCTTGTTTTAAAAGTTACTTGTCAGGTCATTTTTTGTTGCATAAATGTTTCGTCGTAACTAATAAACTGGTTCTCTCTTCAATTGGATATGATGTAACACTTTTCTGTAAAATCTGTGATAACCACCGCAATCATAATAAGTCCAGTGCCACGGTTAAGCTGTTTTCCGCAGATGAAGTATTGCTTCTAACTTATTCATTATTCATTTCGCGGTCAGCTCCATTAATGAATGACGGCGTTTATTAAGCAACTTTCTTCTCGAATTACAAAAAAATGCGTTGTTGGAATGCACGAAAAATTAATTTGATATGAGTTATTTTCTGGATGGGGTATTACATTATTTATTTATTCATTCATTGTTGCGGTATTATTACTGCCTCAAACGAAAGTGGAAGAAAAAAAATGGATACCTGAGTATAACGATAAGGTCCCGGCCATGGGCACAAGCAAGAAGCGGGGGAGAGGTCATTGCCCCTGTCTGTATTTTGAAATTTAATTAACTAAATTTTCTTTTTCTCTAATTATTATTTTAAAAAATAAAAACATTTTTCTCCAGGGATGAGGGATGCCTCTCAAAAACAATATTTAGATATGTTTTCCTTTTACATTCATTTGTTTAAAAATCCTCTTAAATGTGGGATTCAGGAAGCCATCTCCCCCCCTGTTTTTCTGGATGGGGTATTACATTATTTATTTATTCATTCATTGTTGCGGTATTATTACTGCCTCAAACGAAAGTGGAAGAAAAAAAATGGATACCTGAGTATAACGATAAGGTCCCGGCCATGGGCACAAGCAAGAAGCGGGGGAGAGGTCATTGCCCCTGTCTGTATTTTGAAATTTAATTAACTAAATTTTCTTTTTCTCTAATTATTATTTTAAAAAATAAAAACATTTTTCTCCAGGGATGAGGGATGCCTCTCAAAAACAATATTTAGATATGTTTTCCTTTTACATTCATTTGTTTAAAAATCCTCTTAAATGTGGGATTCAGGAAGCCATCTCCCCCCCCCCCCCCCCCCCCCACCGACAAAAATAAAGAGAGAAAAGCTATTCCAATTCTCCATTCTAAAAATGCCGGTAGAAGCTTACTTTTGTATTTTTCTTTCATTTCTTATTTGTTCTATTCCTGAATTGCTTTTTACATTGATAAGTTAAAAAAATTAATTATAAAAACTATAATAACAAATATAAACTATAAAGCAAAATGAAGAAAAACTTTTGACAGTGGTTTAACTCGTGTGTTTTTTCAAAAATCAATTTGGGATATTGACTTTTCTAGTAAAAAATTACACACTTGAACTATCTATCTAGCTATCTGTTTATCTATCTACGTATATATATGTGTGTGTATAACTCTGCAAATTCGAACCACTCTGCCTAAAAATTAACTGGAGATTCATCCTTGGATTCCAAGGGAAGTTTCCGTTTGCTCAGTATTGTATCGCTAATGCAGCATATATCCATTTCCGCGATATACATATTAGTAAAAAGTATCCAGATCTATTAATAAAAAGCTAAAAAGATGAAAGATTTTTTTTTTTAAATCAATCACTATTTCCAAATTCATACTTGTTTAATTAAGTCATTTTCATCAGTAAATACATAAACGTTGTTAGATATTCTTATTCAGATACGAAGAAATCGAACATTTTTCTTTAAAAAGAAAGGATCTTTCACAAAAATTAACAAAGTCGGTATTTTAAGCCGATTTTCGGGACATGGCAGTCGTGGAAAGATTGCATTCATTGAACAATCGACTATAATTCAAGATGTATTAACATTTATAATAATGAAAAAAGTTATTCGACTCTTTGACATTTAAATATAAATGACTACATATATATTTAATGTTTTCAAGAATATAAATGACTTCGTGAATGCGTAAGAAATACACTGTCGCGCATTTCTGGGCGACAGCCACAAAAGAGGAGGAACTCTGCCGTTCTGCGACAACAATCGCATATAACTCGAGATGTAAATCGAGAAATCAGAATCAGAAAAGAAAAGAGCCTGTTCGATTATAAATCACTTCAATAATCATGCCTGCAAGTATTAGGCTTTTATGCAGCGGCGCTCCAATAGTGTTCGGCGCCTGTGTGTAAAGCTTGCGCCCTATATCCCTCCCCGAAAAACTATCATTTTATAAAAACTTATCAGTGCGCACAAATGAAATACAGACTATATTAATTATAAATTCGCTAAAAAAAAAAAAAAAAAAAAAAAAAAAAAGAAATTACAAAATGAATATGTAATAATAATACGTAAAAGAAGAGTACAAAAATTTTAAAATAAAATAATTTACGCTGTGTATAAAAAAAATCATTTACGAATCGAGCCTTATAGTTTGAAGTTAGATTAATAATTTTATTAAAACAAAAATTTTAAATATTTTTGATAGTAAATAAACATTTTATTTGGCAATAAAATCATTTTTGTCGTTTGTATTTTGTATAAGTATAAATAAGCTACTAAACTTACAAGCATATAAAATGCGAACATATCATAATAATAATAATAATAATAATAATAATAACATTATTTGACAAAGATGTAAGTAAATAAAAGTAAAAAAAAAAATTCTTAGTGAATTAGACTTTTTTCCCTTTCGTTAAAGAAAATTTTCGAATAATATCATGCATATTGAGTTCACCTAAAATATTTTTCTCTGCTAGCAAGATTTAAAAGTATGTTTTGTAAAGCTATGGACTGTTTGAAACTGTTTAATTTATCTCATCTATTTTAAAGAATAATAATACCGGGTGGTTATAAAATAAGTGTCTCTATTTAGAGCTGTCTGTAGCTTGAAGGAATAACCCAAATGAAACCAAAATCGGTACACTTACTATTCAAGAAGGGGAAAGAAGAATAGAATAATAAAAAACAATAATTGCAATAATCACCGACAGATGGCGCTATTGAGTGTCAAATGTAATGTGTAATACAAGAACAAAAAATTAAGGTGTAAAACCGGATGGCATACCTAATTTGTTGGAAAATGTCACAGTGAATGTGACTACGCTTTCACATGGCGGTGCCGATCATGTTCAGGTTCCGCAAGGCCATTTTGCTGGAGGACACAATCCAGGCGGTACACGACATGTTCAACTGCAGAATGTAACGCATCAGGGGTGATGTTTCGCACATGTTGTGATATGCGGTAAAGTAATTGACGTTTGTGACACCTCGACGGTACACAATATTACACATTACATGTCACACTCAAAAGCGCCATCTGTTGGCGATCATTGCAATTATTTTTCTTATTGTTCCATTCTTCTTCCCCCTTTTCGAATAGTAAGTGTACCGATTTTGGTTTCATTCCGGTTATTCCTTCAAGCTACAGACAGCTCCAAATAGAGATACTTATATTATAACCATCCTGTATATAAGCGATAAGTAATTTATTTGAGGTACTCTATAAAATGCAACACGGGTTAGGATCCCTTAGAAAGATCTCCCCACAGAGGGCACCCCCCCCCCCCCCATAGGGCCTATATCCCTTGAGTAGATAATCGGCCGTCAAAAAATCAACCAAAACAATCTATCTATAAAATGCAATTAAAATTTCAAGAATGATTAATTTTCATAAAATTAAAGAATATGTATTATTTAAATACTTCTTCCTCACTTGAAATGCTGAACGCCTTTATTATCCAGGCGCGTGTGTGTGCCACACATTGCACAATAAGTCGGTGCGTCCTTGCGTTTTATGTTAAAAAATGAGTCAGACAATGTGTCAGAAAGTTTCGCGTTTTTGAACGGAGAAAATAATTTTCTTGAAAACCGCCTTAAAACACCCGTTGTAGAGTTCATTGCCTTTGCTGTGTGATGTTGGACAATTCACGCCTGTGACACTGCTGAGCTATTTGCAACAAAACATTCATTCATGACTGATTTCCTTTTGCCGGAAATTGGACTCATGCGTTTGCCTATATGACGAGGAAAACCAAGTAATGAGTTATCGTCAGTTTCACAGTTTTGGTCAAGCTTGAAGATAAGTTTCCAGTTATATAAAACTGTTCCTCATCACGCAACCGCAGTTGGTAAATAATCACATGTTGCTGTGCGACGCGCTTTAGAACCGAACTTTTAACTATCAAACTGTTAAAAAAATATATCATAATTAGATCATACTATAATTAGTATAAACTACTTATGGTGCACATGTTTTCATTAGATAAAAGATTAGATCATACTATATTTCCTTTTCTCCCTCGGTTATCTATACAAAATTACCTTCTAAATTTTACCCTGTTATTATTTTTTGTAAATTAAAAATTATATATATATAATTATTTTTATTCAAACTATAAAACTAATTATTTTGATTTTAAAAATTAACCAAAATGTAAATATTTATAAACGTTATTTAATGAAATATATTATTATTCTGCAAAGAATTAATTGGAGTCAGTTTCGAAATATATTTATAAAGTACAAGTATACATAGAAATATATTTATTGACCTGAAAAGTTACGGAAATAAAGTGTTTCTAGTTTTAAAGTTTTTTTTATATATATAATTTAAATATAAATGTGTACTCATCACTAGGAAAAATAAATAAAAAATAAATAAAACTTTACAAATAAATATCAAAGTTCTTTGCATTTATAACTGAATTATATAAATCCGAATACAGTTGTATTATATGATCATTATTATTTTGGTTATTTGTATTATTTTAAATCTGATTAAAAATTTTAGTGCAATAGAGAGATATTTTTCAACATTAAAGTGTGCTATTAGAATTTTATTCACCATATATAGTTTTTTGATGTTATAATAGATATGTGGTAATATATTTTTTAACTTCGAAAAAAGTAAATTTTTGTCTTTTTTTCCTTTTGGGATTTGGGACAATCGGTTAAAATACGGTGTTTCACTGTATTTTTAATAACTGCCTTGAAATGCCCACTGACAAGGTCATATTGTCGTATCATTATCATGCAACAGATGGCAGCACTACAAACGACATCAGAAGTTCATCTGCCCTTACGGAATCAGCTGTTCCTAACGTGTTGTCGCTCGGCCGCTGACCTTGTCTTTCTTTACTCTGTGGGTCACGCTGTAACGGTTGGATAACATCACAATTAAATATATCAGGACGCGTTATTAAAAATAACATTTTACCAGTTTTTCACCACGTTTCTCTTCACGACGAGACAATGAGCGTTGCACTTTTGGTCTCATTTCCTCCTTTTTGCCTCCACTAATTGCTCTGACAACAAGTATTGTCCACTGTTTTGTTTTTTATTGGACGTCGAAAGTTAATACGTGATATTGCGTATAAGATAAAAGTGATTTTTATCTTTCAAAATTCATGTAATGATTTTTAAACGTCTACTTTCATTTTTCCGCATTCTTCTGTCAATGATAAGTTATTCTCTTTCTGTCTCTGAATTGGGATTTAGATTAGACTATCTGAAAAATTTATGCATGTGGAGATCAAAATTATTGCACGGATCTACAAATATTTATTCTAAACTATATTTTCGAAGAAAAAAAAAAATAAAAGATTTGATCAGTATTCGAGAGTATACACTTCCGTGAAATCTATAAGTCCCAAGATTTGGTACTACTAATCAGATGATTTAAGTAATAGTAATTGCAAGTACTTTTACTTCTCTGTAATTACATTTCTTATTAATTTGTAAATATTAGATTTGTTTTAAGAATCTTTTATATTTGTTGATAAAATTAATGCTTCTGGAATTAACTTTTAAGACTTTCCTTAACACTGCGAAATATTTTATTTATACATGCGTAAAAGTTTCAGATTACAAATAAGTGAAAATTATATTTTATTTTTCCTTAAAAGGAATTTATTTTTTGTGAAGTATCATCAAAGTTGATGTGTTACAGCGAGTTCCGCGTCATAAAAATTATGACAAGGGGATAATAAGTGAATACAACTATTAGCAATAATGTATCTTACTTATAGAAGGGGGAAAAAAAATCTAACCAGTATATGGAATCAGTATACAAAATGGATGTGACAAATTTTTTCACGTTGGGATGAAAATGATTTCGTAATTGTTGTATAAAATTTGTTCAAGACCACGATTCCGAAAGGGTGGCCGGGTGGAAGGAGGGAGTAAGCTTTGAAAACCTTAACTGTATGGCCATTTTCAATTGTTTAACTGTTCTCAAATATTTAGAATAAATTGATGGAAATGCATACATTTATGCATTATAATTCAAATATAATAATAAGTTTTTACTTCGTCATTCTTCTTTTTTTTTTTTTTTTTTTTTTTTTTTTTGTTTCTTGTTCTTCCTGCGGTATGCATAGCAATTTTTTTCATAATCTTAGAAGGCTCCTTTCCTTTTCATGCAATGCATAACTTTAGAAATGTGTTCCTTTATAATTCTGAAATTTCTGCATATCCTTATGCGTGCGTGTGGGATATATACGTGGGAAGTTGTACAACATGGAGGTGCTAAGATAATTAGTAAGTAGGCAAAAGGAAACTACTGGTATATATCGAAATGTTTCATTATTCATACAATACATTCAAGCTAAAAAGTTTTATTTTTAATGAAAAAATTGTCTGCTTAATTCATAGGTACCGGCAAGAAAAAAAAAGACTGATCTTGCCTGAATTTTGAAATTTAATTAACTAAATTTTCTTATTTTATAATGGTTAAAAAAAAAAAAAAAAAAGAAGCAAAATTTATTTTTCACTATAAAAAATAGATGAATGAACAATGAATTCTGTTGGTAAAATGCTGAAATGATTGATTGCCACCAGAATTCAGGAGCAAATCGATTTAAAAATAAATAAATACTTTTCTACACGTACATTATTAACGAAACCACAGCCTTTCAAAAGTTAAAGTTAAACGGCGGCGGATTGGAGAGGGGGGGGGGGGGGGAGGGTCAATGGATCATGATTTCCCTGAAAATAAAATAAATTACTGTTTCATTTCTCCAAACACATCTATATTCCAAAATCTTGCCTCTCCCTGGATTTCGTTCTGTATGCGCCCATAGCTTAATTTGTTTTCTCTTCACAACGGTGGCAGTGGCATATGACGCTCACGAATTTCTTTAGACCTCCCTCTCCCCCCTCCTTTCGGCAGACGGTTTACCTTTGCTTGACTGCGCAGCTGCTGCAGATGCTAGGATGTTCACAAAATGCATCGCAACCGTCACAGTAACGTTCAAGAGTGACCTGTAAAAAGATTTATAATTGCTGATTTATCCGGATTTTAGTTCCATTCTTCTCCCCTTCACCTACGCTTTCTATGTGCGTATACCATATGCCGCAGACATTGTTATCCTGGGGGCATGGAAAAGGGGGGAGCACGCGCATCTGAATTCTGAAGCTGTGTCGCTGAGATTGAAGTGGCAGCCGAACTGAAAACATAATATGAAATCAGGAACTGCTTCTCTCGGATTCGTTATGAGGACATTTGCGGAAATAATTGGGCCGCAGTAGACTTATTAATTCATCATAACGCTTCTTTTATTAAAGTACGCCATTTAACAATTTTGCGAATGGAAGTTGGAATGTTGATTTCGATATTCTAAAAAGGGTGGGGGGAAAGCATAGAAAAATATGGAGAAGGGGGCTCATGGAGCACGACTTTCAAATGACAATTTTTTTTTAAGTCACACAAGCTTTCCCCAAAATATATTTTCTTTCTTGAGGTGCTTGATAAATAATTCATCATTGAAAAACTATTTAAACTATTTGCATAAGAAGCAACTATAAATATTAAATAATTTCTAACGTTTAAATCTGCTGACTACAATGTCCGGTATGAAAGCTGCATTTTGATTCTGGACTCATTTTATTTAATATTTAAAACTTTCAGTTCGCAGTTACATTTTTTCATATTAGTATAACAAATTACGAAGATTTAACTCTTGGGAATTGTTGCGCGAAGTACGATTACATGATAGAATATTTAGAACTGATTCTGTTCTGTGAAAACGTGTTTTAATGAAATCACCGGGGGGTGGGTCTGCCACCTGAACACCCCGTTGTCTCATAAATTTGATAATTGTTAATCCTAACTCTGAATAATTCAGTATCTTAAATCTTGAATCCTAATAAAATACTGATTTTGTGATAATGGAATTCTTAAATACGTTGAACCTTAATTATTCTCATAACTATTTTATTACTTATTGATAATCTCAGTTGTCTAATTTATTTTAAAATGACTATTTGATTCCCTACCAAAATTTTTGAATTGCTACGCCACTGCAATGGGGGGGGGGGGGATGTTGCAATCAGGTAGCTAGGGCTTTTGTCTCTGTGCTTACTGGAATGACTGTTTATGTTTTGTGTATAAAATTTTCGGAGTTCGCTTTTACATATATGATTACATAGAATTAACAAGAACTTCGTATTTCTATGATATGAATAGGTAACTATAACAGTTTAAACAACGTTATTATTTTTTCTAAAATAGATTTGTTCGTTCACATGTTTTCAACAGTCAAAAATTCGCTACTATATGCGCATATTAAAATTACATTTTGGACTCTTTAATTTGTTTTAGATAGAACATATAAAATACTGAATTCCAGAGAGTTGTCAGTATCAAATTAATGAGACAACGGGGGAGGGGGGGGTGAAGAGTGTACGCCCCTAAAATGAAAAGTATTTGATATAATTAAAAAAAATTGCAGAAAAAAACACAGCCTTGGTGTATTAGTGAATGTAATCGTATTTCGCGTTCCTATTAGCAAAAGCTTATTCTCGAAATCTTACTTATGAATAAAAATCCTACTTACAGAGCTGATGTTGGTGTCTCTGATCTGCAGATTTACTAGTTAGAAATGTAATCGATATTTATAACATATCTTTATGTGCAGAAATGCTTTTTCTTTTCAGAGATGAATTATCAAACACTAAGGGCAGGAAGCAATAGTCTTTAGAACAGTTCTCGTGAATTAAAAATTTCCTTCAGTTGAATGGGGGAGGGCTTGCCTCCCAAACCCCTTTCTTTATTACGCCCATGGGGCTATCACAGGTCAACAGATAAATTTCTGCATGTGTGGTCTCACTCATTTTCTAAGTTTTTTTTTTTTTTTTTGTGTAATAATAAAGTAAAAAATTATTTTAGTATAATTTTGTTATAGATGGAAACAAAATATTTTTCCCAACCGGAAGTCTACAACAAAGTTATTTCAAATAAACTATGCTTGATCTTTAAATCGGTATTGAAGAGCAAATAATTGTAGGAATATAAAGTGCTTGTGATATTGAACTTTGTTAGGGTTCAGTGATCTCGTTTTAAAAGCATCTTTTTCCGTTTCAAACACGTTCTTTCTTGCTTTCCTTTCCTCCCATGCCTCCTCTTCTGTTTGCCTAATCCCTTTTCTGGGTGTTTAGGCCATTTCCTATTACAGCTCGATTAACACACGTCAAAGAAAATTGTTTGCTGATCGACAGATGGCGCCAGTAGAGCGTGGAAGAAACAATAGGAAGTCAGGAAATTTTTCCATTATGACCTATGTACTGAGTCTGTTTACACGCTTTGATCGATTTTGTTTCAAACTAGTTCGACTTAAAATACATATATATATTTATATATATATTTTTTTTCAAATGGGGCAGCTTTATTTGGTATGGTCTATGGTATATTGAATAAATATTTGCGGATCAACTTGTGGAACAGAATAAGAAAGAAAAATAGAAGACATTATAAATAAAAACACTAAATAACCTTCGACCCATCTATGAAAGTACTTTATTGGTCTTTAAAAGTAATGTATTAATAAGGAAATCAAAATCGAAATATTAACAGTTTAGATTTTTATTTGCATATACTTGGAAATGTATTTTAGAATATTGTTCAAATGCATTGAATTCAGTTTCATCCAACTCAAATGTAATTTAAAAATTCATGATAAAATAAATGTGATGGATAATTTAAGTTGCCGATATAAAGAGGTAAACCAAGCAATCTGTCATGATAATTGCGGTTTAAAAAAAATCTTAAAGCACGCAATATACGTACAACTAACTTTTCGTGATAAAACATTCTTTTAGTATCTAAGACAAGACTAGTGTATAACAGACCAATGGGTATAAGTAAATTAGCTATTTTTATTAAGGCTGTGTGTTTGTGTGTTTGTGTGTGTGTGTGTGTGTGTGTGGGGGGGGGGGGGGGGGGTTGACACCATAACATTTGTGTTCGTAGGTCGTAGGGGTAAGCAAAAATTAATTTGTTAAGATTACGTGGCAGTAACAGGCTTCTCTCTATATATTATGTTGGCAATTTTCTTGCGATGCTATTAATGTTTAAAAAAAAAAAAAAAAGAAGGAACGTGATAGAAGAAATTGAAATTAGCTTATACTCGCTGTGATAAACCTGTGTTCTTGAATGGTTCCTTCTATAAACAAAAGAGAGTGCAGCTATCACAACAGCAGAAGCATGACTGAACCTTGCTTGTGCTCTGGCATGCACCTTTCGCTATAAGAAAGGCAATTTGTCTTCAAAATCGTTCTTTTTCTACATTTTTGCAGTGAATTTAAAAACTTTGTAATCTAGTATTATTGTATTTGTTTTTATCTATATTTTAATGGTGTATTGAAAAAGAAACAAACTATATTTTATTACTACGTACCGTACAGTCCTTGGATATTTATCATTTACTTTCTGTACAAGTTAACCAGTTTTCTTCTTTCTCTAATTTTTCTCCTTTCGTTTCAGGCGTCGGCATTGTGCTGATCACCGTGAGTGGCATCGCGTGGCGCCTCACGTCCCACGACGCCCCTTCTTGCCGTGCCATGCTCGGCCTTCAGCAGCACTCGGAGCAAGAGCCCAACAGGAGGTTTGTTCCCAGGGTGCCCCCTTACGGAAGGCCCCATCATCCCTATGCCGGTGAGTCACACTCCTAGCTGTCTGAAGACGAATCCTTCATTTTTTTTTTTTTTTTTTTTTTTAAATCCATGTTTCTCTATGGCATGTTAATTGAATCGATTTTGCTTCTGTGACTGAATTTCATCTGAAAAATCAATTACTTTGCAGATACACACAGCAAAATATTTGTAATCCGTACTGTAGGGGGCAACGCATAATCTATGGATTATCCGAAATTCAAATTAATAAGAAATTGCATTTTAAATGAAGGTCGGGGGAAAACAGAACACCGTAAGTGAAGTAATCTGCAATAGACCCTGATACTAATGAGTAGCGTCCCAAAATTGGGACATTGCGATTTCTTAGAAGCAAATTTTTTTTTTTCATTTTTTTACTTTCTTCTATTTTTACAAGAAGAAAGTAT
The DNA here is from genome assembly GCA_963931845.1 of Maratus michaelseni. Taxonomy (NCBI): domain Eukaryota; kingdom Metazoa; phylum Arthropoda; class Arachnida; order Araneae; family Salticidae; genus Maratus; species Maratus michaelseni. The sequence goes on from OZ007594.1 coordinate 267,907,491, forward strand.
TGGATTCATGAAAACTTTCGACTTCCGGTTTTCGACGGATTTATGCGTTTTAGAAGGTCCTGAACACGATGTGACTGTTTTTAGAAAATTTCTGTCTGTGACTCTGTCTGTCTGTATGTGACAAAAATTTTGTGGGCGTTCTATCTCAAGAAGTAATGCACAAAATTTAATAAAACTTTATATTCAGTTAGTCCCTGATATAAATTGGTGCTGATTAGCTTTTGGTGAAAATCGCCCAACAGGTGGCGCTGCTATGCTGTCGCGATTTCCGCAATAGCTCTATCTCAAGAACTAATGCGCTTGTTTTCATCAAACTTCAGATTCAGTTAGACCTTAACATAAATAGACGCTAATTACGTTTTGGTATAGATATTCCAACAGGTGGCGCTGCTATGCCACTTTTTTCATGATTTTTGCGATAGCTATATCTCAAGAACTAATGCACAGAATTTCATCAAACTTCAGATTTTGTTAGACCTTGACAGAAATAAATGCTGCTTATGTTTTGGTGTAAATAGCCCAACAGGTGGCGCTGCTATGCTACTTTTTTTCATTATTATCACGATAACTATGCATGTTGAACGTGAAATATATTTAGTATACTAATAGAAATGTTTGTTGAATATAAATAAAATCATAAGGGCCTCGCAAAGAACTGGATACATGGCCGCCTTTTTATAATTTCTGTTAAGCGTGATTTCAATAGTTTTCAGCGTGTTTTTGCCCGAATTAAACTTTAGCTTAATATGTGGCGTGTATAAAATCTTAATACTGTATACAGGACTGTACAAAAGAATTCAAATATGTTTCCGTCTATTGGTAGAAACTGCTGAAGTTGAATTTACAACTGTGTTATGTGTTTTCTTATACTAAACTAAATTGCAGCATACTATACAGAGTATATACAAATCTATATATACACGGTTGCACAAAAGAATGGGAGCACATTTCTGGCTGTGGCCTGTAATTGCCGATATCTGGTTTCAAATGGGTTTTGCGTTTTCTAAATTATTTACTTAGGTATCTTATTTACCTTATTAAACAGCGAAGGTTTGTTAAAGTATTCTGTTAGTGTTGGAAAGTGTTTCATAATTTATGCTTGATGCATGATTTATCTTGTTTAACATTTCTTCCAATATGTTTTTTTGAACTATCCAATTCCGAATTAAGGGGAATCTAAGCTGGGAGTGGTTAACTTTTTACATTCACAGATACTTTTGAATTTTCTTTATCATCTTTATAGGCGAATCCCCTGCAATAGATGAATTTATTTATATGGGTATGAAGGATGCACATTGCATGAAAAATGCAAATCGATATTTATACAGTAGATTGATTGTTGGCATTGAAGTATATTTATGAAAAATGTCAAATGCAGAAGCAAACAACTCTTTGCGATCTTTGCAATTACCAAAAATTGTAAAAATGAAAAAAATACTCAATAACACTGTCTTTTTTCGGTTTATTTTATTATTTCGTTTTAAAATATCAAGATGTTATATAAAATGTAAAATTATTCAACCAAAATTAAAATACAAATTTCAATATTTTAACTTATTATTAATAAGATATTAAATAAATAAATGAATAAATAACTATTCAAATTTATGATATATTAAAATTTAATTATCAGAATAAATTATTTAAAGGTATGTGAGACTTAATTTTCGGGTAAAAAAAGATTTTAAAATAATTATAGAGGCTTTTATTTGAAAAATACCAGTATTTTATGTTGTTTTCTCTAACAACACAAGTCCTTGTTTCAGGAATGATGTGATCTTTCCTGTAAAGTTTTTTAAATAGTAAATATTTTTATTTATTTTAAACAAAATCCTCATAAATCTGTAGGCTCCCACATACAGGAAAACTTGGATTTCAAACTATTAATTTCACTTTTGAAGGTAAATGAAAGTAATGAAAGTAAAATGATGGATTCTCTCAATAGCTGTACTATAAATTTATGTTATTTGCAAACTTCAACCAGAATTTCTTATGCCATATTTTTAAACATTAAAATGTGCAGCATGAATTTAGAATTTATTTCCTTTTTAAAAGTTTGATTAAATGCAAATTTTATGCAACTTTGTACTCAAAATAAGAAGCGATTACACGTTGACGTCTAAAAATATTGTATTTAACTGTTTGGAAGTTTTATTCTTTATTGACAGATGGCAGCACTAAATATTTTCTATTATTATTTCATGTGAGAAATATTGAAAAGTGAGAAACTTCAAAAAATTACAACTTTTCTTTTCTTTTACTGTTACACTGATATTAAATCTAGAATTGATGATATTTAATGTTTTACATTATCATTTAAGTATTTGTTGGAAAATTTTTAATTTTGTACTTCGGAGTGTAGTAGTGTTGAATCCAGACATTTTTCTCCGGGAGGGATTTCTGTCGCTCCGGGGTGGACATTTTAGAGTTCCGGGGGGGAAATTGCACTTTTTAACCATTAAAAGCATAAAATTTCAAATCTTTCGGGGGGGGGGGGCATTCCCCCCCGGGCCACCTCCTGGATTCAACACTGAGTCTTGAATATCGTTAATCAAATAGATGTTTGGTGCTGCCATCTGTAGGTTTTTGTAGAATATTTTTCTTCTTTATTTACTATAAATGCTAAGAAATGCTACATATTTTAATTTTGATTTCCTAAATCAATAGTTAATTTGAAGAAAAAAAAGTTTTGAAAATTTTATGAACTAAATAGTAAATGTAGTTTCTTTCTTTTATTTAATTGCAATAATAACAGTAAGATTATATTGTTTCATTCGTGATATTTTGTAAAATACTTCTTTCTTCAGAAAATATACTGATTTTTTGTTTTGTTTTGTTTTAGCGATGATGTATCCAGAGTTCCAGTACCGGCCACCCCCTCCATCGTACCAAGCTTCGATGCAGGAGTACAGGTTGCGGTTGCTGCTTTTGGACCGACAGCAAGGCTCAGCTCCTAGCACAGGGTCTGCTCTCTCTCCAGTTTCTCCGCCGCCCACCTACAGGTCGCACACCACAGTCAATTCTGGAACACTTCATTCAAGGTAGCTTGTTGGTTTAAACAAACATGTTTAAAAAAAAAGACATTTATTTTAAAGTTTTGTTAAGTTTCTTATAGAGATTTATTATATTCCTTTCCTCACACGATATATACACTTAACATACTCTCTTATTAGTCCAAAAGAAAACAAAGTAAAATAATGATTAGTATTCTTCTTTTAGGGATTAGAAACTGGTTTTTTTTCTAAAGCAGCGGATTTATTGTACTTTCTTATTACAGATTTTAAAAAATCATATGTTATACTAACGTTCTTCTTTCTTTTAGGCCACCTCTTACACTCACTGAGAGAGAGTACAGCCGGCCACCTAGCTACAGGTCACGTGCCAGCTCTGCCGGAGTGTTAAGGCCAAGCACAGAGACTCTTTGCTCGGTATCTACACAGCAGCAATCTCAACAGCCAGTCATGGCATCTAGTCACAGTCGCAACCCATCTCTCAGCCTCAGTTTTCTGTCACACGAATCTCTTTTCTTAGACTCTGGACACTCTAGACCCACCCAGGCGGATAATGTCCACTTCACAAGCCCCAGTGGTGAGTCTCAAAACTCAGTGGTTGGAGGGCTCAGTGATGAAAGTCCTGCCTCACGAGAAAATTGTGGTGCCTCATCCTGGGGAAGAAGTGGGTCTTGGAAGCCCCACTCCCATGATGTGAATGCTGTCACAATCGTCCAGACCACAGACTGTTCACAGGTGCTCAACAGGGACACTGTGATTCTTTCTGTCCCTGGCAGGGACATTGACTGTTCAACTTCTGCAGCTGGTGAAGTTCGAATTCTTGCTCATGTTTGATTGCCTCTTGTGTGTTCCAGTTTTGAGCCAAAACAAATGTGCAACTAAAAGAACAGTCTACCTTTGTATCAAAGAATATTCTGTCTCGGTTGTTAACAATTTTTATCACTGTGCAAAATATAATAATCAAGGTTGAATGTAAAACTGCATTGTTAGGTTATTTCTTCAGTTTTTATTACAAAATTTCATGATAAAATTGCCAAGAATTTTCATAAAGTAACGTTAGGCACTTAAATTAACTCTTAATATGCAAAATTTATGCGATTTAGCAATGTTTTTATATGTCTATTTCACTTTTTTTAAAGATTTTTATATTTTTAGGATTAAAAAAATATTATTATTACTATGCTTCTTATTTTTTCTCTTTTGGATCTTTTTTTATGGGTGCTGAACAACAACAAAATGAGAAGATCATACACTATGTACAGTGGTATGCTTACACTGTGTACTAGCTTGTCTGAACATCACCAAATTCTTGAAATTGTTTGTAATCTTAATATTACTTGCACAAGTTGTGTTGAATGCAAAATTTTGTTCAGTCAATGACATTACAATCATTACTGGCTACCAATTTGGTCGTCATGGCATCATAGACATGTTGTGATTGGTTAGCTATTTGCATTTATGCAAAATGACAGTGAGGCAAATGGTGATGCTGCTTAGATTGCACAAAATTTCATACATTTCTGTTTCTTCCTTTTTTTTCTTTTGGTTCTTTTTTTTATGGGCGCTGAACAACAACAAAATGAGAAGATCATACACTGTGTACAACGATATGTTTAAACTGTGTACTAACTTGTCTGATCACCACCAGATGCCCGTAATTCAAACAATGGTGTTTGCATGTAATCTTAATATTGCTTGCACAGGTTGTGTTGAATGCAAAATTTTGTTCAGTCATTGACATTGCAATCATCACTGCAGTGGTGACCCCCCCCCAAACCCAATGACGCAAATTCCCCCCCAAAAAATCTTCATACATTAACATTGAACCCCCCCCCCCCCCTAAACAGAACATCATTTGTAAAATATATTCTACCGATAATTTAATAATAGTATTCCTTACTTACTATTACACAAACATGAAATAAAAGTTTTAACAGCATAATATATAGTGAAGATCTATATTTTATTATTCGCAATCTAGTTGTTTCCACATTTACAAGTCCTGAATGAAAAGCCCGTGTTAATACGTTCACTAAGCTCCAGTTTTTACTGCAATACAAGCATTATTTCAATTAATATAATTCTAAAGATATAATGCAATATTAATGACTGAAGTAATGATTAATACTCTTAATGATTACATTCATATACGTAATCAATTTTTTTTTAATGTTAGAAAAATCAATTCTTTTCAGCATTTAAGATTAAATACAGAGAAAACAACATTACAATTTTGCCCATTTGTTCGTTAGCCGGAGGATGTGAAAATTTAAATTCGTCCAAACATCAGTGCTTGTGCCTTGCTTTCTGCAGGACATGAGCCAGTGCTCTTGCAAGGCAGTAATACTTGTTTCTCGAGATCAGTATGATAGCTCGATATATTACACTTAATGGTTCATCTTTAAATAATATAATAACAAATAAATACAATATAAACTTAAAGAATTTTTTTTTAATCAAAAATTTTAATCTACACATATTATAAAAAATATAAAATATGTCCCTTCTAAGCATTGACTAATATATGATTTCTGAGCCGTTAGTCTTTGATAAACAGTTTCAATTTCAAAAATATTTAAAATTAGCTGAGGGATTGTGTTATACGCCGTTTGGGTAAAAAAAAAAAAAAAACCTTGACGGCTCGGCCTACAGGCGCAGATAGATTTGGAAGACGCAGACCACGGGGCGCCTGTTTATTGGGAATTGCAAAAGAAATTATGTTTTTGTCATGATGCAGCAGTTGGGACCACCCACTGCGAAATCTACCTGTGTCTGTAGGCGGAACCGGCAGGATTTTTTTTTGTAAAGGTTGGTCCTATAAAAAACTTGTCAATATAAAAGTTGTAGATAATATTAAGAGGATTTATAATAAATTTAAGCGGATTTGATATCATGTGAATTGACGCAGTTATGACTTTTTTTCTTCTTAAACCCCTATTTCTCTCCCCCCCCCTTTTGAGGCCGTTTTTAATGATATCAAAAATCTGTCATACATAAATTTTCGGCCCTTTTCCTAGAAATAATAATAACTTTAAACGGATTCGATACGTATTATAATTGAGAAGATATGGGTTTTTTTCTGTTTTCACAAAAAGCCCCCCCCCCCCATTTCTCACCCCTTGGTTCGATTTTGTCAATTAACGAACTTGACCGAGATTTTATGCCCCTTGATTTTATGTATCAGTTTGGAAGAGATTTGTGCAGAATTATGGAAGTTATCGTGTTCATAAAAAAGTGATTAGATAGGTAGATAGATAGATATATATGTATAGTTTTGAACTGGGGGTGGTTTTGGGTTATGGGAGTCATGATCGTCGTAGATTTGCAAACATTTTTCAGAAATTCCAACATAGAGGAGAATGTAATAAGTATTATTTCTTACGAAATCTACCTAAAATGTATTTTTGAAGATGCTACAAAACTTAACTTTTTATACGTCCTTTGGTCCTATAAGTTAAATTTAGTGAAACAGTCCGCATGCTCTGACATGCGGGAGAAAAAATCATTTTAGTAGGACCATAAGTTACCGATTTTCAAATTTGGAAAAATTCGGCACTTAACACAGTGTCTGAAATAATGTACGATTTCGATCTAACCGCACATCACTTCAGGCACCTTGTTAAAAGCGAAAAATTTCCAAATTTTAAACTCGCATAACACGGTGAGTTTTGGTTGTACAAAAATGATGTTTTTTTCATTTGATATATCAGAGCTTCAGGATTGTTTTACCAAATATAACATATAGTACCCGTAGGCTGTTTAAAAAGTTAATTTTTATAACTTATTCATCAGAATTGCATTTTTTAATGCAAATTGTGTCCAACATAATTATTTAGTTAATTTTAAATACTTTTGCAAGTGGAACTATATGCTAAGACTAACGATTAAGAAATTATCCATTGGTCGACGTTTCGAAAAAACACACTGTATGTTAACAAATACCGTAAAATCCCGAAAGTAAGCCCCCTCCCACTTTTAAGCAATTTTGATTTTCTTTTCCATTTCCAGATATAAGCCCCCCGCACCCTCACAAACATTTTTTTTTTTTTTTTTGCACAACAAATTATTTTAAAAATCCAAGGAAAAGAATTTTCAATCTTTTGAAATTTTTGGGAGATTTCCACTTTTGCTTTTGTATAATGTTAATGAAATCCCCACATGAAATGTCTGCTTCCCTTCTTCCCAACACAAAAAGCTCAAAATCTTGAGAATCTTAAATTATTTTGGCCTTCTTGCTGCTCACTAGTAATATAAGAATAAGTAAAGAATCAGTCATCTAAACTACAATCTCTCCCTCCATCCAAAATTTATGTTTCATCCTCCCCCCTCAGGATACAAAGTTTGAAATCTTTAAAACTCTTTATTAAGAAAATATCTATTATATTTGTTACTCCCTAGTAACAGTAAATAAATAAGCAGCCATTTAAAAATATCTCTCTACCAACTCTTTCCCCCTTTTGCCCATTCAGCAAAAACATCGTTAAATTCTATTTAAAAAAATTCTTCTGTCCTATTTGTTGATCTCTAGTAACAATACGTAAGTTATCAATCATCTAAATTACCTCCGCTCCTCTCTGTCTAAAACGTACTCTTCTCCTTCCCTCCCTCTCCTCTCAGGATACAAAATTTAAAATATTTAAAACTTTTTATTAAAAAATATATGCTCTATTTGTTGCTGTCTAGTAACAATAAATAAATAGTCAACCATTTTAATTATCACTCTACCCCAAAATGTCTGCTTCCGCCCTTTTTGCCAACCCCTATAAAAGATTTTTTAACTATTCATAAAAAAAATCTTCTGTCCAATAGGACAGAAGATTTTTTTATTGCTAATAGAGAGCAACAAATATGTTGCTCTCTATTAACAATAAATAAATAACAAATCATCTAAATTTCAAACGCCTTCCTTTGAAATTCATATTACCCCCCTATCCCCAAGAATACAAAGTTTAAAATTTGTAAAACTGTTATTTGAAGAAATCTTTTGTCCTATTTCTTGCACTCTAGTAAAATTAAATAGATAATTTCTCACCGGAGTTTTCTGTCTACTCCAAAAATGCCCCCCCCCCCTCTCTCACACACATACAATATTTAAAATCTTTTAAACTATTTTTTTAAATCTGCTCTATGCTGTATTTGTTCATTTTTAGTAACAATTAATGAATAATCAATCATCTAAAATACCCAATCAATATCAATCCCAAAAGTTCCATTTTCCCCCACTGTCCCCCCACTCAGCAAATACTTTAAAATCTTTAATATATATTTGTTTAAACGCTGTTCTATTTCTTATTTTATAGTAAAGTAATTCATCTCATATAAATATCACTGATCTCATCTCAGCTACATCATCTCATATAAATATCACTCATCTAAGATAATCATTCCCTTTGAAATTTTTGCTCTGTCCTTTTCTCCTAAGGGAGAAAGGTGGATTTCTAAATATGTGAGAGGAAAGCAAAAATTTCCATCTTTTTTAAAGTTCGACTGTTCTTCCCTGAATCATATGTATATTTTATGTTTTGAAATAAATATGTTCTCTAAAATAACCCCCTTCCCATTAACAAAATATCAGTTGCAAAAACAGTCAAACTACAAAAGTAACTATTATTTTCTCTCTGCCTTACACCTCCGCCCTCCATGTCTAGAAATTCCCCCCTTTTCTGGGGATGGGAAATGTAAATTTAAGGGGAGAGTTACATGATCATTTATTCATTGTTGCTACAAAGTAACAATACAGCATAAAAATCTTTAAAAAAAATAATTTTAACGATTTTAAAGTTTGTGTGGTGTAAGGGTGAAGCAGAATTTTTCTGGGGGGGGGGGGGGAGGAGCAAATTAGATAATTATTTAATTATTGTTGCAAAAAAGTTATATATAGAGGGGGGGGGGGAATTAAAGACTTTAAAGTATGTACGGGGGGGGGGGGGGGGCAAAGAAAATAAAGAGGACTTTTTTGGGGAGGAGGAGGGGAATAATTTAGATCGTTATTTAAATATTGTTACGAAAAAAATCACAAATAGAGGCAAAAAAAATTAAGAATTTTAAAGATTTAAAATTTAATGAGATGCATTTGCAGGGGGGTGGGTATGGGGAGAAAAGCAGAGTTTTAGGAGAAGGGGTTAATTCAGGTGGTAGATTATGTTAATTTATTGTTAATATAGAGTATTAAATAAGTCTGAAAATAAATTTAAAATGAAAGAGTTATAAAGGTTAAATTATGGGGTTTTGGTACCAGGGGGGGGGCAAAGGGGGAAGCAGTGTTTTTGAGGGGATTTAGATGATTGATTTATTGTTACAATATAATAACAAATAAGGCAGAACACAATTAAAAATTTTAAAGATTTAAAATTTAACGAGATGCATTTGCAGGGGGAGGGTCTTCATGAGATGAGGTTGGGGGCAGGGGTAGAAAAGCAGAGATTTTAGGCGGAGGGGTTAATTCAGGTGGTAGATTAGGTTCATTTATTGTTAATATAGAGTATTAAATAAGTCTGAAAAGAAATTTAATTTTAAATTTCTTTTCAGAGTTATAAAGGTTAAGGTATGGGGGTTTTGTACCAGAGGGGGGAGCAAAGGGGGATGCAGTAATTTTTAGGGGGATTTAGATGATTCATTTATCGTTACAATAAAATAACAAATAAAGAAAAATATTAAAAAAAGATTTTTAAAAAATTTCAATTTTGGGGGGAAGAGAGGGGAGGGGGGGGATTTAGATTTTATTTATTTATTTATTTTTGAGTGAAAATCTGTTGAAATACAGAAGATTCTCGCCCTTTTTTATTTCTAAATTAATGATAAAAACGGGTTTTTAAATGATTTTTTTAAATCTCGATTATAAGCCCCCTTCTACATTTAACCCTTTTTTTGGTTTCGAAAAAGGGGGGTTTGGGCTTACAATCGGGATTTTACGGTATAGAAAACATATTCTGGAAAAAATGGAAAGGAAAACAATTCTATAAAACAAATTTGATAAACTTTTGAAAACAAGTAGAAGTAAATTAAAATAATAATAAACTTCATTTTTTTCCGCAGACTATGCGGTTTAATATATGAAAACCACATTTTTTCATTATTTTGCGTATAAGAATACACCAATCTGAAACACATTATTATGTGTTGTAAAGAGCATTTTCAGAAATGTGAGTTACAAGTTTAAAAAATGCAATTTTTAAGCCACTGATGTTGTCATATATTCAGAAAAATTATTAAACTCTTGATTAAACTTTTCCTCCTCTCTTTGAGAGAGAAGACTACTCTTTAAATTTATCTGATAAAATTTAAAGCATTTTTTTTTCACATATTTTTATATAATTTTTCACAACTTTTATATAATTTATCTACTAAAAATAATATTTTAATAAATAAAGCTACTTAATGAAAATAAATATTTACTTACAACTATTTAAAAGAAAAATCTTTTAAATTATTACAAAATAAATCTGAAATACAAAGATTGCAAATCGTTTTAAGAAGAATAAAATATTAAAGACGGGTCGTTTATATCAAAGGTGTATGCACATATACATGTACATACGCTGTATATGTACGTACTTAAGACTAAATCTTAATGCTTACGATTTCCCAATTTTATTTTTTATACTACCTAGTTATACAGTTTAATCCCCCCCCAAAAAAATCTCTAAATTACCCCCCCCCCCCCCCCCCCGGAAAATAAAAGGTGGATTGAGGCGTTTATTTCAGTACAAGATGTTGCCTTATACTGCTTTAACAACATACAATATTAATATACTCTTACAAGTACCGATTCTTATAAAATGGCAGACATTGTACCATTAAAACATAGTCCTAAAGCTATTGTAAGCCCCTGTATTCTGTATATGTTTTTCTTTCACACTATAATTTTTTAGTCTTATTACCTAGTAATTAATCCTCCTCCCCCTCACAAAGAAATCTAATTTTTCTTTAAATTCCTCCCTTCCCCCTAAAATTATTAGTGGCTGGAAGTATTTTTCTCTGTACAGGTTGTTTACCTTACACTGTTTTAATGTCATGCAATACTACTCTTCGAACATCCTAAAATATACTGTATTTAAATTCTAGTTTTCTGAAAATGGCCAAGTAATTTATTTTAGCTTTGTCTCTTCCTCTGAAATTCTTATTTTGTTGTTCTTTCTTATCCCACCCATCAAGAATATATTTTTGCACTCTGACCGTACGATACACCCTGTCAAACAAGATAATAAATTACTTAAGACACTTCTGGAAAACTATTCCTTTTATCACATATTGTGGTCCTAATTGCCTTTCAGAATGTGTTAAACATTTTCCCATCTGTATTCCAAGTATTTATTTTTTATTACCGCACCTTCAAAAATAGCAAGATGCAGAATGGGTTCTTATTGCCCCTATCTAGAATTTAAAGAATGAAAAAAAACAGGAACATTTCTGGAAATTGAATGTTTAAAAAAAAAAGTTAAAAGTGATGTTAAAAAAATCAAGAATTTGGTAAAAGTGAAAAAAAAAGGAAATATTAAGAATTTAAAAATCCCCCCCAAAATGTACTTTTTCTCTAAATTCCCCCCAAAAAATAAATTATATGACGCACTTTGCGTCACTAAACCCCTCTCTGGGCACCCCTGCATCACTGGCCACCAATTTAACTAGGCCATCATGACATCGTAGACATGTTGTGATTGGTTTGGATTTTGCATTTATGCAACGTGACTGTGAGGCCAGTGGTGATGCTGCTTAGATTGCAAAAAAATTCATAGAACTCACGATGCTTAGACAAAATATAGCATTATATAAAGTGGTTAAATTTTAATGAAATTAGCTTTTTCAGACTCATTTTCTTTTTTTTTATTACAATAAGAAAGTCATCCAAAATTATATTTTAGTAACTGAAGCCCCATTGATACACTTTTTTGAGGGACTGTTTTAAAAAGAAAGAAAAGAGTATGACTGAAGGAAAAAAAAAGACATACCTAAAGTTATTTTTAATGAACTAATATACTTCGAAAATAAAGTTTTAATAATAAATTTTAATATTGTACTGCAACTATACAAAAATCTGTAACATTATGATATTTTAAAATTAAAGTAATTTAAAGATGATTCAGAACGATAAGCCCCTCTTTTCCTGACAAATAAGAAAATAAAAATTATTTCAATTTAAAAGTTGATTGAAGCCTAATTTTTGTTGTTAATATTTCTTATTTTCTTTATTGCTTTTTATGCTTAAATGATTACAAATTGGGAAGGGATTTTTGACTAATCCCCCCCCCCCCTTAAAAAAAAAAAGAAGAGTATTTGGGCATGGTATCAGAAAAATAGAAAAGTCACAATTCATCCACTGTTCCTAAATCTTGCCTCTTTCTGGATTTTGTTTTGCTTGTTCCCATGAATAGATAAAAGAAAAAAGCGCAAATGAGAAATGTATAAATGATGCAAGTCATATCAGTCTAAAAGTAAATAATCCATCTTTCCCCCCTATCAAAAATACAATTTGGTTTAGTTATAAAATATTAAAAACTGGTACTTTTTTGTGATCTTTAACGAAACATGTTCTAAAATAATCTTAGATATATCAGCATTTTATAACAATATTTAGTGATCATTACAGAGGGAAAAATATATCCGAGCTTTATTATATGTAAGTCTTCCAGACTAGTTTTAGAAAAGAAAAAAAAGCACATTGAAATAATCAATACAATTACACAAAAAGTTTGTTTGCTCAAATGCAGCTTTATCAAATCACCTTCCTCCCTCTAAATGCAGTTTTACAATCAACTTGTTTATGAACAATGCCTTATAGCTGCCAAAACAACAGTCGAAATTTTTTGTTTTCATTTTTAGAAAATATTGTTTTTATGATGAGTTTTTTCAAAAAAATTATTTTTATGTATGAAACATTTGATTTTAAAAATTGTAACATGTTTTTAAAAAAAATGAACATTATGTCACAAAAACATTTATTTGATTTTTGTAATAAATGTCTTACAAACTAGCAAATCTGTATTAACATATTTTCTTTCTCCTTTTTATTTGTTTTTGCCAAAGAATATACAAAGATGAAAAAGGAAAAAAAAGGAAATATGCAGTCATTGTATTGGATTAAAGAATGTGTTTTTATAGTTTGTTTATAAGAATTTATAATATTACAAGTGAAAGAGGAGCAATAGAAAAGAAAAACAATATGAATTTTTAGTTTTTTATATTAAAATTTGTAACTATTGGGTTGGTGAATTAAATGTCAGAAAAAGAAAACCTGCTTTAAATTATTACTTATTGCCACTTAAGTTTAATTTAATGAACAATATATAATCACCATCATCATTAGTGCCTCTAATATGACCTATTGACATATCATCAACATAATTAATATAACGATTAAAAATCAACATAAAAAGGTATAAAAAACATAATAAATTTTAGTATATAGTTTTTAAGAAATAATTAAAGCTTTTAATTTATAAAAGTACACTATCTTCAATGCAAAATAAATGACTAATAACATTATTACATCTATAGTTGCTCTTGCTGTTTCTCACATTCTCTTTTTTAAATTTTATTTTGTACAAAGGGAGGGTCTCTTTTATAAAAAATATATGTTATTTTTTTAATGCATTTTTATACTTTTCTTTACTTTTGTTTTTATATGCCATTAATTCAAACTTAAATTTTAATATGCCTCAAACACAATAAGAATTATAATTTTTTTTTTCTGATGAAATTTTCATGTTTAACCAACCCAATATGTTATCAAATTATCTGTAATTTTCTATGTAGTTGATGATATAGTAATGGATTTATGTTTTCATCAAATGGTATATATTTTTGCTTTTGTCATAAATATATCTGCAATACATACGAAACAAAACTAAGTTGTTTAACGTGCAATGCTCTTGATAACTATTTTATTTCTCCTAGATTGCTAGTCATTCATTTTATGCAATGGTTTGAATTATGCTATAGATATGAAAATTATAATAATACATTATTATAGTTATTTAGATTTTTTTATTATAAGTGCGTTTCTCATGTAAAGTAACACCAACTACCTGGCTATTTATCTATTTATGTTTCTAAACACATGAAAATAACTCAAAAGTTTTGAAAATTTATAAATTACTCTTTCATCTACAGGAATTATTTGATATAATTTGCATTACTGAACAAACATATGGGGTGTTTCAAAATGATTAGTGCCAAGGTTTAGGGAAGATGAAACATACCTAAACAAGCACAAATCACCATATCAAGGATGGTCTTAATTCAAGCATTAGAACACTCGAATTGCTGAATTTTTTAATTTTATGTAAGCAAAGAAAAAATGAATTTAAAAGATAGCACATACAACATAAAAGTAAATGGTGAAAAAAAAAAGTTTAATTTCAAACTAATTAACACTAGAAAGACCATGATTGGTCATTTCAACTGGTACCAAATGAATTTATTTTGATTCGAACAAGAATTTTTTTCATAAAATAAATGAAATATATAATACAATGAAATAAAGTAAATATTTAAGTTAACAAGTTTTAAATAAAAATTCTGGTGTGAAATATTTTTGAAAAGCTTGAGTAAAATATCCAGTTGTTCTGGTGTTAAAACAGTCACACGAAGGAGTGAATATAATACTGCCATTCTTTGCAGATGTCTTACACATAATTGTGAATTTATTTAATTTTCTTTTGGAAAAGTCTTTCTTTTTAGGGTAATTCCTCTTAAAATTATATTACTCAAAAGGGTGAAGAATAATTTAATATCCTCCACCCCAACCCCCTCTTGAACATATTTGATCATGAAATAAAGAAGCCTTATTTTGAAATTTATGAGTTTTTCTTGGTATCTGATTGACAAAATATTATATATAAACGAAAGTAGAAATCAGTTATTTGAATTGATACTGTGTAATAAACAAGTTCCTTAGAATAAGAAAGTACCCTCAACCACTTCATCACTTGAGTTATGACCATATATTGTATGAGACTTGTGCTGGTGTGTTCTATCTCTAAACATTTGTACTAATATTTTTGAGGTACCTTGTAAATATTATGTTTACATAGTGACTATGCTATGCATATAAAATAATGAATGAGAACCATTTACCAATGAAGATTCATTTGGAAAATAAACATAGTTAACCCTTTAACGGGCGGTGTCCACAAAAAAGGACACCTAATTTTAATTCCAAAACTGACAAACGGCACCAAGAATATTTAATTAAAATTTTCCTTTTATTAAGTACCGGAAAATAAGCAAGTTTTTATTTTAAAATAAATTCGTTTATAAATTCTGGTGTCAGTCCATTATTTCATCATTTTACAAACAGACTTACCCCGTGCCGAAAAGGGTTAAAGAAAATATGTTTTGTAGAGTTATGCAATGTGGATGGAGCATTAAAGTCATGTGGTGGGTAATGTAATATTACAAATTGTAAAAGTGCAATGTCGGGTAGTTAAAAATTAATATTTTTATTAATCTTTTTTTCTTCTAAATGGAGATGCCAAAAACATATTAATTGGGAGCTGAAATGCCTTATAATTAAAAGTGCTATTATATGTTGTTTAAATTTCTATTTGTATCATCGTATAAATAATCTAGAATTGCAATATTATTAAATATAAATTGTGTTTGTAAAATTTTATTGTATTATGTTTAAAAAGTGATTTTATGTAAAGGACGAAAAATTGATTTTGTAACAAAATTTTTTTATATTTAGTTTTAATTTATCAAATGAATTGATTATATTAAAATGTTGTCGCTTATTTTTCATTTTAATCAACCTTTTAATATTTTGTTGTTACAACATTTCTAATGTATATAATACAACTGTGTTTATTATGATGTAAAAAGAACAGTGCTTATTGAATTTTAAGATCAAAAAATGGTTTGAATTTTTAATTTACATATCGAAAAGGTTTTTTTAGACGTAATTTTGTATTAATTAAAATTATTATTATTATTATTATTATTTATTTGATAGGATGCTAAAATTAAAAATTATAATGTATGTAGTTTACTTTTTTATTTATTTTAAACTGAACAATTTTGCTCATACAGAATATATGGTGTATAATTTTTTTTTAATCAAGATTTTTTTATATTTTCCTAATTACATTAAATTGGCCATTTGTAATATATTTATTTTTTTTGTATATAACTTCCTTTTAGATGACTAGAAGAATGTTACAAATTGTACAGAATGTTGAACTGTTGACTGTTTTATGAAGATGTAGTATAGGCAGGTGCTGCGCTAAAAACAGCAATAACGTGAGACTTATATCATGGCAAATACTTTGTTAGTCATTATCATTCAAAGCACTCATAATTAATGTTAATGTTAAACAAATAAATACTGACAATAATGAATGATTTTTATTAACTGTCATTAAAATATTTTACACGAAAACACATTATTATTATTATTATTATTATTAAATGTATATTCTCTTTAAATATTCTTGATTATAACTTTATTTTTAAATGCCTGTAAATTATTCCTTAGGTAGTAATGAAAAACATGTTTGCTTTCAAAGACAACTATAATATTTTATACCTTACCTGGAAAAATAATTGATTTTACAGATTTTTATATAAAAAGAACAATAAATCTATGTATTTCTTACTACATTTAAAAATCATATCTATGCTAAAAGATACAAAAGAAAAGAATAAATAATGATACAAAAGTGCGATTTGCACTAAAAACACTGTCAGGTTGGAGATTTTAAAAAAAAATTTAACAGCAAAAAAAGGTTATAGTTCAAAAAGTCACAGACAGAGGACGTTACTGCGAATGCATCTGCTGGAAATAAGCAAATGGGGATGAAAGAACTTACTACTCGGGGAATCCATTTTTTGATTTCATCATCAATTTAGTATGTAGGCCAAATTAAATAGCTAATGTTGCTCATAAATTTTGTAAATGCAGAAGCAGCAACGTATGCTGTTAGAAAATTCCCACCACAAAAACATCTGAAGAAGAAATAAGTCTCCGATATACAGAGCATGATTTGTGCGAGAGCAAATAGGGCAGTTATCCCTCCCACCCCTCAACTTTCAGAGGGTACCTAAAACCTAAAAACAGTGTTTTACTTAAAATAACTAAAAATTGCAGCAACAAAAGTGTCAGGGAAATGCATCTTTGCCCTAGAGCAGCCATACTCAACCTGCGGCCCGTGGGCCGCATGTGGCCCGGAGACCTTGTATGTGCGACCCGAGATACATAATCAATAACCTCTATTTATTACATTAATTGAGATGTGTATAAAAGTTTTTAAGACCTTCACTGTTCTTTTATATATTTTCATGGGAAAACAAAAACTGTCCTGTTATTTAAAATGATCTTAAATACCGTTTCATTAGTCAAAAGTTCTTTTTGCATGTAGTTCTATTTGTGCTATAGTGGTGTATACATTTCTTAATCTTCAACACTAAACCAATATTATTCCAAATTTATTCATTTGCACTATACATTTCTACACTTAAAAAAAAGTTTTTGTATTGAGAAAACGATTAATTTATTAAAGCAAATCACCTTATTTTTTTCTTTAGAACTTGGAAATGCTGCATTGTTATATTATTACGTTTAACCAAGAATGCTTATTAGGGTTGAACATTTACCGTGGATAAAAATGGCCGCAAAATGTTTTATACCACTATTTGTACATTATTTGCAATTGAAAGCTACCACAAAGTTTATTCTTTGGAAATAGTGGTGTCAAAAGTTTTGGTAATATTTCTTTTGTGACAAACGTTCAATCCTACTGATGATATTAACTTTATTATATATAGGTTTGTTATATACTACTTCTTTTTTTAATCTTACTATTTAAATTACCCTTTTTTTACATTATAATAGAATTGTGTTGCGGCCCGCCGAACTTTCCAAACATATGTTTGTGGCCTGCGAGAAAAAAAGGTTGAGTATGGCTGCCCTAGAGCCTCAAGTAGGGCTAGTCGGGGCCTGTGGTACACAGTAACTTGTTATACATTCCAAATTGGCGATTCTTTCGAAAAAAGGATGCACAGACTTTTACAATCATTCTTATTTGTGTAATTACGGAAGATGAGATCACTTTAGCCCCCACTATCTTTGGCTTTTTGAACTACCTAATGATTTTGCTATTTTAGAAATCCCACATCCCAATAATGCTTTTAGTGCAAGACGCATTTCGGAATCATGCTTTGTACTTTTTTTGAAAAACTTATACGGACTTCATATCTGTATAAATTAAATATTAATACAATTAAATGAGCACTAACAGAATTTTTACTTTTCTCATCTTCAAAATAGATTCTAATTATATATATGTGAAAAAAAAAAATATTGTATTGATAACATAAATTCATTTTTTTTTTTATATTCTGGATTAGAAGCTTAATTATTTCATTCAATATTAAAATGAAAAATTTAATAACTTTGATTTAATTAAATCTCAAATTATTACTATATATGATTTTGGTAATTGTCTTCTTTGCATCATAAGAAAAGATCACAAATAAGAAATAGAAACATAAAGGAAACATATATTTGAACATAAATTTACAGGTCTAAATAAGGATAAAAGCTTTATTTAATATTTAACACGAAATCCTATAATAAATTTGTTTCTTTCAGTTTTGAAAGTCTATATTATATTCTACCAGTTTAAAATCCATGTAGAACTTCAAAATTCCTTTATAAAAATTAAATTGAATGCCCTAAATTCAAAATACTTCTACTATGTTGAATACCAGATGTGTAAAAACATCCAACATAATTATAATAACCACAATAAAACTAGTATATGACAGTTTTACATTGACCATTGCAGTAAGCGCATGCAATGCTTTAGTTACGTTTCTCACTGCAGAAGACATGAAACAGACGTATACTATACTATATGTAATTTCAATTGGCTTCTCAAGATCATTTTCCCAGTCCTTATCTTAGGTCAGTAACTATGGTAACACCACATTTGGCTGACTGATTGCTTTACTTTTTCTCAAGACAACGAAGAGATGAAGTAGGGAGAACGGATGCCCTTGAGATGCCAATTGAAATTACATAGAGTATAGTGTAATTGTGGCTGTGATTTTCTACATTATTTTTTTCTTTACATAAGTTTATTATGGGTATTTTAATATCTGGTCAACAGTTTCAAACAAGGGTCTCTTACATATCACCATGATTTTCATCCAAAAGCTTAATAATTTTTTTTTGTAACTTATTTGGCAGCCTAATGTGAAGATGATGGCAATGCTCGTGCGAGTTCTATTTCATGTGTATATTTGATGAATTGAGCTTCATAGTATTTTTTAATGTATCATACACTTTATTTGTGCTCGATCATTTTATTGTAAATTCAGCTCGTGATCTGTAAAAAAGAAAAAAGTCAATAAAGTCATTTTATTGTTTATACTTACTGCTTTTGATTCTGTGTGAGTTGGTTTTTAACACAAAATACAGCAATAGTAAATTCTAATACATTTGGTAGAATACTCCAGATTTTTTTTTTTTTCTTCTTGATATTGTAATGAAATGTCTCCCTACCCCCTTTTTTAGCAGATAATACTTACGACTGGGGATACGATTTTAGATAATTCCCATATTTTAAAGAGAAGTATTATGAATTTAAAAATAAATGCAAACAGTGCTATGAATTTTAACAGTATAATACGTCAATACTGAACGTAAGCAAAGAAATATATTTTAAGAAATATAGTTTTTTTTTTCAATTTTAATTAAAATTCTTGAAAATCTGATAAAGATAAAATGTGCCATGAATGATAAATGGTATGAGTGACAAATATAACATAAATTTCTGTTTAAAGCAAAAATTGCAACTGTTCTAAAATATATGGAATAGTTTTACTAAATGTAGTCTTCCTGTTTTTACTTATGAGCAATGATTCAGATAATTTTTCACTGGGAAAGAGGAATTTCTACACTTCCTGTGGAACATTGTGATGACCCAGAAGAGGTGGTGTAGTTGAAGTTTGTAATAATTCTTATGAAAGATTTAGAAATTCATCTTCAAAATACACATATTTAAAAAATTGTGAAATTTTGACTTGTCCTGAAGTTGCAGTAGGTTGAACCCCTCTCTAAGTTAGATTATTTTCTGTAAACAGAATGTATCCACCGGATTAACATGTCTAGCCTCTATGAGTTGGACACTAAAAAACTGCTCTAAGTTGAAAAATTTCTTCTTTTTTTAAAGGGTAAAAAAATCCAGAAATTCTTCCCATGTTATGCAATATATTAAGGTACTCTACTAAAATTTATGCCACCTGGAAATGTCATATGTAAAAATAAAAGAAAACAATGTTTATAGTAATAAATGTAATGATCATATGTTGGAAAACATCTTTCTTTTTCCCAATTTAATGGAAGTTTTAATCACTCTAATTAATTGGATGTGTAAAATGTCTTATCCTGCAGCTTATGCCTATTGCAGAAATGCAGGGTTTTTTTTTTCTTTTTGAGACATTGCTAAATTAAAAAGAAATATTGAATTAAAAAACAAAAATTGTTTGTTGACCAAATATTTCATATCTCAATATTTCATATCTCAATAATCCTGCTTACTTTTGATGCATAGTAGTAATTAATAAACAGGTGCAACTCCTTTTTGTATTTATTACTGTTTCTTTAAGATTTTCCATTAAAAATAATCTTTTTAGTGTATTTAAACAGTGGGTGTTATATATTTTTTAATTTAGAAATAATTAAGGTAATGTTTAAGAAGTGTGCATATACACTTGCTACAATTGTATTTTTAAGATTTTATGGCTGAACCAGCATATTATAAAAATGTTTATGGTGATGGTTCTGGTAACTATCCCATCAAGTTTAATGCACATCCTCTTGAAACTTTAAAATTATCAAGACACGGATTAAAAAAATGGATTGATATTTTTTTTCCAAATGCAACAATAATGCATTTTAATGAATTAAAAATGTTTTTGTAGAAACACGACATAAGAAAAGGAAACTAATATTCATTACTTTTTTCTAAAAGGTTAATTGCATACTATTATTAAGTTATAACAAATGTTTTTTTGGGGTAAACTGTATAATATAATTTAATGCTGAGCTTTCTTAATTCAAACAATTAAAATAAATTAAATAGTTAAATCTTAAGAGTTTTATTTATCATAACATATATATATATATATACAATCTTATATATTTATAAGATCTATTATTGTGTTGTAAACCTTTCATGTTTTGTCTTTTATGTGATGTATTTGTGTTAATAAATTATGACACAAAAGCCTCTCACAATACTTTTTGAAAATGCAACTCCCCCCCCCCCCCACCATCTCTACCCTCACCCCCATCCTTTATCACAAAATGATCTGAAGCTGCAGAAGTTAAGATTGTTCTCAAATCCAAAAGAGCTACTTTCCAACACATTTTTTTCGGAAACTCATTAAATTGGCAAGTGTTCTTATTCAGAAACTATGTAATCGAAAGACGTTTTCCATTTTTTGGTAAAGGCAAAAGATCTTTCAGAAAATACTGTCAAAGTTGGCGTTTTGAACCGAATTCCTGAGGCAGCAGTCGGAGAAAGAGTAAAAACGTGTCGTCACATGACACGAATTGCTTATAACTCAATAAATAATTCATTTATTAAAAAATGGAAAACTCATTTCGATTCCAAATTGCTTCAATGGTTAGGCCTGCCAATTTTATGCCTTTGCGTTTAAAAAGGAGTCAGAAAATGTGTTAGAAGTTTCCGTAGTTGAGCAGGTCATTTGAGGACCACCTTAAGGATGAAACAGACTACGTTTTAGCTCATCAGAACATCTCATGTGGTCAGGCGCTCCCTTTCATGTTTTATGAATTCTGTCAAGAGTCTAGAAAACAGAAGTCAACTGTGCACATCATTGGCATGTTTATCTCCGCATCTTTCTTTTGTTGATGACCACGGAACCTTTGTAAAAGAAATGCCATGGGAATAATTTACGAGTTTTTAAGTACATGTTACCTGTACACAGCCTTAGGCTGCGTCCAGACAACACTTGCTTTAAAAACTCATACATTATTTTCCTGCGCGTTCTTTTACAAAGGATCTGTGGTTATCAACAAAAGAAAGAGGAGTCTTAACAAAAGAAATGGGTGGTGATAAACAAGTCAGGGATCTCCTCCACTGACCTCTGACCCGTCGCCGAGCAGCAGAAGACTGACCACATCAAATGGGTCCTTGTAGCAGGGTGTAGTCTGTTTGCAGCGTTTGTTGTGTTGCAAAGCTTCGCATACCACAAGGTGCTATACATCAAAGGGCAGATTTATTATATACTTGATTTCAAGGACAGTGAGTTCTATTTAGTAGAAATAAAATGGATGCCTTTCAGAATTTGTTGTTGATATTTTAATGTTTGTTTTCTTTTTTCGTTTTAGAGCTACTTCTGGTTGCATTTTCGCTATGGCAATATGCATTAAATTCTGGAACCATAGGTGTCCTATAATTTACTAATTAAATGCATAACAGTCATAAAAAGTGGAATGAATGTATGGTAATACACAAAATAATTCCATACTTTAATATATAAACAGTTTATTTTGACATATAATACAATAATCATTAATAAATACATGATGTGTTGGGAAATATAAATGGGCGTAAAATAGGTACAAAAGAGGATAAAATTATGAATAGCAACATGATTGTCGAATCTTAAAAAGGAAATATGTATTAATTGAGCAGGTGTTCGACAAAGGAAAAACTTAACTCTTTCATTGCATGCAAACATTTACACCACCATTCTTGCATGCAAAGAATAATTGAATTTGAGTATCACATTTGATAATTTTCATATTCATATAGTTAAGCAATTTTTTATTGTCATCTATGCAATCAAAGAGTAATTTTAATTATTTGACGTTTACAATATTGACTGATTAAGGGGACAAAGGACGTTCAAATTGCAAGTCTTTCTTTTACAACTGATATATAAACTGACTATAAACTATTCTGTGACATATAAATAAAATTCTGATATAGTATGTATGCATGCTTGAAGCATACATGAAGTATGGTAAATTAATTACAGGGATGAAAAATCTGCTTTTGGAAAGAAAAATGAAGTTAAGAACCGTGTATAAATAAAATATATAAAACGAATGTATGACTTTTAAAATTTTTAATTTATCTTGCATAAATCGTAAATATACAAATATGTGATGATATACGCTTACTATTATAAGAATAGCTAAATATTTGATGCTAAAAGGACAATTTTCATTTTATGCAGTACTATTGCATTTGAGAGTTTACTGTTCTTGCAATTATTTCATGTTTTTAAGGAGAATACACAGATTTTTATAAAATAATATCGTTACCGTTTTCTAGAATTTTGAAAATGTTCAGAGTAAATAATTTTAGCATTTTGAATCACTTGTTAAGTAGGAAATTTTAAGTACAGAAAAATAACTAATAACCAAATAAATAAAACCTAAACGTTAATCGGTTTCACAGTTCACAATGAAACTAACTGTGACATAAGAAGTATTCCATTCCAAATATTCCATATTTAAAATGAAACTGAAAATCGCTTAAAAACAAAACAAAACTCCATTTTGTTAGAGCAGACTTAGCAAAAACAAAACACTTTCCAAATAAAAATTTGAAATCTAGGAAAAATAGTTTAAAGTTTAGTCACTATACATCAATCAATTTTGCACTTTAAAGTGAAACTAAATTTATTTCGTTTAAGTGTAGTGAAGTCTCAAATTCCTCTCGCTTATGTTAAACTTATGGACAGGGGCATTCTTATGTTTAAAATATCTCATCAGGAAATTAATATTTTTAGCTTCTTTTTTTCCGTGTACTCTTCTTAAAGGATGTCTCTCTTTTTTGTAGTTTACAAAATATTTCTAAAATATATGCTTAATTTTATTTGAAGTATTCAAATCTTACTCACAGCTCAACAGCTTTTAACAGAAAATATTAACCCAAGCATACATTTTAACAGTATTTTGTAAACTAAGAAAGAGAGAGACATTATTTCAGAAGAGAACTCAGAAAACAGAAGTTAAAAAATATTAATTTCCTGATGAGATATTTAAAATATAAGAATACATTCGATGCCCATAGGTTTAACATTAGTGAGGGGAATTTTAGATCTCACTGATCAATATCCGTAAAGTGAATCCGGATAATTTTTTAAAGAAAAGTTTAAAACAAACCCTATTTTAACAGTTTTTTAGATGTATTTCTTATTTTCTTATACCGAGTCTATTTTTTTGTTTTCAACATCTTTCGTCCCCTCAAACATCAATTACACATTATTTCAAATTAAGAAACAGTAACATAATTTTATCTTTGTGGAAAATAAAATGTTTCAAAACAGGTTGTAATAACATTAATATACAAGTATAAAAATATTTATAATATTCAATCCATAACATTAAATATACAAATTTTTGTAACAAGCCCTAACAAAATAACAAATAAAAAATATGTCTGTAATTTTATGATATTTTTCTAGATTTTGAAACATATATAAAACATAAACGTATGGATAAAGGCAAACTTGGGCATTTTATAACACAAATAGTTCTTAGGAATCTACTCTATAACAATTTAATTTGATATAAATATTTATGATTTTGAGGTAATTAACTAAGATAATAGTAATCTTTGTTTTGTAATGGTTATGCAAAAAGAAAAAAAAACTACATATAATTAAAAGCTGAAATAATTAAAGGAACAGAAAAGAAATTAAAAGTATATCTACTCAAAAGAGTGTTAATTGGTTTGTGTTAATTGGAGGAAAAAAAAATGTGAGAAATTGAAAAATACAGAATATATTTGGCCCTCACAGATCATGTAATCTTATGTTAGCCTATGGAATAATTTTATTATCAGATTACTAATTACATAATTAAAATTTTTTTTAATTTATCTTTCACTAAATTTTATTACCGGATTACTCACATACTACATAATAATTTTTTTTTTCATTGCTTTTCACGAAGTTCATTACTGAATTACTCATTTCATATGTATTTTTCCAAAATATGGTTTTCACAAAATTTCAGCACCGGATTACTCGTTACATAATTTTTTTTTTAAAATTTGATTTTCAAGAAATTTCATCACTGGATTACTCACAACATAATGTATTTTTCAAAATCTGGTTTTGACAATCAGAAAAGTTGCTATTCAACATAGATGTAATATGTTTTGAAAATATTGTCTTCCTAGATGCTAAGAATTTTTTTAAGTTTGGATTGAAATTTTTCCACAGATTAACATGGGATTTCCAGATTTATAAAGGCAAAATCGTTGTGCTGAAATCTTCTAATGTATTTGTTCTAGTCATTTGGCTTTTATTAACATTGGTTACCGCAAGACATAAATCCAGTAGTACTTTTGAGAGTAAGTACTTCATGTAGTTTAATAAAAGACTTTATTATAAAAAGTGTAAATTTTGAACAGGACTGAGTAGAACTCTTGATTAATTTTAATATTTAAATGAATATAACTCTATATAATATGATTGAAAAAAAAAAAAAAACAGTCCTCTGTCTATTACCCACTGTCTTTACAGAATCAATCATCAATACACCTTTCTTCTTATGTTCCTGTGATAATGCATGTGCATAAAATTTTGAGAAAAAATACATTTCATTGAAATTTATAAGGAAATCTTAAATAGAGAATTTTTATCTGTTTGTCGTTTAATGGTTATGGATATAATTTATTTTAATTTAAAAACTACAACTTACAATAATATTTTTTTTTTAAACTCAAACGTAATCATAATAAACTGGACTTTTTGGCAACATATTTAAAGACATTTTCATACCTAGATTTAATTATTTTTTATTAAAAGTAAAAACAAATGCAACTTCTAAACATACATTTTTTAATAGCAAAAAATAAGGCTTTATTTCCTTTTACTAACAAATATATTGTTAAAAACAAATAAGTTTTCAGTATTATTTTTCTTGTCTCATTATTTTTTTTAAGGAAATGTTTTTGATAAATCACCAATAAATTAAAAACAATTATACTGAAACTGCTCTACAAACTACATTAAAATTGCTTTAGATTAAACTTAAAATTCTAAATGTGATAAATAAAGTTCATATTCAGTAAAATGTTTTTTTTTTTTTTTTTTTTTTTTAAATCAAAGGCTCTCTATTATTATTGATAATAATTTTTCAATACTGTAATAAATTATTCCATAGTTTACTTAAATGGTGGAAGAGAAATAAACAAGTAAGTATGACTTTAATATAAGAGACAGGAAAATTTTTTCTTCACAAGAAGCTTTATATAAGACATATAACACAGCATTCATAAAAACAAAACCTGTACAGTTGAAGTATTGAACAAATTATATTACATTTACACATTCTATCATTTACTCTCACAGTACATTCAGCATAAAGTTTGTTGTTTTTTAAATGACTTCCAGGTTGATTAAAAATTGAACGGATGAGTGGAAAAAGGCTTATTCAGGCTTATGTAAATGTTGAGAAAGCCCACACACACACACAAAAAAAAAAAAAAACATTTATGTAAAAAATCTTACCAATTTTAGAGAAATGTTCATCATTATTCAATTGTAGGATAAGTCGGTGAGGGTTCATTCTAAAAATTTCAAAGAAAAACACTAATTAATTTATTAATTAAACTAGCTCATAAACTATTTTTCTTATTTTTGTAATGTTATCCTTTTTCCACTCGCCCGTTCAAGTGTTAGGTGCACTGTTGTATTTTGAATCTCGCAACATCCATAAAAGTGAATTTAGCATTTAAAAAATATAAGTAAAGCCAAACTGAAAATAAATTAAATAAAAGGCAGAAAATATATGCAGACTTAATTTATTTAAATTGAAATGAGCATTTGTTTCAGAAATAAAAATGTAAATAGATAGACTTTCTGAATAGTTAAGAATTAAGTAGGACCTTTTGCTAATTTTAGGCATGTTTTAAATATATTTAAGTACTGTTGGAACACAGAGAAGAGAAAGTAAGAAATGAGAAGACAGATTAACAACTTTTCAGATATTTTCATCAACACACTTTAATTTATATACAGCCTACAGTTATAATTATCTAACTGCAGTTTTTACAGGCAATATGATTCATGGATGTAAATATACAGCTCTTGAAATTTCCAATTAGAAAAAATCCAATTTAGCTTATAAAATGTTTTTAATTAAATGGAAAGGGTGATACGTTATCGAAATTTATTTACAAACATCCATAAATTATGCATTCATGCTAATAAAGCAAAATTTACTCATTCATCCCCCCGACCCCCTCACCAACAAATTATATTATTTTCTGCATTTAGAAAAGTCTTTTGTTTTATAATCATCAATAATAATTAACATTTTGCTTGAAATGTTTTGAATAGCTATTTCATTATATTTCAGGGTAGAACCAGTATTCAATTACAGATCTGATCAAAGGCGCAGACTAATGACAAACATAAGTGTTTTTCAGTCCACCCATAAGTAAACTCTAAATTAATTAATTTATTTACGCATAAGGAAATGTGACTTCTAGTCAAAATGCAAGGTCTGTCAGTAACATATGTGCTTGTAACAATATTTGGTCTTGCACATAAATTTAAAATTGTGTAGGTAGGTGAAGAATTTCCATTTTTTAAATTGAATTCATTTTTAATGCCATTTTGGTCTTTTACATTATAAGTATTGATATGGTATTCTTCTAATATGGTTTTTAAGACTAATCCACTCTTAGTTTTTGAATTTTTTTGTGTCGCAGTTGATTGGGCAATTTGAACATAGCATTTTCGGCTTGATTGCTTGCTAAGTTCAAGCAGAAATCATTTGTGATTTATTTACATTGTCGCTCTTGATAAAGTATTTCACAATATAAGTTTCGCTTACCATTATATAATATTATTACCTACTGTATTTTCTTTTCTTTTTTATTTAATCAGAACATTTAGCATTATTTCATATATTTTTTCTATCGAATTCTTATTATTGGTCAAATTATATTGTGTCGATTATCTTCTGATCTAAGCCGTATATATATACTCTCTATCTTTGTAATTGCTTATATTAATTGATGAAATTTTATGGCAAACAGTTGTCAGAAATTAATTTTATCGATTCGCTGCCCTTAACTCTATAGATATTGTCTTACTACTTTCCATACTTTTTTTTTAATAAAACTGCCTGCCAAGTAAAAATTTCATTTCTCTTTCTTTCTTTTTTTGATGTTTTTTAATAAAGCTATGTAAAAATATGTATTATTTATTTGTTTAAAAATAACGCCCGGTACATGTTATAATAACAACAATTCTCATTAGATATTTATTGTGTGATGGGCATGCAATCCAAACTAATTATTATAACCTCAAAACAGTATCAACATAACTTTTCAATTAGAAACGTACTCAATAATTTTCACCTGTGTGATGTTCTATCGAAATTGTTAATATCTAGTAAATAATTACATCATTTTTAGAGCCTTTTACTTCATTTAAAATATTTCAATTAAATTCCAATTTTCTGTTGGTAACAAGCGTGCCAACCTATTCCAGAAAAATGTATATCCCCCTTTTTAAAGAAATCGCACTTGATAATTTTGGAATTAAATTCATAAATGAAATCGGATGCCTGTAAAAAATGCAATTGACATAACATGTAAACACATGCAACTTGAAATGTCCACACAATATTCATTTACAGATAATTCAGTAGGACGAAAATACACAAATCCTTCTTCTGATGACATTTGTACTAATGATAAAAACGTCTGTATGTTACAAACCACCTTAGTGAACAATGATCTGTACCTCGTCATTCAGTGTAATTACCGCTTTTGTTCTACAAAAAAGTATGAGAGTTCAGACACTGCAAACGAATATGAAAACCCTGAGTTATAATGAGATGAAATAAACATACAAAAAATGGTCGTTTCTGAACACCTGTGAATTCTGTTCAAGCAATTTTATTCCTTATTTTTCAATATAATTTCACTTCTTACTTTTAAAATATGAAGTAATTTCATGTTACAAATGCAGTATTTACAAATGAAATTTTTATCAGAATGCAATTTAAACAAGCAGAAAATATTGAAAATTTCTGGTTTTATTTGTTTACAAGCGAAACTTAGTTTCTTTATTAAGTTTAATCACCAGCAGGTGGCAGATTGCAATTATTTTCAAAAATAGAGAAATAAAATACCTAAAAATTAATGTGTAATATCATTAAAGAACTATTAAAGAACCTTCCTTTTAACCAAGTTAGGAAAATTAAAAAAGAAATAAAACATTTAAAAGTGAAGCAAATATATTTTATTGCATTTTTTAAATTTGTATAAAAATAGAAGTAGAAATTTGGAAGTTGGTTGATTTATATTGTCAACTACTGTTTCTTATTAAAACGAAAACAAGAATAGGAGAATAATAACAGTAACCAAAAAAAAACAGGCTGGTTTTATGGCGTTCCATATTTTTTCTAGTTTTTCGGAAAAATCGGAGATATTGGCATGTTTGTAAGCAGAAATTTTAATAAAAACACAAGAATACCAACATGTTATGAAATTAAGATTATGCAGTTTGCGACAAGACTATAAAATCCCATTTGCAAAAAAGAATATTTTTAAATCAAAATTTCAGTATTTCTTTCAAAAACATAAGTTGTTTAGACTCATCAAAATTTTCTTCAGTTGACAGATGTTCAGAAACAAATCATTTCTTTTTTCCTGTATCATTAGCTGCACGAGTGATAAACAGTTTTTTGAGCATGGGTCTCTTTTTCATATATTGACCCCTTCGGACGGCTTGAGCTCTAAGAATTGGTAAGGCACATGGATGGTGTGATTTTTGTGTTCGACAACCAAATGTCCTCGACGAGGAGATGCTCGAATAACCATCACTGTCTCACCCTTGAGTAGTGTAACATCATTACTGCCGTCTTCTAAAAGGGAAGAAAATTGAATTATATTAAAATCATGTGAGTAAAATTACCACAAAACAGCAGTTACCTGCCAACTTTAAAATGTAAAATTCATTTATACTTTCCAGAATGTTCCGAAGTCTTTAACGAAAATATTTTTTCGCGCTCACCAACGCAAAATTTTCTGACTCATTTTTAAACATATAAATGCATGATACTTACAGGCACGATTATTGAAGTGATTTGTAACTCAGCATTTTTTTTTTCCAATAAATAAATTGCACCTTGAGTTATAAGCGGCTTTTGCCTTGGGACGGCAGTTTTTCCTTTTCCCACACTGTCGCGTTCGGTTCAAAACTCCAACTTTAACTGCATTTTCTGAAAAATCTTCTGTCTTTACCGAAAAACGGAAAAAACAGTTTGATTTCATAGTTCGTTAATAAGAGCACCTGCCAATTTGATATGTTTATGAACAAAAGTGAATTAAAAAAATGAGTCAAAAGTCCACTTTGAATTTGAGAACAGCCTTTAAATGTAAAAAAAAAGAAAACATTTATTTGATAAGAGTAAGGTTATGTCAGTAATAGCATTAAAGATCATCGATATTTATTTTATATTTTAAGTCCGAATGAATTTGAGATAAAAATATTCTAGCAGAAATTGAAAGAAAGTGCAAAATTCAAAATTCCCCTGCGACGAAATTTTATTACACTAGTAAATCGATATTCGGAACCCCTTGAAATTCGTTTTAATGGAACTCAGCTAAGTACCTTTTACTTAAATTTAGAAAAGCATTTTAATTTAACGATTGATTTTAACTACTGGCTTAAGAATAAGGTACGAGTCGAGAAAGGAAGTGAACGCTCTTATCCTACCTGGATAATTCATCTTCATGACTCTAGCTTGTGGATAGCCCATTTTGGTGTTGCCAGTTACTGTATACGACCTGCTAGGAGGTACTGGTGGAGGTCGTTCCAGATCCAGTCCAAACAATGAACAAGTTTGTTGGATAGTTTTCTGATCACAGCGTTCTAGGTCGGGTGGAGGCGTACCTGCGATGGGTTGAGGTCGAGGCCTAAAATAAAACAATAATAAAACATAGTTCAAACAAAGGGAAATAGGTGTATAACTGGTTTTAGAATGAAGCCTTCTTTTATTACCAAAAGTAAAATTATTAAGAAATCCAGCTCACACACATCGCATGTCCCCCTCTCTAATGTTAAACCTATGGGTTTGGAATGTATCTGTATTTTTCAAGTTTTTCTTGTGAAAAATAATTTTTTTACTTTCTCTTTTCCGTATCCTGTTCTCGTGAAGGATGTTACTTTCTTTTTTATTTGACAAAATGTTTCTAAAAATATGCTTATTTCAAGTGTTATAATCAAAGTGAAGCAGACGTGTTGTAAATAAAATAATACTTGATAATACTTGTTTTAATACTTGAAATAAAACTAACTGTGTAGTTTAGAAATATTGTCAAATAAAAATGAAAGAAATATCCTTCAAAAATGCATCCTCAATTTTCCAATTTCTCCTCGGAAAATTAAAAATTGTACCTTCTTTTTTCTGTATGCTTTTTTTTTTTTTTTTTTACTTCACTTTATCAGAGAATTTATTTTATTAGAGAGAAATCCGCTTAACGTTTTCAAATAGCTAAATTAAATCATTGATACACGATACCGTAAACGACATTTATTCAGATTTTATTATTCTTTTTAAATTGCCAAAGTCGCAGTTTGCGAAACCATATTCATCTCTACTGGCATAGTATTTTTATGTTTCAATGAATTTGAGTGAATTTGTGACTATTCAATGAATCGAATAGTTTCTTTTCATATTCTACTGTAAAAGTAAAGCATATTTCACCATCATTATATGATGTTGAAAATCAAAAAAACGTTGTCATCAGTTGGCTATGATGCATAACTTTCACACAAAATTTATAAAGAACCACTAGATTCTTCGGTATATACTTGAATGAGAATATCTGGTAGAAGTGAAAAGTTTCTGAGTAATGATTTATTGATATTGAACTAGAATTATAGGCATACTGTACTTTATTGAACTTTATGGTACGGAGTCATAGATAGTTGTAAATTCTACTTTGTCAAATTACTGACTTACAAAACGTTTTGAAAATATCTTGAATGACAAAATGTCATTTTCTAAAAGAACAGTAGTGCTCATATAGGTTCTTTTTTTCAAAAAGTATTAAATCACGATATTTATTAAATCATCATACCAGTGGCGGCCGGTATGCCAAATAAAATAGGAGGCTCAGTCACACACTAAAACAGAGGCCACTCTCTCTTACCTGGACCACCAATTTAGTAGTCATTTAGCGGTCAGCAATCGCAATTATAGTTTGAAGCACATGTTATTGAAATAAGATGTTGTTTGTTTATACAAAATATTTTATTTCTTTATAAAACATTTTTAGGAACATTTATAAACTTAACGAGGTCTGAATAAAGACACTGATATTTCCACTGTATTTTAAAATTAAATATATAAAAATGTCTTTCAGAGTGGGTCATAACGAAGGTGTGATTTATCCGTACTCATATTGGGCCCCAATGAGATTGGGGATCTTTTCTTTAGCTCATTTTTTAAATATAAAATGTTACTGTCCCAAATGCTTTGCAGCGTTAAACTTTTAAGACACCCACTATGAGACTAAAGTAATTTTTAGTTTATCTTTCAAAGTAACATGGATCCACAAACATTTTCTTGCAGCCGGTCTTAAAAAGAACACCGACACTCAAGTGCCTCTATGAGAGAGTGGCGACATACGTACAGCGAGCATGTTCAGACTGAAACTTTTGTTTAAACTATGGCAAACCCATAATTCCAGAACTTTGCAATAATTCGCCTAGATACATTCGATTAGATGAGTGAGACAAGTTAACAAACTTAGCTTGGCAATAATGGCAGGCTCACCAAGATGTTTGGCGATTCGTTTTTATCCAAAATCGTCAACGTATCAAATTTTATCTCTCGTATGTCACCACACTCATATAGAGGCATCCTAGCCGACACTGATGCGATTAAATAAGAAGCCGTGCATATGACGTCAGTGGAATCATTCCGAGGCTAACGAAAAAGACAGGCTACCGCGGTGCATTTGACTTATCTTTTTTTACAGACCGCTAGAGTGACGTGGTGCTCTTTTCGTACACCTTCATTGGTGCATTCGAGCATCACGTAACTCCGGCGGTCTGTAAAAAAGGATACGCGTAAAGCACCGCGGTAGTCTTTCTTTTTCGTTAGCCTCGAATCATTCTCTATCGTCCTTCTGTCTGTTGGAGGCTGGAGAGCTCAAGCCCTTTAGACCTCACTGACGCGTAACACTTTTCTTCCCCATAATTCCCTGCATTTTTAGTCAAGTTTAAACGGCGATGCCGGTGGCTAACAAATTTCCAGCCTCCGTCTCCGCAAAAGAAATACGCACAGTTTTGTTATTTGTCACGGTATTTTCTTGGAAGTTTTTAAATTGATATAATGATGAACTGCTTCCTACTGTCATTTTAAATTTAAATTAGAAATATTTAAATTAAGTTTTTGTTTATTTGAAAGCAGTTTTGCGAAAGAGACTTAGCTTTCCTTACCTGCCTCAATGAGCCCCCTCTCCCTGCATCATACCAATTACCAATTAAAATCATAACTACCTGTTGATTCGCGTCCTGGCCTGCATGTGAAGATTTCTTTTGAGCGTTGGCCATCTTTTTCTTCTGAAGTTCCAACCTCTCCAAACTGCCTGGATTAAGACTGCAGCATTGTGTCGCCTCTCTACCCGCAGTAACTCAAGTTGTTGTCGAGAACCCTCGCTATAAGAAATTGATTACATCAATTCAATTAATTTCAATTCAATGTTCAGAAATAAATAAGAAGTAATTATGATGAGCGTAACAGGTTTTACCAAAGCAAGTAAGGAGTCCCGAATAGTTAAAGCTCTATTTTGTCAAACTAATAAGTAGTATTTTGAAAGTATCTGGACAAATTCCACAATAAAGGGATGCAAAATACATATATATATATTTTTTAGATCAAAGAAAAGCAACATTCTCTGCTCGGATTTTTAGTTTTGATACTGCACTCGGATTCAGAGTATTCGGTAACTTTTGCCACATGTACTCAGAACTCCACCGTTTCTGCAACGCGCTTTGATGATGTGAATGGAAATACTTTATACTTGAGAGAAAATGTGCTATTCATTTCCCTTGAGAGCACCCTCTATCATATAAAATAAGCGTCTTCTGATAAAACTCTTATATTATTTCAAATTTGTCCAGATATTTTCTAAGTATTTGATATATCATTAATGAAATCTTTCTAATGAAACCACTTTTATTAACCCTTTTCTAGCACATATGTAATTTATTATTTGGTTAATTAAGATTAAAATTACTATTATTATTATTATTATTATTTGCTTGGAGACAATTTATTACGGTCCTAATAAATTACATTTATACATAAAAAAAACCCTCAAATGAAATTCTGATAAAACATACTGATTCTTAAACGTTACAACTCTTAAAAGTTTTAGATCATCTTCAATTCAATTAAGTACTATGTTAGATTTGTTAAATTAGAGCATTTTTTTCACAGTACGTTTGAAACGAAACATCATATTTTTTCTATTTTGTATAATTCTATGTATAGTATTTATCAAATCAGGGTTTTAAAAACAAGTCACCAACTTTTGGATGCAGAGAAAAGCCAGTAACAATATTTTTTTTTCAAATCTGTAGTTGTCGATGCTTTTGCTTTTATTGAGTACTAATTGCATATTAAATTACTATTGTGAAGTGCTAATGTACTTCAACTGGTTTGGGAAAGATCAAACTATCTTTTAAATAATTATTTTAATGCTCTTAAAAATTTATTTAGTTCTTTGATGTTCTATTACAGGAACTCACCTGAGGAAGATGTGTCTTTTACCCAGAGCCCAAGCCGTCGATGCGTTGGAAACACGACAGTTCTCCGTCACAGCCATGAAACATTCCAAGATCAACTGTAAACAAAAAAAGAAAAAAACCCCAATTAATTACAAATGAAATAGTGTGAATGGAGAGTTTAGGGAGTAAAATACCTCCCAGAACATTAAAAAAAATTCTTTCAGTAAGCATTAGAAAACTTGCCTAATAATTGTTTAAATATAAACACAAAATTTGTGAAAACATTAGTAATTTAAAATCCCCTCCACACGTACAATAATTCCAGTAATCTACCCTATATATATAAAATCCCAATGAAAAGAATTTATGAAAAGATTTTATGAAACGACTAATATATGAATTCGAGTATATGAGTTGAATATATGAATCGAATTTATAAAACGCTTAAATTCGCGGTTTGTAAGATAATTTTCTTAGATAGGAGGATTAGAGGTCTGCACGGGCCGAAATTTCCAGACCCGGGCCCGGCCCGACCCATACAAAAATAATTTGGCCCGGCCCGGCCAGATACAAAAATTAAAAGTTCGGCCCGAGCCCGGCCCGGCCCGAACAAAAAAAATATTGGCCCGGCCCGGCCCGATTTAAAAGTTAAAAGTTCGGCCCGAGCCCGGAAAAAAGTTAAAATCTCGGCCCGAGCCCGACCCGGCCTGAGTGAATTTCTACAAAACATAATTTTTACGTCGATTTGGTTAAAAATTTGCCTCGTAGGAGGAGATCTAACCAAAAATTCCTATCTTAGCCTTTTTTTTTTCATGTTTATAATCTTCATTTTTATAGAAGTGCCGCAAGCTGGAATATATATATATTTTTTAATAAATCTCTATTTCTTGTATGTATGTGTTTAAGTTTATCATCAATATTGTTAATCCATATTCCATTTATTGAAGTGTTAAAAATCAGAAAAATGCTATACAGTAAAATCTTCTAAGATGGAATTGCATAGGGAAGAAAAAAAATGAGTTATAGACAATTTGCCTTCTTAGCAGGTGTAAATGTATTATATATTCTTTTCTTACATATTAGTATATTCATTTTTAATGGATCAACACATTTTTCAATTTAAGCAGGTTCTTTTTCACACGTTTTACTATATTTTAATTTAGCCATATTTTAATAAGTGTATAAATCTAGTATTCTTTAAAAAGAATAAATTTTAATGTTTAATTATAAAATAATGGCGATTTAAAAATGTATGCATGTTTTGAAAAGATTTTTATGCCAGATCTTATTTTACTGACCTTCGAACGGACCAGGCACGCCGAGACAATGATTCTCATACGGGTCAAAACCAGGACTAAAAATTTTGAGGCGTGAAGACTAGGAAGAATGAAACCAGTCCCAGAAAAAATAATTTAAGGCACGGCCTTATCCTTCAGGAAAAAAGTAAGGCCCGGCCCGTAAAGAGTAATCACTAGGTTTGGCCCGGCCCGGCCCGGTCCGAGCCTTCAGAAAAAAATATGGCCCGGGCCCGGCCCGGCCCGAGTGCCGTGAAGAAAAATAGACCCGAGCCCGGCCCAAGGGCCGGGCCGGGTACGGGCTTCGGGCCTTGGCCCGGCCCGTGCAGATCTCTAAGAAGGATAGACATAGAAAGAGAGAGGAAGATAGAGAGAAATATATACAGAGGAGATATAGTATATACAGGTACCTAAAAACATTTACCTCGGCTTTTATTCAATAAATATAGATCATAGACGTATATTATAAGTAAGTTACGTAAAAAAAAGTACAGAATTTTATGAAATTGATTATAATTTTCAGGGATTAAATTTAAAGAAATACAAAATTAAAATTTTTATACGGCTCCCGTACAAAAAAATTTCCAATGAGTAAAATCTACCCCGTACACTAATAAGGTCCTGTACAAAATTTCAGCATTTATCATAAAAAGTCGCAGAGATATGAAAATGCATAAATGCTGACTTTTACCATTTTTCGATGCCTGGATATGAGTTCGCAAAGGGGAAAAATCATGTCAGATGATCACGTTTCAAGGGCTGTACACAAATTACGAAATAAAACAACGATTGCATAAATAAATAATAATTGTACTATTTATTGGTACAAAAGTATCTTAACTGTATGGAAATAATAACTTTACACAAATATTAGAAAGCTTGTTCGAAATGTTTACATTTCTGTCAAACATTTCTAAGCTGTTTTAATGTTGATTGACTGTGCCATTTCAACAGTTTTATTCTGTAATTCATCATGTACAATTTTAAGACATTTTTCAGGAAGCATAGTTTTGTAAATTTGTAAATAAAACTAAAGATAAGAGCCATATTTTATTTGTTTATGACGCATTTCTGCGTCGCGTCATCGGCACTCTAGCTGTAAACATTTACATTTTAATTTATGATTAACCCCTCACCAATTTTGTTTAAACATATCTCTGCGACCTTTTATGATAAAATGCTGAAAAACACCTATGTACATAATTTTTATGATTCTAGCATATCAAGAAGGGGGTGAAAAGTCGATTTCAAAATTCCATCTTTATATACAAAAACCAAGTGAAGTTAAATAAAAGGATGTAAAAATAGTTTGGAAAAGAGCATGTAAAAACAACCTTTTAGCACTATACTATTTTTTATTTTCGATGCATGTAATGAATATTTAAAAAAAAATATTTAAAAAATATGTTAAAAATTATGAATGGCGGATAAAACAAAATAAGAGCTCACCTTGCAATCTTCAATGGCTTTTTCGTCTGTTCTTTTTAACTTTTTGAAAGGTGCTAATAATCTGTACCTAGTATTGAATGCTTTGAACCTCATTCGATGAGGGAAACCTGGAAGTAAATGAATGCATAAAATGTGTGTATGTATGTAATTTTCTAAGAATAAAATCAAAGAAAGGATACATTTATCAGGGATGCCACTCAGAAAATAACAAAAAAGAAGAAACTACGCGTGAAGTAAAATTTACGACATTTTTCACAGTATTTATGCATGAATTTTGTAAACTATATTGTTTATAAATAATTTAGTTAATTATAAACAATAAAATTTATAACTAAAACTATTTTTCAACTAGCTTAAAAAATGAAAAAAAAAAGTTTTATTTATTTATTTATTTATTTATTTATTTTATTTTATTTTATTTTTTTTTGGGGGGGGGGGGGGGGTAAATCGTAGACACTTTCTCTCAAACTTGTTGTTCTCTGCACTTTTAATGTTTTTAACGCATCATGCATGAAAATTCATACTATTTAGTAAATAAACATAATTACTCTTTAGTTCACGGTATTTTATATCAATTGAGGTATCCCAGCAACAGATTCAAGAATATTAGTGTAGAACTTTATACCGCAGTATTTTAAAATGAATTAAGGTGATTCAGCAACAGATTCAATAAGCTCAGTTGATGGATTTTACTATTTGCATGACAAAAAATATGTCTATAAAAAAAAAAAAAAAAAAAAAAAAAAAAACATTTGCAAGAAATGTGGAAAGGTTTTATTTTCTTTTAGATTTTAGATTTTAATAAAGTAAATTTAACAATGTCTGACATTCATATTGTGGATGGAGAACATTATAAGCCTCGTTCCGACTTTTGTTGGCATTAAGGATTTTTTTTATTTTTTAACTCCATGGAGAAAATAAATTGCAAATTTTATTGACCGATTGTCGACTTTCACAATTTTTTCCGCGACTCTGACGATATTCACAATTTTTTTCCCGCGACCGATTGACGAATTTCGCGGTTTTAATTTGTGAGCTATTAACATAATCCTCAGTTTTATTTCGCGAGCAATTGACGAAATTCGAGGTTTTATTTTCCGACCGATTAACGAAATTCGCGATTTTTTTCGCAACCGATTGACAAAATTCCCGTTTTTTCTGCGACTAATTGGCGAGATTATCTATTTTTTCCGCAACTGATTGCCGAAATTCGCGGTTTATTTCGCGTGAAACTGACGAAATTCGCGGTTTTATTTAGCGATCGTTTGACGAAATTTACGGTTTTATGTCGCGATCGTTTGACGAAATTAACCGTTTAATTTCACGATTGGTTGACGAAATGCGCAATTTTTTTCCGCGACCAATTAACGATATTCACGTTTTTTCCACGACCGATTGACGAAATTCACACTTTTTCTGTGACCAGTTGACAAAATTCGCTATTTTACTCTGCGACCGATTAGTATTTTTTTCGCGACCGATTGAGGAGATTCACGGTTCTATTCTACGAGTGATTGACGAACTTCACGGTTTTATTCTACAAGCGATTGACGAAATACGCGGTTTTATTCCGCGGACGATTGACGAAATTCGCGGTTTTATTCCGTGAGTGATTGACAATATTCATTGTTTTATTTGGCGAACGATTGACGAAATTCGCGGTTTTGTTTCGTGACCGATTGATGAAATTCATTGTTTTATTTGGTGAGCGATTGACGAAATTCGCGGATTTTTCCGTGATCGTTTTCACAAAGTTCGCGACTGATTGAGGAAATTACCGATTTCTTTTCGTGACTACAAAATTCTATGAGTGGGACACAAAATTATTCTCTTCTCGGCACGAATTTTCTACGCCATCGGTTAATTTCGTCCTGCTGCCGCTGACTTCATGCGGCGCACATTAACGCGATTTTTTCCCCGACTCCGTGGACATCGCAGATTGATTTTTAAAAAATCAAAGAAACCGGAAATTTGCGGATCCGGGTACAAGTGGCATCCATCTTTAATGAATATTTTTTTAAATTATGGACAACAGAAAAAGAAGAAGCAATAAATATCGCAGAATTATAGACAAAAATGCGCGAAAATTGCGGATTTTATATAAAAAAAAGAGCGGAAATCCGCCGTTTGGCGGAAAAGTGGCATCCCTGATTTATTGAATTAAAATAAGAGCGAACAA
The DNA here is from genome assembly GCA_963931845.1 of Maratus michaelseni. Taxonomy (NCBI): domain Eukaryota; kingdom Metazoa; phylum Arthropoda; class Arachnida; order Araneae; family Salticidae; genus Maratus; species Maratus michaelseni. Next base: position 267,947,183 of record OZ007594.1, read on the forward strand.
TCATGCATCAATGATAGATTTTTAAACGCTTTCCAATGCTATCAGATTGTTGTTAAGAAATTTCATTTTTCTATGCAATGAAATGAGGTATTTATATAAACAATTTAAAAAACACATAACGCAGTAAAAAATCCATTTTCTGCTGTCTATATCCGGTAATGCGTGCGAATTCTTTCGTGCAGCTCTGGGATATGATCTATAGGATTTCACTCCCCGAACCCTAATACACTAAAAATTACAGATGGAAACACACTTTCAACAATTATCCAATGCTAATCTATACTCCTCAGAAAGCATGTTGTAGTTAACCTTAGTGATATATATCAATTTCATTATGCTTGAAATATCATAACATTATTAAAATGCCATCAGGGAGATATAGCTATTTCCTCATAGACCATTTTGTAACGGAATTCTGTTTTGCGCCACTGTAAACGAACTATAAATGCAACACACTTCATTTTTAATAGCGAACTTTCTATAGTTTGATAGTTCTTTGGCTGCGTTCAGATAACGCTTGCTACAAAAAGTCATGAATTATTTCCCTGAGGTTTCTTTTCTAAAGACTTTTGTGGTCATCAACAAAAGAAAGGAGCGGTGATAAACATGTCGGGGATTCCCTTTCGTGGATGCGCTACAGAAGATTGACCAAATCAAAGAGAACGACAAAGGGGCTGCTGTAGCTATCTGTAGTCTGTTCAGATAGATCACAGGCGGCTGTTTTGTCGGTCTCTTTGATGCAGAGAATTTTTGTCGCACTGCCAGAAAATGAGAGGAATAGCGGAGGAGGTACCTCTGACATGTTTATCACCTACCCTGGGATTTATTTTTAATTTTTTTGTTTTGTTTTGTGTGCTTTGCTTCGAAACCTTTGAAGAGCAGTAAAAAAAGGTCACAACTGACTACAGAGTCTTTGGAAGGCGCAGAATTTGAAAGTGTGATCCATTCGCAGTCTTAGGGATTATTCATTAATTATACCACATTTCAAGAGGGGACGGGGTCCACAAAGTACGACACAGTATGATAGGAGAGAAGGGGTGGATTAACACATTGTGACACCCTATCTCAAATACTGTGAAGACAATTAAGTAAACAATGTTTACAAGCAGCACAATATGGATAATGAAAAAAAAATATTTTTACTCAGGTAGTATTAGATATACATAGGGTGAGTCAAAATTACTGCCCTGATAACAAATAACAATAATTTTGTTGTAAATAACGATAGGAAGAAGCAATCTGAACTCAATACAGACGGAAGTTCAAAGTTTTATTTGCATGTTTTATAACTGTTGTTTGTGACTCTGCTTTGTCATACGAACATAACCCAAACGATAGTATACTTCAAGCCGTGTTTTGCGAAGAATGCTACATAATAGTTGATACTCAACATTTGCACCAAGTTGTGACATGAACCATGTCTGTAACATATCCGAATAACTGCTGCATGTGTAACAATTAACCTCAACCTCAGAGTGGGTAAAAATAAGGAACCGTACAACTTTCATTTCAGAATCGCGCAGAAAACTTTGACTTAAGGCTTTTTCCTACGACCGAAGGGAGTCTTGTAGAACAGATGTAAAGTACGCCAATAAAAAATTGAGCTTCTTTTTGTATTCAAATTGTTTCTTTGTATTGTTGTTTATAAAGAAGTTATTGTCAGTTGTAATGAGGGTAGTCATTTAGACTCACCCTATAGTTTCCCTTTCCTTTTAAAATGCATTAGATCGAAATAAAAGCGCGCAAAATCTTGATGGTTTTATGGTATTAATTTCAATGGGTAATAGAAACTTATAATATTTTTTTTATGTGCGTAAAAAATGCGCTGTCGCAACAGGAGAGGGAAGAGTAAGGACGAAATTTACAAGGAATAATTAATGGACGACTTTTTATTGATGGAAACAGTTCCATATATCGACAAAAATTTGGATTCGTTTTTAAACTATCGAATACCAAATTTATGTTCTACCTTATAAACATGTTAGTTATTTCATCTTTATTATAGTAAACGACCTATTGTATTTTTAAAATTCGATGGACACCTTGTAAGATGACAACATCACCAGATTCCGAACACATTTATCTAGAATTCTGTTTATATCCTGCATAACATTAAGTCTAATTATTTTATACTAACGACCAAATGTCCTTTGTTAAGCTCTTGGTCTCGAGATTTATTGCTTTCTAAACCCGAATCTCATAGCCAGAAAGGATTGAGGTTTAAATGTTTTCATGATACTAATTTCATATTGAACAAGAGTCTCAACAAAAAAGAGGAATTTAGTCATGGTGACAAAACACGGTTGCTTTCAAAGTTAACCTTTTTTTTATCAGAAGCTAAACCTTCTTAGAAAATATATTTAAGAACTTCACTATACACTATATAGATTAATTCTTCCTAGAACGTGTCGTGGAAAGTCGTATTCTATTCACAATAGTTTGAAATCATGAAAACTTCTCAAAGAAAAACTAATGTGCTATACGGAAAAAAAAATAAAAATAAAAATTGGCAAAGTATGGTTCAATTGTATATGGTTACGCAAATTGCTTTTACTAAAGAGATATCCAGTATACGGTTTGTCAAAACATAAATTGTACTGACCTCCTGCCATGAGATTCACAGTTTCCAACACTTGAAGAGCTCGGATTTGTTGCACGACTGATCCTCGGTCAAAATGACTGGGTTGTTCGTTGTTATTGGCCTAAAAGCAAAACACAGCGTCATACTATGCCAGTGAATCATAATCTAATATATTCAGATTAAAGTGAATAAAAACGGAATTTAGAATACATATCACATATGATGCCACGCAACTCACCTTTATACACCTGATAAAGTGGGGTTTGGCGTGCACCAGAGTCCGCAATAAATTATCTAATCTGCTGTGAAAGTCCTGAGTTAGTGTGGACACTGGTTCGTCTCCATTTTGCCTGAAAAATCAGAATAGAATGTAATTTCTGTCTTTTTATGATAAAAAAAAGGAACGTGGCGGACACGTGGTTGTTATTAAATTTATTTTTAGCAAGATATAAAAGTTATGAAACTTACAGATCTGTATGAGCAGTGGGTGATATCCTGAAGGACACTCCCCTAGGTACTGTATCTGAAACAAAAAAGAAAATGAAGAAATCTATCAACACGAATATGAACAGTTATTCCAAGTAACTGAGAGACAATTTTGAAAGTTGAAACGACAAAAATTACGATGGTGACGACGTTAATTATTATAACACCAGAGGGGTGGTCGTAAAAAAAACAAAAACAAGAAGATATACGCTACAGGTAGATGGTATACACCAGAGAATATATATGGGACAGCTACGGGTAGTATAGGTGTCATCCAGAAGGTACAGGGTGGTTATAATATAAGTATCTCTATTTGGAGCTGTCTGTAGCTCGAATGAAACCAAAATCGGTACACTTACTACTCGAGAAAGGGGGAGAAGAATGGAACCATATAAAATAATTGCAATAATCACAGACAGATGGCGCTACTGAGTGTGAAATATAATGTGTAATGTAATACAAGAACAAAGAATTAAGGCGTCAAACCGGATGACACACCTAATTTATTGGAAAATGTCACTGTGAATGTGATTACGCTTTCGCATGGCGGTGCCGATCATGTTCAGGTTCCACATGGACTTTGTGCTGGAGGATATAGTCCATTCGGTGCACGACGTGCTCAATTGCGGAATGTAATACATCAGGAGTGATGTTTCACACATGTCGTGATATACGGAAAAGTCATTGAGGTTTGAGACACCTTCACTGTACACAATATTACACATTACATTTCACACTCAAAAGCGTCATCTGTCGGCGATTATTGCAATATTTTTTTTATTGTTCCATTCTTCTTCCCCCTTCTGGAATAGGAAGTGTACCGATTTTGGTTTCATTCGGGTTATTCCTTTGAGCTACAGAAAACTCCAAATAGAGATACTTTTATTGTAACCACCCGGTATATGGCGTATACCCTCCGCTATGTCCCTGGATAACACAGTAAAACTTGTTGAAATAGAGTCTGTTTATAACAGAAACCAGTTTCAAACAGAAGATTTTTATGATCTCGGCGAAAAATATATGAATTTTCATTGTCAATTAACACTAGAACGGCGATATAGGTGAATTGGACCGGGGTTAAATAAATATATTTCGTTTTGAACCTGAAAATTCTTCATAAAGAAAATCAAATTAATATCACACAGTAATAAGTTAAATAACTAAGTTAAACAGCATTAAATAAAATTTCTGGTTTAAAATATTTTTATATTATTTAAATAAAATTTCCCGTCGTTCTAGTGTTAATTACCTGTTTAAGATAAAACCATATAATCTCGAAAATAAAATATTAATTTCGTTAATGAAAAATATTTCCTAAGTAATTCCTAAGTAAAATTATTTATCAGAAAGTCATAACATTTAAGGGGTGTTGTAAGGAGGTGTTAGAAATGTTTTCTAGAGCAAAATAAATTAGTTTAAAAAACCACCAAAAAGACAGTGTGAAATATCTTTATATAGAAAATATCTCACGAATTACACAATTTATTCCTCTAGTGAGGACAAAACGTGTTCAGCATAATAGATAACATGGTCTGCTACCATCTGGAATCATAACATAGATTTTTTAATTCTTAATTGCAGTAGATGGCCCTTTTCTTTAACCTTAGAAGACTAGACAGTTGTAATAATACCGACTATATTTTTTTTTTTTACGGGTGACAGCTGATTGACGAGTAGGAGAATAATTATAAGACTAAGAATATTTGTTTTCTAGCTAAATTGATAATAAAATGTTGATAAGTACATTATAACCATTTTTAAACCACTTTTCCCCACATAAAAATGCAAAATTGACAGATTTCGTAATTTTTACACTGAAAAAAAAAAAGTGTTGATTTTACAGTATAATACTGGCAGCTGGGGTACGAGTATTATAATGTAAAATCAAAACTTTTTTTTGGAGTGTACGAACGTTTAGTCTTTCACAATATCTTGAGTACGTCTAGTCATCTAGGGTTAAGGAATAATGACATAATCATTAACCATTTTTTTCCTATATGGTTTGGCTTTCAAGATCCCCAGATTTGAATCCATGCGATTTTTCGGCTCTATGGATGTCTCAAACACTTCATCTACCGAGATTACATAAGATCTCTGCCTATCTTAAAGGCAGCATAAAATGGCATGTACCAACATTTCGACGTATACATGCAATTAGTTATTGAACATGCTATGTTATTATGATTTCAGATAAAAGCAAAGACCGGTGACCATTATAATGAACAGAACATGGTTTGTCCTCATTAGATGGATACATTGTATAGTCCATCTTATATTTTCTGTATATAGATATTACATACATTCTATTGTTAGTTTTTGGAGATAACTTTTTTTGCTCTAGAAAAAATCCCCATCATCTTTATACAATGTGACGTGCATAAGATGAACAGTACAAATACCACCACTTTCTGATGAACAGTTTTTGCTGTAGTCCTCTTGAAAAATTGTAATTTAATTTTGGGCACATTGTAGTTAAATAGGAATAATTTGAAAAGTAGATCAAAAGATGTTAAAAAGATTTAATACCATATGAATAAAGGGCTTTAAGCTCGCTTCCGAAGAGGTGTGTGGCAAATCCAAAGTTGCACGTGCTCTTGTGAAACACGCTCACGATGTCGTCGGGAACGACGTCTCTGTTGGTTTCCAGAAAACGCGAAGTGTCGTATAAAACTCGCCCGGCAAAATGCCTTATGCCAAAAACTAGACTATCCATCGGCTTTGGTTCGTAGAATCTGGAAAACAAAACAAACACATTTTTTAATTTCAAATACACACAAAAAAAAGGGAATCAATAATTCACTGTGTTCTATATTTGTGTTTGTATATACATTTAAACTATAGTGTATGCGACGCAATTTTTATACCACATAAAAAAAAATATATATATATACAGGGTGGGGATACAACAGGATTTGATGTTTGAAGACCGTCTCTACATTCGAAGCGAAGTTTTAACGAATTTGAGTGTTGTTATGGATTCTAACGAATTTGAGTGTTGAATGTGCATCTGGGATCCACGAGTGCGCAAAAATTTACAGGCAAAGCCAGCATCGACTAATTGAAATTTGACAGTTGTGTATTGTCCACTATGCAGTTTACAGTAAGTATCAAGATAAATTGGTGTACGAAAAATATCTTTTACGACGGATGTAAAGATGTCAAATCGGTAATGCCGTCCAAGCACCCCTTTATAATGATATGCCTCTCTAAACACAACAGTTCAAGATCAAGAGAATTCAGATATTGACCAGTGGAAGTGAAAACCAAAGATGTACGCTAATGTTAACCCTTTTAGCTGATGATAAGAATTTACCACTTTATGTCATTTTAAAAAGAAAATATTTGCCAAAAGATATGACGTTTTCCTCGTGTCATAATTGCTTGAGCTCAAGAAAAAGGTTGGATGGACAATCGACTGGACAAAGAAGTGTGTTTGAGAATATCGTGCTGGGTCTCAAGTAAGATTTTACAACATTCTTGTGTTGGGCAGGTTCTGTGGCCACCTAACGAAAAGAAAGAAGAATGTTAGATAAACTGTGATCCCTATTTCAGGGAGTTGCACCTCTTTACTGCAGCCGCTAGACGTGTGCATCAAGTGCTCATTCCAGAAATTTAAAACTATACATGGATAGGACCAAGATGACAAATCAGATGACAGATGTTCATAAAACAACATCAAACTGTACTGCTTCTCACCTGAGAATGGATTATTGCCACATGGGAGATGATTTTCGATTATTTGATAGTCATGTTTTAATTTAAAATTTAAAAATGCTGCATTTCTCAGGATTTCAATGACAGTGAAGATCTGGCATCTTCCGAAGATGAAACAATAACTTCCGAAGAAGACAATGACGGTGAAAATTAATGGAATTAAATGACAAATTATACACTTAATTAAAAAAAAATATTATTTGTATGTTTTCTCTGTGTTTTTCTAATAGTTGATAACATTGAAATTCAGGTTTATCTATGGACCTTTTCATCCTATTAAATCATTTGTTTTTGTATGCATTATCATTGGACGACTATTTTCTATTTCAATATATACGAAGTTCGGAAATAATATTTTGTAAATATTGTGTAATAATATTAACTATAGTTGTTAAATTTTAATATCTTAAAATTTGTTTGAAATCTTTTTCTCATGTGTTTTTAATAAATATATATTTTTCTCCAAATAAGGTATTAAAATTTAGAGTGCGCGTATTACACGAGAGCGCGGTATAGAATACGGTATACGCGGGTTACATACGGTTACACGAGAATACGGTAATTTTTGCAATGGCTTCAAAGAATATCACGACAATTTTGCCCAAGTAATAATTAAACGCCCGAAAAATATTTTTCAAAGAATTGCGATACTGCTGACGCTGATTAAGAAAAAAAAAAAAAAAAAAAAAACAAGTAAGAAAATTTAAAATTAAAAAAAATGTGTTTTTGTAAGAGTTTTTTTTTTTTTTTTTTTTTTTTTTTACAGATTTAAATCTAAAATTATTCATTAATAAAATTATCCATAAAAGACTCAATGGAAAATAACGAAAAATGTAAGGAAATTTTAAATGTATAAAAATGCAATTTATATGTAGTGTGAATTGGGCGTTAAATCATCTTTTGCCATACATCATATGTTACTTTTTAAGTTTAACACATTTATTTTCTCACCTTTAGCTAACAAACAATTTGGAATTTAAAAATTGCTATTAATAGGAAAATAGCTTAGAAAACTTATGCAATAAAGTCTAATCTCAAGACAAGTCCTAATTTGTACAATAATAGGCCATTTATGGATTTTTAATTTATCTAGATGGCACTGCATATTTTGCATCCAAAATTCTCTATTCATTCAAGATTTACGTGCACCAGTGTTTTAATATATATTTTCTAATCTATTTTGGCAAATATTTTACAGATTTTTCATTTTTAATCCATAATATTGAATAGATATTTGAGCTGCACAAGTAAATTTTTATCATAGTAAAGATTTCAGGATTAGAAAAACAATTTATTTATTTATTTATTTATCCCGGTGGAACAGACTAAAAATGGTCATGTATCTCATACGAATTTTACAGCCCGCCTATCTGAAAATCAATTTAAGTGTTACTGATTATGTTCATCTTAATGATAAGTAGCATTGGTAGATAAGAGTAAAAACTGTAGTCTGAGAATTAAATAAAGATATGCTATCTCTAAATCTGTTGCATATAAAGAAAGAACTTTACTGAGTAACCACAAACCGAAATAATAATAATAATAATAATAAAGTGTAATTGCACTTAAAAGAAAAGGAATAACAAACTTCTATGTAAAATTATATACTATACAAGAAATTCATGAATGAATTTTTACCTTGGGCTGTTATGATGCTGTACAATAACTTTTTTTAAATAGCTGTCAGATGTACCTCTTACTGAACATTCCACATCAAGCATACTCAGCAGTCCAGTTCTCTGAAAAATAAGTGTATACTTTGTTAGAAAACGAATGAATGCTTTTCTTAATTTTTCGAACTTTTTTTTAGTGTGTTAAAATAATACTATAGCTCTGTTTAACTACTCCCAACTTTAATTAATGTATTAATAATCCGTCAAATCAGGTTCTTAGATAACACTGACAAAGGATGTGAATTAATTTCCACTTTGCTAAACAACGCATAAGTATCTTCGTAAAAAAATCCGCAAAGAAAATAGAAAAAGTAATCAACGGCGGAAAAGAGATTGATCTCTGCTATCCAATACAAAAAAAAAAAAAAAAAAAAAAAAAAAAATTGTTTAAAAATATTGAAATGCAAACGATATATTAGACAAATAATGCCCCATAGGATTAACATTAGCAAGCGGGTGTTTTCAAGTGCGTGAAGCAGTGCTTAAGCTTCTGTTCGAGTTTTGTGTTGATGTTGAATTAATATATATATATATATATATATATAATTTTGAAATTAAGATATAGACACATACATTATCAACAATATCGGAAAACAAATGTATGACATATTATTATAGATAAAGTACTTTCCAGAACATTGGTGTTCGTCCGAAAGCAGGAAAATGAAGAAATTTAGCCTCTTTGTACAGACCAATTACATTAACGCCAGTATTCGGAAATATGTTTGAAATATTGTTATTGGGGAGTTTGAACTTTCATTTTCCTATGTTAACGAATTTCTCCTATTATGAACATGGCTTTGCAGAAGTTAAATTCACGGAATTGGCTATCCAAGAAGCATTGTCAAGAATAGATCTGAATATACATGATGGGTTTTGCACAAGTCTATTGTCAATCGATTTCAAATATGCATTCGACTTCTTGCTATGGATAGCGAAACTTGAGAACTCAAATTGTAAATATAAAAATAGCTTCCAATTTGCTCATTCCTCTCTTTAGGAGGACTATCATTAATTGGCTTTAACTAAAATAATTCACTGATTTAATAGAGGTTGTTCCCAAGGTTTGCTTAGGCCCTTTTCTCTGGACAATTTTTGCGAATGTTTTAAGAAGGAGAAAGCAAAAGTACTTGAACAAAAAGAGAGAAATAGTATCTTTATGACAGCACTTACTAGTGATGATATGAGGTCTATGCAAGGCACGTTGTCGACGTAATCAACTTGTAGATCGCTTTGAACACCTTCTTCGCGACAAGATTCGATGCTACTCTTGAAGACATGTGTGTTGTAAAAATGTTGCAGGGTCTCTGCACACAGGTTGATACAGAGATGCTCCAGATGACTCGGCTATAAAGTAAGATCATGGTAATTGAGATCAATATCTGATTAAGAAACTGCCACTTTTGAAACTACTTGAGAAATGGAAAGATAAAACCAATTAGGCTAATGGTTAAATAAGAATTTCTTTAAATTCTTCAGAAATTAGAACACGGAACCCAATAATTTATAGCTGCTTTTATTGTGCTTTATAAATTTCGTTCTGAGAACGGAAGATGAGATTAAAATGATTTTTTTACTAAAGAAGCGAGAAGTGTTTTTAAATGTTAAGAATTAAACACTGAATCATAGGATGACATTTGTCAGGATGAATCCGTCACGACTGCCAAGTTATGAAAATTCTGAAATGAAAGAAAATGAGACATCAACTAACAATTGACTTGACTATATTATGAATTTTTAAAGGTGAATCAAAAATGTTATTTTACATTTCACTTAAAGGTATTTTTTCTGTATATATATAAATTTTAATTAAATACACTGTATCGTAGAACGCATAATTCCAGCTTCCCCGGCCCTCGAGCAAAATAAGAATTACAGCACAACTAAAACAAACCGTACGCTCGAGGAAAATTTATATAACAAATTCTGTTTTAAGAACTATTCCCCCACTCCTGTACTGCTGATTTGACTAAAAGTAGTACATAATTTCATGCCCTTTTATTTTCGGTGTCAGTTAAAAATTTACCAATCATGCTGTGCCATTACCTGGATTAAATATAAATTAGTTTCTGGTTTCATCCCTACACACTTTGTGCATTAGCATATCAGTGATTAATATTATAGCAAAAAAAATGCCAGTATCCAACGAGTATTTTCTGTTTGGAAGAATATATTGGTCTCGAATGTGATAATCTAGCATAAAGAAAGGAAGAAATGTTAGAAATTAAAAATAGTTCGCAAGTGTGTTACTAAATTTATGATGCATCATTTTAAAAGTTTGATATAAAAAATGGACTCACTTTACTGGCTTCAAATCCAAACATGTCCAAAATGCCGATGAATCCGTCGGTAGCATGCCTGACTGCGGAGTTGAGTACTGTCATGGACTTGGAAGCTTTGACACCTCCAGAACCCATTGTAGATGCATGCTGACTACTATTTTCTAATTTCAGGGAAGAAAAAAAAAATCGTATAGGCCTACGGCTAAAGTACATAACAATATCAATAAGATTTAGGAAGAAAATATGGTGAATTCTGAATTTATTTATATACTCATTATTATTATATTATTACCTTTTTTCTGGTGAATTCTGAATTTATTTACATATTCATTATTATTATATTATTACCCTTTTACTTACCCATCATACGTAGTATAGGGTAAGTCTTGTAATCGTTTTGAAAATCGAAAAATTTTTTTTGACGGATTTACACGTTTCAGACACTGGAAATTCCGAAAAACATATTTTTAGAAAAAAAAATTTGCCGTCCGTCTGTGTGTCTGTAAACGCCCTATCTCCCGAAAAAATTGAGATAGAGACTTGCAATTTGGTATGTACTTAGTATGTAATGATGGGAAGAAGCCTATTTCATTTCAATAACCTCAATTAACCGGAACTATTTTTTTCGGACTCTCGAAATATTCGTTCTGATAAAAGGTATATGAAAATTTTCGAAATTGGTTATTTTAAGAAATGAATATAAAAGACAATAAAAAAACATAAATTTTGCATAAAGCATGAAGTCAATCGGATAATGAGTTGCCGAGATATTTGTAATCCTATTTTCCACACTCTTCGATTTTTCATGACCCTGTATTTCATCCAAATTTCACTTCAAAGGTATATTTTAATTGGAAATTTGACGCTTAATCAGATGCGCAATAAACCGCTAGTTAATAGGATTATTATTTTTGGAGTTATAAGGATGTTTCTTTCAAGCAATTCAGTAATCGAGCCTTTAAAGTTTGTGACGTCATCAAGCCTCGATTTTATTTGAATTGCAATGCATTTTATAAGTAGTTTACACAATTTTTATTTTAATATTTTACATTATGCATATCCATGATGGGTAAGTATTACGGTGGCCCCCAACGACTAGTTTTTCTGGTGTGCTATGATCGCTTTTGAAGTTTGAATTTTTCATGTTCTGTGCATACTTAAATCCACATGTGCTATATTGTGCCATAATCCCGAAATAAATCATCCATATTACATACATGGAAATATAGGCATACAAGGATGTATCAAAAAGTTACCAGACTACCTTGTAACGCCCTATCAGAACATCACAAATTTGGGCTCGCTGCTATAACGACTTTCAATGTTAATAAGGCATTTGTGAAGAGATTATCGCTGAGATAACATCGAGAGTTTTTTGATGGTGTGTTTTTGTCAGTATGTATATGGTAAGCTCTAAACTGCGATACAAATAATAATAAAAAGTTAGAAACATCGAACTAACGACAAAGTTTACGTTAAATTCGGTAAAAGAGCTACAGAGACGCTATACCTGTGACCGAATCTCTGGCGTGTTTCTACACAATGACAATGTACTCTTTCATCGAACACTTTTCGTTTGCAAGTCTCTCATCAACAATACGACATCAACAAAGATATACATGTTATTTTTGCCTACTCACCAGATTTAGCTCTTGCCGACTACTTTTTTTTTTTCTAGAAGATGAAGATACAATTGAAAAGTCTCCATTTTACACCAACAGTGATATCAAGCGTAAATCACAAAAGATAATAGACTGGTTTACACAAAATGACTTCTAGATCACATTACAACAGTGGCAGGAATGCTGAAATTGGTGTATTTCTGAATGTTTATTGAGTAATAGATGCTGTTGAACTATAGGCACTTTTTTTTTTTTTTTTTTTTTTTTTTTTTGTCAACAGAGCTAGTACTGAAACGTTTTGTAACACTTTTATAGCCTTGTACTAATTACATGAGATTACTACTAATTAAATATTTGCGGCTTTTACAGCTAATTAATATTATAAAATTGATATTTCTTCCACTATAGCTTAGCTCGTTTAAACCTTGCGAGATGTCTGAAATTTTATGTAATTAGTTATTTGCTTCATAATCGCTTGCATAAATTACGTTTATATTTGCATGGTTACCTAACATTGATTTACTGCATACACGTGGTGTTTGGATAATTTCATGTCTGTATTGGAGCTTCTGTTCTATAAATAATCAATTTAATGTAGTTGTCTATTTGAAAGAAATACTTTTATGTATAAAAGGGACGATTTTATTTTTAATTTTCATTCACCCATTAGTTCTTCCATTTTAACTCATGCTACAATATTTAATTCCATTCCATTTAATTGTTGTATTTGTTATGCCAGCAATAATTCTCTTTTATAGTATTTAAAGTTTGGAACTCTTAAAGATATACATTACCTGTTTGATTATGTACAGACTCGTTGCTATCTGAACTTAGAGTACCCGATGTAGAACCCAATCTTTTAAGACTGTTAGCACGGCGAACGATGGTAGCGACTGTCCGGCAGTACAATGCTTTGGAAACAGCATCTCGAGTTTGAGTAGCCTAGAAGGGATGAATTTAAATGTATTCTACTAAAACACGATGGAATCATTTAAACAAAACAAACACGTTCCATAATTGGCATACATTATTGCAAAGGATAACGTAAAATCAGCCTCTTATAATCTGATGAATATTAAGTATTTACTTGTACATATTTTATCTTTATTTCATTTACTTTAATTTCGGAAACCGGATACGGAATGTATCATGTTACATTTTGCTCTTTTCCGTCACCCTACCAGACGTACTTCTATAAGAGCAGTGTTGCTATGTTGGAGAATTTTTTTATTTAAAATATCTACTGTTATTTCAGACTAGTAATCTTCCCTTTATCAGACCGTGATTAAACAAAGCGACGAATACCAGTTGTAAAAAGTGCTAGATACCTTGAATAAAAATTTCACCCAATCTTTAAACATTGTATATTAGAAGCATTAGTGTGATAGAGCAATCGAGAAGAATTTTATCAGCCATTATTTGTACATTTAGTAGAGTAAGAAAAAAATATTTTCTGTAAGGCGTGCATGTGAATAATTTTTCGTTAGTAGAAATACTCCATTATCCGAATCATTCCAGGCCATATAGTACAGATATGAGTAAGTCTATTGTAATAACTAACAAGAACGAAAAATCATGCGTTAAGCATAGATTATGAAACACTTTCCAACACAGCCAGAAAACTGTTGAAACTTCACCGTTAAATAAGGTGAAAGAAGATATGTAAGTAAACAGTTTAGAAAACATTGAAAAATACAGTTTTCAAAATTACCTTCCAGTGCAAAAAAAGTAGTCGAATTATTTTGTGCAGCCCTATATATGATCAATAGATGTGGATATATAGCATGATAAAATATAGTTCTATTATAATATTCGTATTTAGCAATTTTCACCAATCGATGGAAATGCACTCGAAATCTTTTGTACAGCCCTGTATATTATCTGAAGACTTTTGTACACACCACATACTAAGCTAAAAGGCAACTTAAAACTCCCTCGCAGCAATTACCAGCAGTAAACGACAATGTATCTTTTTCTTTGCGTAGCCCTGTATATGAATTTATTTATATTCCACAAACTTCTATTAGTCTACTAAATATAGTTCAGCAGGAAAATGTGTAGCACAATTGAAAACTATCCTTAAGCACTTCACTTCCGTAGTCTGTAATACTTACGGATTCCCTTGTGTAGCCCTGTATATGATAAACCAAGTTTATAAACACACACGTACTATGAAAAAATTTAGTGAAACTTAAAACCGCACACAAAAGTTGAAAACGCACTTATCACACAGACTGTAAATATAGCATATGTACTGTAACCGATATATTTTGTGTCCCTGTAAATATACAAAATGCACACCACACTTTAAAGAGAGCAATTTATAGTGCACCTCAGTAATGTATATAACTTTCATTATGTTTGAAATAGTGAAATATCACTAAATTAAACTGCAAACAATTTTCCCCCATAGAACAATGTGTAACAGAATACTTTTGTTTGATCCTGTGAATGAATACTTAATGCTTTGCACCCCATATTCTACAAAAAGCCTGTTTTAATGAGCTTCATAATTATATATCAATTCCATCATGTTTCAAATGGCGTAACATCATCCAAATGCACTTGAAACGATTATTTCCCATTGACTGTAATGTAACGGAATACTTTTGACTGTCTCTGTAAAAAAAAACTATAAGAGTTAAACACTTCAGTTGAAATAGGGAGCATACTATAGTAAACGACAATAACGTTCAAGAATATCAGGGCGATTCGAGCATATTTAAGCGAGTTAGAGCACGGACAGACGCACAGACAAACCGAAGTCATAAACACTTTTCAACTAGGTCGGAAAGTGTTAAAAATGAAGCTTTTTATCCCGGCTTATAAAATTTCAGAACACCAAACATTCACCGTGACTGGATGATATTCACTATACTCCATTATTAGGTTCTGACACATAAATCATACAATAATTATGCAAAATTACATTACATTTATTAATACATGCAGCATTCCCACAAAAAATATGTATTTGAGCGATTGACAAATTTTTCATCCAAAGCTAATTTATTTCTTATTTGGTTTATTTTATTAAATTGTGTGAAGTAACATGGCATTTCAGTATACTTACCAGAGTGGCATCAATATGTGACTTGATTAACTGCCCTCTGACATTATGCGTCCTGGTGGTAAGACCGCGAAATAAAGCTACACTAGATACACCTAAGAGCGTTGCCACCGCTTTAAGTTCACCTAAAATGGAAAAATGTAACAAAATTATGTGAAGACTTTCTCCAACGAAAGAACTTAAATAAAATCTAATTTTCGATGCAAATTATTTCTTAAGTCTGATTTATAAAATGATTCTATTCAGAATTCTTTGGAATTTAAGGTGAAAAATTATCTTGTAAAGATAACTTTTTCTTTAAACGACTGAATATATGATATCTACGCTATATATTAATAGTATATACTGAGTAATATGGGTTTTTTCTCTAAATGAATTTCTGGTGGATGCTTTCACTGCATAGCAGTGCAGTGAGCTAACGCATTATGAACCTGTTGTCGGCTTTTGGATCATACGTTAAAGATAAATTAAAAGTTACAAAAATACTATCTAACATAACGAAGTTCTCGGAACATACATACACATATTTCAAGTTTTGAATCTAGTAGTAGAACGGGTATGATCTATAAAAGAAATATAAACATGTTTTGAAAGAATAGCGAAAAAGGCCTCGCAATTAAATTGTAATAATACTTTTACATGAATTTTCTTCTTTCTCATCTTTATTACGATTTCATATTCTTCATACTACTTATTGCAATACACATATTAATGACATTTTACTCCTTTTTTATTTATATTATGATATGATAATTAGTTGTTCAAATTTTAGTTGTAATAAAATATCCCTTAATTCAATACAATGCATATTATTTTATCAGTTACTTTATATATTCTTATATTGAGGTGGAAATGAAAACTTAAGTAATATATATATATTTTTTTTTATGAATGTCTCAATTTACATTAAGCGAGTATTTTTGGCTAACTTTTATAAAATGAAAACAGCTGTACTTCCGCATTAAATAAATATAAATAAAACAGTATATAAAACTACTTACCATTTCCTCCTTTAACGTCAACTTCCATGCCAGCACCGTCCACAAATTGTATGTTACCTAACAGCAGTATTGCAGCTAATACCCGCACAACATCCATCGAAGGGATACCCAATACTGATAAACACGACTGTAGAAATATTAAAAAGAAAAAAAAATCAAATAAATTAAGACAAAACATAGAAAAATATATTCAAATGAAAAATTGTAATTGTTACACAGAAAAAAAAAAAAATCTTGATTTTATGATATAACACTGGCAACTGGCGTGCTAGTATTATACCGTAAAATACCGTTTGGCCTTTATAAGGGAATTATAAAAGCCAAAAAATAAAATAAAAGTGCTACTTACCTTCCATGCCTCGAACCTGGAGGCATCTTCAGTTTCATTTTGACTGATATCCCCTTGATTTAAGTAGCACAGGTTGTGTAAGGAATATCCTGCTAAACTGAGTTGAACTGGAATGGAAAAGTGCTGAATGAAAACAGAGAACTCAGTGATTGATACAGTTAGATCTTAGATGCAAGTGCTATTTAATAAATACACTGTCGGGAAAAATTAACGGAACAACTACAAAAAAGTAGTGAAACCAATGAAAGGAAGTAGTTTGGTAGCTCAAGGTTAACATTATCACGTTATTCAACAGTATTCACTTTCGATACTCAGATATACAGTCTATCTCAAAAGTTTAGGCACACAATAAAATATGATAATAAAATTGGAGGGAGAAATTTATGGAATAATTTCACAATAGATAGTCAAAATGCAATTGAAATGAAACATAATAGAAATTTAATGGTTTCATCAGCATTATTTGTTTTGAAAAAATAATTTTTCTTTTTTTTTTGCTGGACTGGATTCAACCAATCAACCGTTCTGACAGACGAACCGTTTTCCGTGGGCAGTATAATAGCAAATATTCAATTTTCATTGGTTATTTAAGACGACAAAAGTTGCGGAATTTACAAAAAATCGAAAAACAAGCCTGTTATTGAAATTTATAGATTATAAAATCATTCAAGCGAAGGATAAACAGAGTACTTGATAGAAATAACAATTTCGATTGAAAACCAAAATGCGCGGCTGTCACATGTAACAAGTATTCATACTGATTAAAAAAATTGAAAGATTGGTTTCAAAGCAAAATATGTCCATAAGATAAATTTAAAATAAACTCGGTATCAATGTCTCGAAGGACACAATACATAGACGCATATGAGACTGCAAGAACATTGTTTTACAAAAGATTTCTTGCAAACTGCGCCTAAAACAACACTATAGACAGGCTAGAATGGACTGGACTCGAAAGCATATGACATACGGAAACGAGTGGCTCACAATTTTAGTCAGCCATGAAAAGAAATGGTATCTGAATAGTCCTGATGACTAGAATTGTTACTGACATGACCCCATAAACAGCCACGTACTTTTTCTTTTTTTTTAGACCGCTGACCAGGCTTCTACCTGTCGGGATATTGCCCAACTCTAGTAGACGACAAGGCGATAAAAGTCTCTGATGGTTTGGGGGGCGATCGGCTTTAATGGCGTTACCTGCCTGGCATTTCTCCATGGAAAAGAAAATTCAAGAGGTCAAGTGGCACTAGAGCAACATCTACTTCCCTTTGGTGATATCTGAGATGGTCCTGGGTAGACAATGCTTCAATCCACAACTCACAAACAGTGGCTTTCCGCCCAAATTGTGAACATTTTAGGTTGGCCAACTTCAAGCCTTGACTTAAACCCAACTGAGAACACACAAATCACATTTTCTATATTCTTATTTGCACTCTTTTTTCAACTGTTCATATTTTACATATTGCATTTTGAAATATACACCTGTAGCACAGCTATTGCTTATATGAATCGATGGTTAATCGAATCACTCGCTTTTATGAATAATTTTGTTGAGAACGAAATAAAAATCATAATGTTATTTCCCCCTTATACAGGAAATACAATTTCCCTTATATTAACACAAACGTGATTCTTTTAAACCGTACTTACTATTATAGATGAGTGTATGAGAGATTGGACTGTCAATGATGTATTTAGTTTAATGAATCAATAGGTTGTATTTTCGATTCTTTATTTTATTGCAGATATGGTTTGTCTTTATATGACAGAGTAAAAAGCAAACTCTATAAAATGATAACCCCCAAACCGAAGTTTAATTAACAGTAAAGGAGGTCTTTGGAACGTTCATTGTCCTCTGCACGTCGCATCACTTTACTCTCAAATTCCTCGATAACAAATTTCTTGAGGAAGTCTTACACTGGTAAGCCTTCCCTTTGAAACTGTTGATTTTAAATCGCTGAAACCAAACTCTTACTCTGCATACTTAAGCTGTACTTTTAATTTTTCTGTAAGGCTTCTCTTTAAAAGAAAAATCATGGAAAAAATTTTGAAGGGTGGATTTTACCCCTGCATCCTTATAATTTTTGATAGCGACAAAAATTTTACTTTGCAACATATGGAAGCTTGTAGGAACGATATTTGATTATCTTTTACCCCTCCCCACACCCACCCACAGTCATGCGTTTACTGTTCGCTTCAAAATAACACATGCGTATCTAATCTTTTTACTTTCAAGCATGGGCGCCGGTAAGGGGAGGGAGGAAAGAGAGGGCCACTACCCTCAATGTATTTTCAAATTTAATTAAAAATTTTCTTTTTCTTTCATGATTTTAAAAAAATGAATGCAATTTATTTTTCTCCCGTAACGTAAAATATTTAAACACTAAGAGAAAAAGGAACAAAAAATTTTTCGTCAAGAGGTCCTTGTCTGCCTGAACCTCCCGTTGAATACCATTTATAGATCTGATTTTCTTTTTTATGTTGATGTTTTTAAACATTATCTTAAACGGGTGTTCAGGGTAGGGTGGGGGTCCCATCCTCCTGATGAAAAAGAGAAAAAGATTTTCAATTCTCTATATTGGTTAAAGTAGTAGAAGCTTTCTGTTGAATTTTGAATATTATTGCTCTTATTGCTTATTCTTACATGTCTATATTGATTTTTGCTAGTTTAAAAAATTCTGCATTATAGGTTCTAACATTTATTTTTTAGTTTATTTTTTCCTTGTTTATATTCTCCATTTAGAAAAAAACGTGGTCTAGGCTACAGATTATAAAGCATTTCTGTTCTAAAATCTTGCTCCTTCCTGGATTTCTTTTTGTTAGCACCCATGGTTTCAGAAAACCCATTATTTTGGGATAGTTTAGTATAGGTTAATTTTTAATTGTGCTGTCAAAAGAGTTCCTTAAGGAATAATTACAATTTTAATGAGACAATTAAACATTAAATAGAGGATGATGCAAAATAACGTCAGAAAGTTGAAAGGACAAATCAAGTGTACTTAAACAAAGAAGAATCCTACAGGAATGTAGGTTGCAACTTCATGCCAGCTTCTTGGAGTCTTGCGATAACAGCATTCAAGCACATGTTCACTTTCGTCTTTTCCGTAGACTAGGATATCATCTAGGTAACAGGAAGCGTCAGCCCATCAAGAAGTTTGTCCATCTCTCGCTGAAACCGTGACCTACGTTATACACGGTGCATGACGTTTAAAACGTCACATGGAGTGGATCATTTTTACGCAGTGATTGGTGCAAAGTGGTGCACCCCCCGTTTTGCACCAATTGGCGTGTAAAGATGATCCACTCCATGCGACGTTTTAAACGTCATGCACCGGCCGTGTATAACGTAGGTCACGCTGAAACACAGCTGGTGCTGAGGCTACTCAGAAAGGTACTCTGGTATAACAGAAGAGTCCTTTATGAGTATTAATAACTGCTAGATCTTTTGATTCTTCATCTAGTTATAACTGGCGGTAGGTATCTCGAAGATCCAGTTTTGAAAATATGCATCCACCTGACAATTGGGCAAAATTATCTTCAATATTTGGCAGTGGATATTGCTTTAACTCGGTAGACTTGTTAGCAGTCAGTTTAAAATCTCCGCAAATTCTAATGCTACCATTGCTTTTCAATACTGGTACAATTGGCGCTGTTGAATCTGCTGTCTTTGTCGGTTCAAAAATGTCTTCCTTCACAAGGCGAAGTATTTCATCATCGACCTTTCCCTCAATGCATTCAAATCCCAGAATGAAGCACATGAGTCTACTTCAAAGATAAAAGGTTTACCTTGAATGGTAACTTTTACTCTAGCTGGTTTTAGGGCTTCTTCCATTCCAGTTATGTTGAATAATGTATATGATTTACTATGAACTTCATTTTCAGATTGATCTACTTGCAATTTATGAACTCAAGTACCTGGATTATTTTTCTTCGAACGGCACACTTTCGCGATGTGGCCCGTTTTCTTGCAGTAATGACATGTTGCATTCTTGAATCTACAATCGCTTGACACGTGAGTTTCTCCGCATCTGTTGCATTTTGCTATCTTCTCACCTACAACACGTGGATTGGGCAGTTTTGGCGTAGTAGCGGAACTTTTCTTAAACTGTATTTTGTTTACTTCAGAATTTGATGCCATCCGTAAATTACTTGCATCTCTTGCCACTGTTTCCATCGTTACTGCGACCTCCGTAGTCCTAGGGTTAGCTGGCTTTCTGCTAAGAGTTTTCTTAGGATTGTCTCATCTGGAATTCCACACACGATTCGATCGCGCAACATTTCGTCGACCGATGTGCCATATTTGAAATAATTCGCTAAATTGCGTAGTTCTGCCACAAAATCTGCGTCTCTGCGAAATCTCTGCCGGCTCTGCGTATTCTGCTGTTGAGTTTGTAAAGCGTTCCACAACGAGTCATGGTGCTGGGTCAAAGTGACAGTTTAAAATTTCTATAATTTCCTATTTTCACAGTCGGCGCTACCGGTGACAGTAATTTCTGGAACAATGCATACGTAGCTGGCTACGGCGATTAGCATCTTTGATTCCGTTTGTTACGAAAAACTGTTCTAAACGTTCAGCATATAGAGTCCAGGATTCATTTGATGGGTCAAATTCCTTCATCTGTCCAAGAGAACCCATCTTTACGCTTTTGTGGATGTTTCACAGCTAGAAGCACGTACCCTTTGAATCCGCGTGGTCGGCTAAGTACCGCACTCCGCGACCGCGTGTTAGGCTAAGATAGGCTTCGTTATTTCACCGAGAAAAAAAATCTTCTGATAATATGATTGCATCTCGCCGCCACTGTTATAAATGTGGGTTACTATTTAATTGTTGCGAGTGTCATGAGACTGGTTGAAAGCGATAACAGATGTTTATTCAGGGAGAGAGAGCCTCACTACATCACGGCTAGCCCAAGACTGCCGAACTCTCGGCTATTTTCCGATCACAGAGAACGCCCATTACAGGCGCCATTTGTCGTGAATCAGATTAAGTACAAGTAATATACAACAGCAAATACCCGCAGTGATTATGCAAAAATACGCAGTGCGGGGCTTTCCCTCATCACTGCGTGTTTTTACCTCAACCAATGGGGCAAAGCTCCACAGAGCAATATTTTTAAAACATTGCAATTTCTCGCGAGATTATAATTTGACAAATTCTAGGTTGATGGTGGCACTGGTTGAGGTTCTAATATAACATTTTAATCAGCTATCAAACAAAATTTAGCCCAATGAGTTCATTAAAAATGAAAATTTACGGAAAGTGTATGTCTTTATCCTCACCTACCCCATGCTTGTTTTTGTTCCTTTATGTAGTACCAGATATTATAGGAGTAAGTAAACTAGATGTTCATGTAAAAATAATATTCCTGTTGCAACATTTGGGATAAGAAGAGTTGGGAGGAGAAGAGTTATTTTGTATCCTTAAGAAAAATGACTTCATACATTCTTAAAATACTTAATTAATATTGCGCTATAGAAGGTTTCAACAGAAAAAGTACAAGAAAAATAGTCGCTTAGTAGCCTAAAATCAATAAAATAATTGAATGAATTTTCTCTTCTCAGCACACAAGATTTGCAAAATTCTTATTATAATTAGAGAGCTAATAAACTATTTACGTTTCTATAAATAAGAGAAGTGTCATCGCGCAAACTCCTACGAAAAAAAGATCATGTTAGTAGTAGAGAAAGGAGAGTTCAACGGCCACAGGAGCGCTCATTTGAGGAATATGAGGATTTCTCAATGAGGAATGAGAATGTCATAATAGGGAATAAGGGGGAGGAGGTACCTTCACAACCGATAATACAATGTTCAGAATCATTCTTCTCTTTACAACAATAATTTCTGGTCCATCTAGTTATGTATCTGATATTTTGTAGAAAGGTTTGTGTATAAGAATATGTTTTAAAAAGCAAGTATATTATATATTTATTATAAATAGTTCTATGCGTGTATGTGTGCGTGTATGTGTGTGTATGTATGTGTGTGACAAATAGTTCTCTTTGTGTGTGTGTGTCTATGTGTGTGTGTGTGTGTTTGTGTGTTGGCAAAGGGTGGGAATCGGGGACTTCTATATGTATACACACCTTCAAACCCAGGACGCACACTCAACCCAGGACGTCCTGGGTTAGAAAAATTTTTTATTTTGCGTTTTTATTGTTAAGTGATGCATTTTTAGTATAAAGACATTAATAGGGGCAATTTTTTTGTAGGTCCTCATTTGCGGGTATTTTAGAGAAAAGTTCCTAGCACAAATGTGTATCGCAGAGACGAGTGTGTATGGTCGAAAATGGTAGGTCCCCATTTGTACAGTAAAATTACATGTTATCAGATTTATGAAGGAAAGCTGTTAAACAGGTTTCGAAACGAGGGGAGGAAAATACTATTTACTACGTTCGAGTATTTTATAGTAATTTGTGCCTTTTTTTGCACGTATTTTCTCAAGTAGTTTTTAGAACACACATAGTTTGGGGCTACGTCGATTTCTTTCCTTTTTTTAATTTATTATTTTTTGATTTTTTGCAAAGAGTAATCGCAACGTAAAATGGTTAATTTAATTTAATGATAAGTTATTTATAATTATTTGGATAGTTTTTATGAAAACTAGGTGAAAAGAAGGAGGAGGGGAGGGGAAGGGGGGGGGAGGGGTCCTTCCTCTTAATTTTGCGCTTAAACACGTTTATTTCTCAAGATAACTAAATTGATTAGCTTCCAATTTTGTGTACCTATAAATTCGATAATGATGTTTCCAGAATTAAATTTCGGGCCCCACGATATAGTATGTTTCATGGATAGTTTTTATAGAAACTAGGTGAAAAGAATGGGGAGGGGGGGGGGGGGGTCCTTCCTCTTAATTTGGGGCCGTTCAAGTATTACGTAAGCAGCAAAGAGGGGGGGGGGGTCCAGAGTCTGCTTATTTTCTCTGACAAGGGGGAGGGGGGGGTCACGACAGTTCTTACCTAAGCATTAAACAATGAATTTGGTGGTTTTAACAATGGTTTGTTTAATGCAATAAACAACAATATATTAAAACCCTTTTGTATTTTTTGATATCACAATCCCTATATGCCTATTTATATAAATTTGTATGATTAATAATGTAATTTATTGGTAACTTTTTATCTGTCAAGAAGTCTTGATGTATAAACTGTCATAAAATCTCACGTAAGCAAAGGGGGGGGTCTAGCATTTGCTTATATTTTCTTACAAGGGGGGGGAGGGGGTACAAAATGACTAAAAATATGCTTACGTAATACTTGAACGGCCCCTTTTGCTTAAACACGTTTATTTCTCAACATTATTTACCGATTAGCTTTCAATTTTGTCTCTGCATTGATAAAGATCTGATTCGATAAAGATGCTTCCAGAATTAAATTTTGGGGTCCCACGGTATAATGCAATGGGGGAAATTTGCCCTTTTAATTTTACTTAAACACGTTTATTCATTGATATTATTAACAGATTACCTACAAATGTTGTGCACGTATATATTGAGTAAAGATTCTTTACTGAATAGTTTATAGGGAAAATAAGTGAAAAGAAGGTGAGGAGGGGGGGGGGCTTCATCTTAATTTTGCTTAAACACGTTTATTTCTCAACATAACTAACCGATTAGCTTCCAATTTTGTATACGCATAAATTCGATAATGAGACTTCCGAATTAAATTTCGGATCCCTCGGTATAGTGTAAGGGGGGGGGGGACACTTGTCCCTTTTAATTTTACTTAAACAGGTTTATTCATAGATATTATTAATCGATTAGCTTCAAAATTTGTACACGCATATATTGAGTAAATATTCATCTATGAATAGTTTTTAGGTAAACAAGGAAAAAAGAAGGGAGGGGCAATGATTTAGTTTATTCAAAAAAATTTAGCTGCAGTGTATATTTTAGATAAATTTTACACAGATTATCATTAAAAACAAGCTTACATATTTTAACTTAAGATTGTCTGAAAAATTAGGGATATTTTAATTGCAATAACGAAAAAAAAAATATTTCAATGATATAGAAAGAGTGATAATTATTTTGAAGAGAGTCGTATTAAAAGAACGAAAGAAATGATCTCCTTTTACCTTACTCTGTAGCAAACCATTATCTAAATAATGCATTTTATTATTATTTTATTTTTTATTTTTTGGTTAAAAGCTAATAAAGTTCTTTATGTTGCTTTCAACAATTTTAATGGTTTATTTGATGGTGGAATTTTGTTATTTTATATTTTCTAATATTACTGTCTTTTCCTTCTTTATCGATTTCTGTAACTTGTGGATTGCTATTGCCATATTAAATGTAAATAAAATAAAATAAAATAAAACCTTATTTTTAATAGGGATTTTTGAAGATCTTCTGCAAATAATATTATATTGGAATCTTTTAAATACAATTTAATACAGAATTTGATATAGAAAGTGATTCGGATGATTTAGAGTACCAGATTTAAAAATTTTAAATTTTCATTTCAATTAAAATTTTAAGAATGATAAAATTAATATTTTAAATAACAATCTGAAAATGAGACTTTTGAAAAAGAAGACGACTTTGAAGATAATGGATAATGAATCGAAACTTATAGATATTAAAGTTTCTGTTTGGAAACAGCTGAAATAAATGAAAATACATAAAGGAAATAATTTATCTCAAGTTGACGTTAATCCTATTTAAATTCTTTATTTAAAATCAGAATAGCTGCATATCCGAACTAATATTGGTCCCGGTCCCAATTTCTTGTTTCTGGAGCTTCCGATAAAACCAAAATAGTTTCTACTGAAAAATTCTTCGAAAAAGCAGGAAAGGTGAGTTCAAAGGATCCGTTTTCTTACTGCGGTCACAAAATGATCAGTCAAGCTGTCAAAGCGATCATTAAGCAGGGAGATAAGGTAGACTAGAACTTAACAAGATTTCCAACAGTTTTAAACGTTTTCCAGATTGAAGGAAATTTTATTATATTTACAAATGGCTTATCCACAGACATACTAAAGTGTTGGGTAGAATACGTGAAATTTTTGTCATATCATTGAGACGCTTCGAAATATTTTAAATTGTGACATTTTCGTGATTCGTTGTGCATTTAAATGCAGAAGTGTATTATTCATCCTCTGCTAAAGGGGAAAAAAAAAGCAAAAGAATAATTCAAAACTAGCGAGTATGCGTTTGAAAGAGATAATTTCACATTTTTATTGAATGTTGGCCCCTGCCCCTACATACAGCGTATAAATATTAATCGACCATTCTGTGCAACAGAATGAGAAAAAAAAAAGTATTTTTTTATTATCATTTATTTATTGCTTGACTGAGTGTATACTTTTCTTTATCTTTCATAATATGAAATGAAATTTTTTAAAAAATTTGAAAACTCCTACAGAAATTTGATTCAAAACGTCAATTTTCGCAGCATTTTTTAAAAGACCCCTGCCTTTGTAGAAAAATGGATAAACTATTCGATTTAGAGTTTCTGAGTAAAAGATATCACGAAAATATTACATGTTTCCGAACAAAAATTATTTCAGAAATGAGCAATGTACTCTTTTTTATTTATGCCAGTTTCCAACGTTGTTCAAAATATTATGCATTTCTACATGGCCAAGTTTCGAGGCAGCCCGCAAAGTTTGGATGTCCCAAATAGTTGCAATTTTATTATTGTTTACTTTTTCTTTTCTCTTTTATTCGAAAAACATGTATATTTTAAAATACTTCATTTCACAGCTGTTAAATTTGGCATAACTATAATGTTCCGTATTGAAACAGAAATAATAATAATAATAATAATAATAATAATAATAATAATAATAAATAACAATAAAAAAGTCAAACAAGATTTTGATGGTGTAATTAATCATTTTGCCAACATCATAGTAGAAAAAAAACATTTATTTAAAAATATTATATATACATATATGTTAGAATAACTGTAATGAACGTTGCCTCATTTTTTAATAGCAAAAAATTTATTAAAAAAATAAAGAAAAATAGAAAAATATATAGAATATATATCTGAAAAAATTGCACAAAGTATCATAATAGCTTTTCTTTGATAGACATTCAGATATATAATTTAAAATGCGACGAATTGAACAACAACAAAAAATAAGGACTCTGAGATTAATGGATTTAAATCGTGGAAGGCAGCACAGCAACTACTTTACAAAATAAACTTACAATGGTAATGTCTGGTTTTCAACCAGACATTGTCACAAATTGATATAAAAAAATATATTTATATTTCTTTTCTACTTTTTTGCATATGGTAATAGTTTAAATTATTTTTCTAATAAATAATAAGCAAAACTAGTGTCGTCAGGTGTATCAAGTAAATCGGGGCTCCAAATACTTTGGACACCAGTATTTTAAAGTAAATTTCTTCGCTTTATATAACAGCAGATTTATCAGCAATTAAAGATAGCGAAATATTATGTAAGAAATTAGTGGTGTCCAGAGGAATTGGAGCCCCGATTTACGCGGGACACATGGCCATAGGTGCAGAGTTTTGAAAATTATTGATGGGGCTGAACTCAAATGTAACTATTTTCCACACAAATACGTATATGTGTGTAATATAGATTGATTACCAATTTAAGACAGTTCTCAAAGAAATATTTTTCCCTGCTCAACAAACTTTCTAAGAAATTTTCTGACTGATGTTTGAACATAAAATCATTATACTTACAGGTTATGATTATTGACGTGATTTGAAAGTAAACAGTTTTTTTTTTTCGATATTTTTCCTTTTTTGCGCTATCAGTTCAGGTATTCTTTTCAGAGAGCCAATTTTGACAGATTTTCTAAAAGATCGTGTGCCTTTACCAAATAAACGAAGAAACCAGCTGGATAACATAGTATCTTAATAAGAGCAAGTTTTAATTTCATAAGTTTGCGAACAAAAATGAATTAAAATATTTGACAGAAAGTAGCCAATTTGGATTTGAGAACAGCCTTAATGTTGGTTCTTAATTTCCCTTTAAAAAGAAAATAAACAGAATTATATATCGTCAAATAAATCACAAGTTGAATAAAACGTTATGACACTGTAAAATTTTTAATGTATAGTTCTGTTTATAAAAAGTATATACTGGCTGCTATTTGCTAATCGTTTATAATGAAATCACAACGTAAGTTGACTTTGAATAACATCTCCTTTCGGATTATGTTTTTTTTTTTCCCTTCTGTCTTTTATATGGCCATTTGACTATACGAATTCAAACGTTTAATATTTTACTTTAATATAAAAAAAATATATATAACTTAAAGAGAACAACAACAACAAAAAAAATCTAATGTCGTTTATCTCTGTAACAACAGAAAAAGAATATAAAAGACGCATACAAAAAGAATCCATCTTTGAAATTATTGGTGGGGGTCAAGCCCCATGACCCCATACAACTCTATTCCAATGCACCTGGCAACACTAAGAAAAACTTAGCCCGTAAAGATCTTGGTTATATTAAAATTGTTAGCCTTTAAAAGTAATCAAAATTGTTTTTATTATAAAAATAAACGAAATTATAAAACAAAAGTTTCACTTCCAAAAGTTACTTCTAGAAAGAATAAATAAATTAAAATCCCTGCCGGCTAGACCTATCATTCACAGGTAGATTTCGAAGTTATATACTAATTTCACCAATAGAAATTAAATCAATATTAGAGATAAATCCAGTTTAACAATTATCTGATTGCTCTTGAAGAATTTTTTCCCCCCATTATACTTCATTTAAACTGTGTAATGATTGTTTCATTAAATGAGCCATACACTATATATTAATTTCTGATTTTTTTATTTTTTTATTTTTTTATTTATTTTTATTTATTTATTTATTTATTTATTTATTTATTTATTTTATTTATTTATTTATTTATTTATTTATTGAGACACGCCGCTTTTAATAAATTAAGACGAAAATGAACAAGTTTATTGAAAGTAATAAAGCCAATACGGGCCTGTTTAATAAGTGAGGAGAAGAAACATTCCTTTTTGTTGTTTATTAATTATTTTTTTATTATCTTTTAGCAACCAGCTGCACCTTCACAGAAGTGCCATCAAGTTTTAAAATAAGTGTTTTTTGATTAAAAGGTTACTTCACTCACACGAAAACCTTCGCTCGCTAATGTTAATCCTATAGAACAATTCTTTTAAGGTGGTTCTCAAATGACCTGCTCAGCAAAGCGAAACTTTCTGACACATTTTCAGACGCATTTTTCAACGCAAAGGCATGAAATCGACATGCCTGACTATTAAAGCGATTTGGAAGCGAAATAAGTTTCCATTTTTTGAAAAATAAATTACTTCTCGTTATAAGCTATTCGTGTCACGTGGCAACGCATTTTTTTCCAGGCTCGCTTAACAATATACAGATATATGTCTAACATACAAACAGGAAGAAATATCGGCCTGAATAAGAATACATGAATGTTTTATATACATAATAATATTGGACTTCTCGAGAGTGTGGGCAAAAACGCTTTTTCGGGTGAAAGGAAATGAAGAATTTAAAACTTTATACATTATTTTTAGCAAATGAAAACAGTTTTTTTAATATAATATCAGAGAATTCTTTCAATCTGTGGAAAAGTAGCATAGTAGAAACTTTTTTACAGGCACAAAATAAAGTTATCGAAAATATTACAGATTTTAAGGAATTCCGAGTCGATAGTAATCGAAATATAAATATTTAATGTCATTTAAAAAAAAAAAAACATATGATATAAAAGCATGGGCACACGAGGTACTTGTCTAGGGCTCATAAATTTGGAGGCCCCCAAATCTATATATTTTAAATCGATCAACAGATGAACTGTATCTAAGTGATACGTATACGTGGCTCTGGTAGAGGACCTCATAAGTTTGTCTGTGTGGAGGGGGGGAGGGGGAAGATCCAAATCAGTCGATAAAAAAAAAAAAAATAAGTTGTTGAGCTTTATTATTAACAGAGTTTTATATTGTATAATAGAAAGATTATTAACCCGGAAAACCCGTTGTTAAACGTCTGTGCTTGTATACTTCATAATGCATAAAATTTTGACATCGCGACTTACTGGGATCATGAAAATCACGTCTGAAAATTTATCCAATCAAACATGCATTTAAAAGTTATAAGGGTATTGTCATGTATTTTCTTTTTGCCTTGCAACTGGTAACTCACATCTTTCTAACACATTCACAAGGAGATTATATATTTAAAAGTGTGCAATTTGTATTTATTACTATTTAAGGTGTCATGGATTCGAACAACGGAAAAATTAAAGGAATAGATTAAAAACTTCTTTTTATAAATTTATTTTGGAAAGGAGGGGGAATACCAAAATTCCTGCTTACTCCGAGTGAGTATAAATTATATTTTCTTTCGCAGTGAAGAGAGAATGGAATAGGGTGAAAGGATTCTTTCACAATTGGGGGGGGGGGGGGAGGTATGACTTTTTCGTTACTTTATTTACGTCTCAAACAATTAAAAAAGTTGGAAATTGTACGTTAAACGTGGAATATGAGGTTTGTTCGTCTTATAACTAGTTTCACAATGTAAAAAAAAAAAAAACCATCCTCATTATTTTAGTGAAATGAATTATGTCGTCTGCTAGGAGCGAAATGATCATGCTTCTTCTTCTTATTATTATTATTACGTATGCCACGTTTACAAATGCGAATTATTACCTCCATGGCTTAATATTTATATGACTCATAATGAACGAATCTCCTGTGTTTATTTACTCTAATGGATTGAAATATTCGGTTAACCTAATTTCCACCGAAGTTATCTCAGAATCTCTATATTGTTGAATGTAACTCATTCACAAGCAAACAATTTTTGTGGACGAGCTTTCTAAAAATGTAACTTTTATGTAATTTTATTCGAAAAAAAATTTTTTGAATACAAATGGCCGCTTGGCATATGAAAAAAGATGTGGTTTGCCCGTATTTGTTTTCATCAGTCTCATGACTTGCGCTTTTATTATATACATTACGTATGGTAGGATTTAACAGAA
Organism: Maratus michaelseni; assembly: GCA_963931845.1. NCBI lineage: Eukaryota > Metazoa > Arthropoda > Arachnida > Araneae > Salticidae > Maratus > Maratus michaelseni. The sequence continues at coordinate 267,977,937 of OZ007594.1, forward strand.
TAAAGAAAACTTTCATTAATAACTTTTTAAGTTTTGATTCGATTTTCATAAAATTTGAAATGACTCGACAAAATTCTGCAACGATTATATATATTAAATTTCAAAGCATTCGGTTGGGTAGTTTTTGCGTAGTTTGTAATTTCCAACTAGATAAAAGAACACGTCTGGTAGACTAAAAAATATATGTTTCCAATCTTTAAAAATAAACAAATAAAAAATATGTAATTCAGAATTTTTTTTTTATGTGTTTTGTGATATGAGTGATAATAAATGTGATTGTAATGTTAATGATTATAATATTAATGTATACTGAAAAAAAGGAAAAAAAGAAAGAAAAATAATTAAAGATATAAAATTGACTGAGAGTTTATAATTCAATATTGTATCTATACATGCATGATATAGTGAGTAGCACTCTACATTGTAAAACTATCTTTTCTCAATATTTGCTTCAGGCATATTTTTCTCTTACTTTCCCATAATGGACCACACTGAAAAAAAAATCTAGTTTCTTATTTTGTTATTAAAGTAACAAATATTTTGTAAAATATCGTCAAATTTGCATTTTGAATAGAATTTTTTAACATGACAATTACGAAATGATGGTTATCTGCGAGCAATATGCTATAATTGAAGATTTATTAAATGTGTAAAAAAAGTATAAAATCTTTTCTATTTTTTGTTATGTAAATGCTATTACTTTTAATATGTGAAACAAGGTTATTAATGTACTAGAAATTTTGTGTGGTTGAGCTGGTTAAAATTAATCATTTAAATTGTCTCTAAATGTGGCCATGATTTCGTTTGTCTGATTGCTTTATTCTCAAAAAGTATATATATATATATATACATGTATCATAAAGGTTTTTTTTTTTTTTTTTTTTTTTTTTTTTTTTTTTTTTTTTTAGACTAAAAGTGAGACATTTTGCTACACTATGAAAAGTACCTAATTGAATATTGAACACTCTAAATTATTTTGTAAGGTTTTAACTGAATCAGTATTAAGAAATGGTTTATAGTTTATACTCCGTTATATATTTAGCTAACTATACATTTAATACAGTACATTTGCTTTCATTATAGAAGGATCGTTTAATACTGCATAAATAAAATTCATGAATAAATGTGAATTTCATTCACAATTATTTAGGAATTTAAGTTTGACAATCCATAGTTAAAATCAACACAGATGGATTTAAATTATTCGCGAGTAATAATTTGTGTTCATGTTTTATTCATTTTATTGTTTAATTTTTAACCATTTCAATATTTTATTCTTTTAATTAAGAAATACATCCAAAATTCTCATTGTGAAAAATATAACAAAAAGTAAAAGTCATGGAACCATCTACAATATCATATAAACAAAAAACAAAAAAGTATATAAACGAAGAAAAGTAACAAAATATGTCACTCTCTTGGATAAAATTTTAAACTTATTTTAGCCTGAAGCAGGTTCCCCCCCCACTCCCCACTTGACACGAACCTGAAAGTCTACTCGTTAAAGAATTTTAAGGAAAGCATTTGGAGAAAAACTGGATTATCCACTTTATTCCTGGTATAGTGAAAGGGGATGCTGCATTTTCATTTGCCGTTTCCGCAATGGTGTATATTTGGTTATTATCAGTAGAAAAACTTCTTGAACCTGCAAAATGTACTTTAATTTAAATATTGAATGCCTAATCTACTAGAATGAATTGAATGTAAAAACTCTGTATTTTATTAATTTTTTTTAATCTGTTTTTTGAAACACACACAAAGAATAAAGTTATAAATAAAAATATTACTTATTGCTACACCCTTCAATTAGCATAACTACCCATTTTTATGAATTTTCTATGATTAGTTTCAAGAATGTTTAATATTCAAACTGGAGTTGCGGTGGGATTCTGGGGGCGGTTACAACAACGAAATCTGTTTTCAGGTTTAGATTGCAAATACGAACTTTACAAACATTTTTTTTTTAAGGGAAACGAGTGTCAGTAGTGTCATATAAGAAAAGTACTAAATAAATCAATTACATATTCCATCGAATACACAACTAGTTTGTGTTCCATTGAAATATTAATATTAATTGAAATTGGTCTAAAACAATGAATTTCCCATAGTACAAATCTTCAAAAACTGTAACAAAATTCCCAGTTTGAAATTGAAAGCTAATCGGTGTGCTATTAAATATTCAGTGGGGTACAAGTTATGTATCCTTCTCCATAAAAAAATTTACAATACAAATATTTTAAATATATATATAATGATTATAAAGATGCAAAACTTAGAAATTCTGTTTATTTATTTATTTATAAAAAATAATATTTTATGTAAAATTTAGATAAAATTATTAAACAAATTTATATAAACTTTATATAGTTAATATTTATTTAATATAAAAAATTTTACTGGGATACTTAACAAATGAATATAATATTTTCTTTATTCGCCCCTTTCTTTTATTTATTTATTTATTTATTTTAAACACTCATTGAAAATTATTTTATTGATTTTAAGTTCAAGTTTGATGTTAATGATATTAATGTATACTGAAATAATAAAAGAAAGAAAATAAATCAAATAAAGTGATAAATTGGACTTAAAATATAATCCCAGTTTTGTTTGTCTATTACAAATATTGTTTATCTACATATATGTCGCGTACAGAAATTTGATTCAATATGCCCACTTTGACAGCATTTTCTTAAACACCCCCTTCCTTATCGAAACATGGAAAAAACTATTCAGTTTCACAATTAATGAATAAGAGCACTTGCCGATTCCATGTGTTTAGGAATAAAAAGGAATTCATTTATAAAAATTTGTGTTTCGCAGGTAATTTTTCTACGTACCTTTTCGCTTAACTTTTCATTAAATAAACATCATTCTGCATTCAAAACTTTTTAAGATTTTTTTTTTTTTATGTGTAAACAAATTCAGTTATTTTCCTTTTTTCTTTCTTTCTTCTTAACCCATTTCTCACATGAGATTCGAACTCAGCAGTGGAGTATCAAGTATTTTGAATTCGTGGAGGAGGGAGCCTGAAAATGAACTAAATCGTTCCCCAAATTAGAATAAAACTCACATTTCGGGGTAATAGACTAAAGCTTTTCTGCCCCTAGATTACTATACTATCATGGTTCCAAAAGGGAAGTATCAACATAAATTAAACCTGCAAACAAAATCGAAAAATTAAAAAGTGGCGATTATAGAAATTGATCTTAATTATCAAATGCAAAGAAAAATATTGCTTCAAAATATTAAAATGCAAACGAGATATTTTAACGCTGTTCTCAAATTCAAGCTTGCTACTTTATGACATATTTTTTAATTCATGTTTGAGCGGAAACGCATGAAACTGGCAGGTGTTATTATTCAGAAACTATGTAATTGGGAAATATTTCCCAGTTTTTGTTAACCCTCTAAGCGTGTGGAACGTAATATTCCGTTCACTAAGCTCCAGGTTTCACTGCAATATATGCAATGTTTAAGATAATATAATTCTTTAGATTTAATGAATTTTCAAAACATTGAAGAATGATTAATACTCTCAAGGATTACATTCATATTTGTAATTAAGTTCTATTTATAATGCTGAAAGAATCATATTTTTTTAGCATTTAAAACAAAATACAGAGAATACAACTTTACAATTTTACCCTTTTTCAAAACGCTCAGAGGGTTAAAGGCAGAACATTTTTTAGAAAATGCTGTCAAATTCGACCTTTTGAACCAAGTTATTGCTGTGCTTGCACAAACCTGAAAAAAAAACGCGTTCCCACGTAACACGAATTATTGCGATACGATTTTATTTTGTGCCAGTAAAAAAGTTTCTACTATGCTACTTTTCCACAGATTGAAAGAATTCTCTGATACTATATTAAAAAAACTGTTTTCATTTGCTAAAAGTAATGTATAAAGTTTTAAATTCTTCATTTCCTTTCACCCGAAAAAGCGTTTTTGCCCACACTCTCGAGAACTCCAATATTATTATGTATATAAAACATTCATGTATTCTTATTCAGGCCGATATTTCTTCCTGTTTGTATGTTAGACATATATTTGTATATTGTTAAGCGAGCCTGGAAAAAAATGCGTTGCCACGTGACACGAATAGCTTATAACGAGAAGTAATTTATTTTTCAAAAAATGGAAACTTATTTCGCTTCCAAATCGCTTTAATAGTCAGGCATGTCGATTTCATGGCTTTGCGTTGAAAAATGCGTCTGAAAATGTGTCAGAAAGTTTCGCTTTGCTGAGCAGGTCATTTGAGAACCACCTTAAAAGAATTGTTCTATAGGATTGATGGTTTGTTTGAGAACTGATGTAAGAGATATTTAACGAATTTTATAATCTTTAGTTTAATGCAATCTGAGTTAAAATATCAAAAACATTTGTTACTGTATTTTAAAATTATTTCCTAACTGTGACATAAATTTTAAGCGGTATCTATGAATATTTAATGAATATTATTTTTTTTATGAGCAATTATAGTAAAATTTATATGCATTTTCTAAATAAATAAATAAATATAAGATTATTATTTCTATTTTCTTTTTCTTTCTTCTTTAAAAGAATTTAAAAGAAAAAAAAATATTTAAAAGGAATTTAAGGAATTTCTTCTGTGAAGGTAAAAAAAAAAAAAAAAAAGAAAGAAAGAAACAACACAATATCATTTTCTTCATTGGAGAACCCCTTTGAACCAGTATTTATTTATCACTTGAAAATATCCCTGAATTTTTGCAGATGTTAAACAGATGTTTTTTAGTATCTAGAGAGATTTGCACACCTTCCCAGTCCTTTGTTTAAGATTCTTGCTGACATGTGGCCAGGTCCCCGAAAGCTGGTCAAAAGTTGCGACGCGTAAATGGCTACGGTAAAATTCCGCTGAGATGAATAAGAAAAGTATACTAGACAAATTATTAGAACAGATGTGTCATTACTCCGAGTTTAAATTGCAGTTTTTTTTCTTTTATTATTATTATTATTATTATTATTATTATTATTATTATTAAACAATATAATAAATTTATTTTATTATGCGTTGATGCACTAACATTTCTCTTGCTTTTAATATTCCATTGAAGAATATATAATTAAGTTTAGAATATTCTTTTTTTTTCTTTAAATATGAATGAATAACATTTTTAATGTTGATTTTATAACAAACTAGCGGCCCTCCCTCACTTTGCTTCGGGTTAACCTTGAAAACCTTCATCTCTTTGTGTTTTCTGTAGACCTTTTTAATGTGTATAATAATTAGTTCATTATTTTGATAAATCTTGTAGGGTTCAGCCTGCGTTTGCAATGTATAAGCGGAAAAAATGAAATTATTTACGACATCACATTAAAAACCTCAAAAATAACAGTATTTCTCCACTATTTAATGGATTTTATTATACATATAAACCTTCCTCTTGAATCACTCTATCTATTAAAAAAACCCGCATCAAAATCCGTTGTGTAGTTTTAAAGATTTAAGCGTACATAGGGATATAGGGACAGAAAAAGCGACTTTGTTTTATACTATGTAGTGATAATTAAAAGTAGTCTCAAACTTTTCTATTAAAAATCTGATAACATCGATTTTCATAAAAATTTTAATTTTTAAATGTAATAAAAGTTATTGCAGCTAAACAATTGTAAAATTTTAACCAAAATAATATTTCGATTTAAGTATAACTAGCGGAGTTTCGCGCTTCGCTGTTCCTTTTATTCCAAACGGTCCCGAATTAAACTAACTGAGGATTGCACACCAACTATTGTAATTGTATTTTCTTCATTTCGCCGGAACAGTAAAAAAATTCCGTTTAAAGAAGGAATATGTTGTATACATGCATTAAAATATGTTGAGTTCAGATTATTGAATATTGATTATACATATCCTTTAAAATATGATAAATAGCTTGGTTTAAGCCATTTTTTAAATCACGAATTTTAGTAGATTTGAGATTTTTAATATTTTTCATTAAAAAATATGATAACTTCAGTATATTTCTGTGGTCACTAAATGATCAGTCAAACTGTCAAAGAGATCATTACGCAGGGAAAGACTAGAATTTAACAAGATTTGCAACAGTTTTAAACATTTTCCACATTGAATGAAATTTTACTATATTTACAAATGGCTTATCCACATTCATACTAAAGTGTTGGGTAGAATACATAAAATTTTTGTCATATCATTGAGACGCTTCGAAATATTTTAAAGTGTGACATTTTCATGCATTAAATGAGGGGAGGGATTTAATAAGGAGCACACTACAAAATATTTAAGAGGGAAGAATGAAGTGTCGTATCATGTTTTCATGTTCATTCTTTAAAACCTGTAGTAAGGCACAGGAGTTAGAGGTGGGATGGGATGATTTACCATCATGAGACATGGATTTTAAGATTTGTTGTCAAGAAAAAGACAATGAAGAGAGAGAGAGTCAGCCTGTGAAAGAATATACTATTATGAGATTTTCTTTAAAGATATAATGGGCTCTCAGAATAATTGTAATCACTTTTTACCAATAAAACAAACTTTTGAAAAAAAAAATCGCTGTGCATTTAAATGCAGATGTGTATTATGCATCCTCTGCTAAAGGAAAAAAAACTGTAAAAGAATAATTCAAAACTAGCGAATATGCGTTTGAATGAGATAACTTCCCATTTTTATTCAATGAGGGCCCCTGCCCCTACATAGAGCGTATAAATATTAATCGACCGTTCTGTACAACAGAATGAGAAAAAATAGCATATTTTTTATGATCATTTATTTATTGTTGACTGAGTGTATACGTTTCTTTATCTTTCATAATATGAAATGAAATTTTTAAAAAATCCTGAAAACTCCTAGAGAAATTTGATTAAAAACGTCAATTTTCACAGAATTTTTTTAAAGTCCCCTGCCTTTGTAGAAAAATGGATAAACTATTCGATTTACAGTTTCTCAGTAAGAGGTATCACGAAAATATTACATGTTTCCTAACAAAAATTATTTCAGAAATGAGCAATGTGCTCTTTTTTTTTTTTTATGCCAGTTTCTAACATTGTTCAAAATATTATGCATTTCTACATGGCCAAGTTTCGATGCAGCCCGCACAGTTTGGACACCCCAAATAGTTACAATTTTATAAATGTATACTTTTTCTTTTCTACTTTATTCGAAAAATATATATGTTTTTAAATAATTTATTTCACAGTTCTTAACTTTGTTTTAACTATAATGTTCCACATTGAAACTGAAATAATAATATTAATAATAATAAATAAATATCAATAAAAAAAGTAAAACAAGATTTTATGGTGTAATTACTCATTTGGCCAACATTATAGTAGAAAAAAACATTTATTTAAAAATATTATATTATATCATATTTATGTGTGACTGTAATGAACGTTGCTTCATTTTTTTAATAGCAAAAAAATAAATAAATAAATAAATAAATAACACTCTCTCTATATATATAGAATATATATCTGAAAAAATTGCACAAAGTAACATAATAGCTTTTCTTTGATAGGCATTCAGATATACAACTTAAAATGCGACGAATCGAACAACAACGAAAAATAAGGACTCTGAGATTAATGGATTTAAATCACCGTAGGCGACACAGCAACTACTTTACAAAATAAAATAACCAGACATTGTCACAAACTGATATAAAAAAAATATATTTATATTTCTTTTCTACTTTTTTGCATATGGTAATAGTTTAAATTATTTTTCTAATAAATATTAAGTAAAACTAGTGTTGTCAGGTATCTCGCGTAAATCGGGGCTACAAATGCTTTGGACACCACTATTTTAAAGTACATTTCTTCGCCGTATATAACAGCAGATTTATCAGCAATTAAAGATAGCGAAATATTATGTAAGAAATTAGTGGTGTCCAGAGGAATTGGAGCCCCGATTTACGCGGGACACATGGCCATAGGTGCAGAGTTTTGAAAATTATTGATGAGGCTTAACTCGAATGTAACAATTTTCCAGACAAATACGTATATGTGTGTAATATAGATTGATTACCATTTTAAGACAATTTTCAAAGAAAGATTTTCTCTGCTCAACAAACTTTCTGAGAAATTTTCTGACTGATGTTTGAACATAAAATCATTATACTTATAGGTATGATTATTGATGTGATTTGAAATTAAACAGTTTTTTTTTTCTGATATTTTTCTTTTCCTGCGCTGTCAGTCCAGGAATTCTTTTCAAAGAGCTAATTTTGACAGATTTTCTGAAAGATCTTGTGCCTTTACCGAAAAACGAAGAAATCAGCTTGAAAACATAGTATCTTAATAAGAGCAAGTTTTAATTTGATAAGTTTGCGAACAAAAATGAATTAAAATATTTGTCAGAAAGCAGCCAGTTTGGATTTGAGAACAGCCTTAATGCTGGTTCTTGATTTCCCTTTCGCAGAAATTAAACAGAATCATATATAGTTTAATAAATTACAAGCTGAATAAAACGTTACGACAATGTAAAAATTTTAATGTATTTTAATGTACTCTTTATAAAAATTATATACTTGCTGCTATTTTCGAATCGTTTATAATAAAATCACAACGTAAGTTGACTTTGAATAACATCTCCTTTCGGATTGTGTTTTTTAGGGTTTAGTTCATCTCGCGAAACCCTATTACTCCCGCTCCGTTGTCTGTCTGTCACAGAGCTATTCTCAGAAACTACGTAACTTACAGAGTTGGAACTTTGTGTATATAGCTGAATATCAGCTATAAAGAGCTCAAAATATTAAAATTTGAAAAATTAGTATTATTTTAATAAATAGAGATAAAAAACCAAAATTCCAACATCATTTTCCTATTAAATTTAAACATTTTTCGTTATAGCAGATGCCAAAAATTAAAAATCCATGATGAAATTCTTTCTACTATAATTAATTTTCAAATCCGACGATTTCCACGTGAAAAATGTAAATGAAATTAAAAGTTTCTTCAAATGAAAAAAAGATTAATATGAAATAAAAATGATTGACGTCATAGTGGTAATTAAACTGACATTTTCAAAGATTTCTCAATACTACAAGGAGTATGAGTATGTGTATGTACACAAAGCGGATTAATATCACGTCATCAGAGAATTAAAAAGAAAATCTGACTTCAAATTCGAAGTTTAACGAATTTTTCAGATGTTTGAGAATAATGCAAAGCGAGTATCAATATGAGTAATAGAGAATAGTAAATATATGAGTTTGAGAAACATATTGAATCATGATAAAAATCCAATTGTGGATATATTCGCATATTTTAACATTTTGAAGGTGTACAACATGTTTAATTTTGAAATTATTTTTTTATATCGCATTTAGCCCGCGTGACAGATGTTATTATGACAGAATATAATTGCCGGCTTCGCCCGTTATCGGACTGGTTTGGATACTCGAAAAAACGAAAAAATAGACTGGTAAATATTTACTTTGTAAAAAAACAAAAAACATGAGGGTTTTTTTTTTTTTTTGGTTGCTAAATGAAATTTATTTGGATTTATTAAAGAAAGGATAAAGTGTTTTGAAAGGAATATTAAACGAAACCCTTTGAGCGATCTTCGATCACACTTACCCACTTGTTTTTTTTTTTTCCTTCTGTCTTTTATATGGCCATTTGACTATACGAGATCAAACATTTAACATTTTACTTTAATATAAAAAATGGAATTTAAAAAGAACAACATCAACAACAAAAGCCTAATGTCATTTATCTCTGTAACCACAGAAAAAGAATATAAAAGACGCATAAAAAAAAGAATCCATCTTGGAAATTATTGGTGGGGCTCAAGCCCCATGAGCCCATACAACTGTACACCTATGCACCTGGCAACATTAAGAAAAACTTAGCCCGTAAACATCTTTGTTATATTAAAATTGATAGCATTTAAAAGTAATCAGAATTGCTTTTATTATAAAAATAAACTAAATTATAAAACAAAAGTTTCACTTCCAAAAGTTACTTCTAGAAATAATAAATAAATTAAAATCCCTGCCGGCTAGGCCTAACAAGCACAGGTAGATTTCGAAGTTATGTACTAATTTCACCAATAGAAACTTAATCAAAATTAGAGATAAACTCAGTTAACAATTTTATCTGATTGCTCTTGAATATATTTTTTTCCCATTATACTTCATTTAAACTGTGTAATGATTGTTTCATTAAATATACACTATATATTCAATTCTGATTTTTTTTTTTTTTTTAATTGAGACACGCCGCTTTTAATAATGTAACCCTATATATAGTATCTCTGAGAGTTGTCAAAAAATTATATCTTTCCAATGATACTCTTTTACTGCCTTGGTGGCGATTAACGGAGATGTGGTGTATTTTCTTCTACAACACCCCCTTTTTTGCTGTAGAGTTGGTTGCTATCAAAAACTTGTCAATATAAAAGTTGTAGATAATAGTAAGAAGATTTATAAAAAATGAATTTAAGAGGATTTGATGTCTTGTGAATTGATGAAGTTGTGAATTTTGTTCTTCTTAAAACTCAATTTTTGGCCTCTTTGAGACCATTTTTAATGATATAAAAAATTTGTCATATATAAATTTTTGGCCCTTTTGTTAGATGTAATAATAACTTTAAGCCGATTAGGTATGTGTCATAATTAAGAAGTTACGGAGCTCTTTCTGTTTTCGCTAGTCTTTCTCTTTATTTATGGAAGGCTGCGATGAAATATCCGTTTTAAAATTTTATCTCATAGCAAAGGATCAAAGGATGCAGGAATAAAATAACAAGTGGGTAAGTGTAATCAAAGATCGCCCAAAGGGTTTCGTTTAATATTCCTTTCAAAACACTTTATCCTTTCTGTAATAAATCCAAAAAAATTTCATTAAAAAGAAAAAAAAAAGTCATGTTTTTTATAAAGTAAAAATTTACCAGTCTATTTTTCTCGTCTTTTCGAAAATCTGAACCGGTCCGATAGCGGGCGAATCCCGATATTATACTCAGTCATAATAATATCTGTCATGTGGACTAAAGGCGATATTAAAAAAAAAAAATCAATTTCAAAAATTAAACATGTTGTATAGAAACCTTCAAAGTGTTAAACTATGCCAATATTTAAAAATCGGGTTTTCATCATGATTCAATACGTTCCTCAAACTTATACATTTACTGTTTCTCTATTACTCATACTGATACTCTCTTTGTTTTATTCTCAAACTTTTGAAAAATCCGTTATGACATCAGATTAATTTTCTTTTTAATTCTCTAATGACGTCATATTAAGCTGTTTTCTGTATTTACACATACCCATACTCCTTGTATTATTGAGAAATGTTTCAAAATTTCCGTTTTATTTCCAATATGACGTCCTATTAATCTTTTTTTTTCAATTTGTGAAACTTTTTATTTCATTTTCATTTTTCACGTGGAAATCTTTCAATAGAAAATTAATTATTGTAGAAATAATCTTATTGTGGATTTTTATTTGCTGGCAACAGTTATAACGAAAAATGTTTAAATTCAATAGGAAAAGACTGTTAGATTTTTTTTTTATTATCTGTAATATATTAAAATAATACGATTTTTTCGAATTTTAATATTTTGAACTAATTAGTAGGTATTTAGCAATAAGTACACAAATTTTCATGCTTGAAAGTTATATAGTTTCTGAGAACGGCTCTGTGACGGACAGACAACAGAGCGGGAGTAATAGGGTTTCGTGAGATGAACGAAACCCTAAAAATGAAAGAAAACACTTAGTGACAGATTACATTTACGTGTTGAAGTATTTTCGGAGCAACATTGTGTTTTAGTTCTTTAAAAGTTCAATGACTGTTCAAAATAATGAATAAGTGCCAATAAATTTGTTAATTTTGTAAAAATCCATCATAACGAATCATAACCGAAAAAAAAAATGTATCTTAAGGATGTTATCAAAAAATCCTGGAAGAAAGGGCACCTGCAATTTGAGAAAGATACGCAAAAATCCAAAAAGATTTAATTCCTCATAGAAACAACGTGGCACAATGATTTGACTTTCACCCACGTGTTACTTGTGGCAAAAATGCTAAAAAAATTTCTGGATAGAAAGAAGGGAGTAGGAGGAGATACGAGAAAAATGTCTGTGCAGTTCATATTCTTCACACATCATACCTTTTTCCCTTTCACATAACACTTTAATTTTTTTTTCTTTTTAATGTGAACTTTTTTCTTGTATTTTGACACTTCTGTAATAAACAAGTTGGAAATTGTACGTCAAACGTGACAAATGAGGTGCGTTCGTACAATAGCTAGTTACATAAATATTCAGCTCTTTTCTGATTTTTAATTCTGTGAAATGAATTATATCGTCTGCAGATTAATTTCTGTCATAAAATAAGTATCTCGGTCGCTTGACGATTAAACTTCGAAAGCTCCTATAACAAAAAAGCACCGATTTAAAAAAAAAAATTCAAATTTCTTAATAAATATTTTTATTAATATCTCCTAAAGTTTTGATTCGATTTTAATAAAATTTGAAATGTCTCGACAAAATTTTGCAAAGATAATATATTTTAAATTGCAAACCATTCGGTTGGGTAGTTTTTGCGTTGCTATATGCGGACGGACAGACAGACGGACGGACCAAACGACGACTATAGGTGCTACGTATTTATATAATTACGAACGCACCTAAAAATGGATTCATTACAGATTAAAAAGTTATAATTTCCTCTTTCTTTTTAGGGCTCCGGAGCCAAATTGGCAAAAACGGAACACTTATGATTTCGTCATGTACGTCCGTCCGTCCGTATGTCACAGCCTTGTAACTAATCCGTTATTGCATGAATTGCGATGAAATTTCATATGAAGGTGTGCCATGCTGACCGCCAAACAGATCTGTAAAAAAATACACCTGGAAAAATTTTCTTTGCATATCAGATCGAGTATGGTATTGTTCGAAAGATATTAAAAAATGCAATAATTTTTGCAATAGAACATAGTATATTATCATATTATCAGTAGCGTATTTTGCGAGACATGAGCCCCCATATTCGTGAAAAAATGTGTGTGTCCCCCACACCCCTCTAATTTCTAAACCTTATAAACGAAAAACCTGAAACAATTCATGGTTATGACATTTAATAAGGTCTTTCACCGAAAATTGTTTTTATCAAGATATAGTCACAATTTCTTTAGAATTTTAGCCTATTACCAACAAACGTAATTTGTATTAAAAAGCTAAGGAAGTAAACCTTTAACTTATTATACTATTTTATTCATATCTTCCAACCTTTCTTTTAAGCTATTTTAAGCTATAATTTGTTATTTTATCTTAATTAGTCCAAAAGTTATGAGAATTTAAATGTTTAATGTTAAGTCTAAAAGCGAAAAAGAATAAATAAATTTGTAAACAATCTACGTGTTGCCATAAAATTATAACAAACACTCAATTTTTACGACTTTTTCCAATTTATTTTTCGATTCACTATTTTAACCTTTTCAATAAACTAAAAATGCAATATCGTCTGCTATTTGATTTTAATAGAAGGTTTTAATATAAGTTCTAAAAAAAGAAAGAAAAATTACGTTATTATTATTTAATTAGAGTAAAATATAGGTTTTTTATGAGTGAAAAAGCACCTTTTCTTTAAAACAATTCTATTTTAATCATCAATAAAAAGCCAAAGTGAATAAAATTACTTTTCTTCTAAATATGACGTCATTTTCGCAATATTGGATTGTTCGGAAAGTTGTTTTGTTTTTTATCACAGAAAACAATGCTATAAAACCAAAAAACTTTCTGAACGATCCTACAGACAAACTTTTAAAAGGAAAAACTTTTTCCACGAAACTCGCCAAGGATTTTAATTTTAATTTTTGACTAAAGATATAATGTTATAGAATTACATTAAAATAAAATAACTAATAAATAAAGTATTAACATATAAAATAATAATAATAATGAAGCTATGGAACCCTAAATTGGGCGTATTCCCATGCGCACGTACCCAATTTATTTATTTTTCTTTCTTTTATTTTTATAGACTGAACTATTTGGCTGAATTTACGAAACGTTGTAAATTCATTATCTATTAAATTAGAAAAAAAAAAAAAATAGTGTGAAAATTACATGTAGCACAGAATGGTCAAATTGTATTAGATGTAGCTGAGGGGGGGGGGGAGGTAAAGTTTTTTTTTACTTGTACCTAACATTGAACCAAAGCGAAAAACGCATTCTGTCAAATCAACATGAAAATCATCTCTTTACGTATGCGTCAACGTTTTTTTTTTTTTTTTTTGAAGGCTTCTACCCTCAGAAATGGGAAACATGATTGATTAAACCAGCCCTCACCTGTTTAGCCTAGGAGGATTGAAAAGGGTTGATTGAAAACGGATGAAGCCGTATCATTGCACTGAAAGCATAGACCTTCTAATTTATTTTTGCTCTGAGGTTGAAAGCTAAACCTTTTTTTAAAAAAAATTACTCATGTTTTCACAACTACATATGCATATTTTTTCGCGAAATTTTAAAGAGAGCTTGGACACAGTTATATTTAAACCGATTAAAATGCCAGAGAGTTTGGAAGATTCGAACTTTTTTCTTATAATTATTGCTATGTTAAAGAAGCTGACGTGAAAACAAATAAACAAACGAAAAAGCGAGAAGGAAACATTTCGTTTACAACTAGATAACAATATTTTTTCAAAATTTTTTTACATGGGCTGTAAAATCGTTTTATTTATCATCAATAAGGATTTCAAAGAGTGCGGACAGAAATAACTTTTTATTTTAAAAATATAAAACGACCCTGGGTTAAAAAGAAACAAAAAAAAACCAAGAAAATAAGCGTTTTTATCACTAAATATCAATATTTTTTCACGAATTTTTCATTTAAAAATATAATTTTATACAAAATTGAGAGTTAGATATAAAATGATAAAAAATTGATGTATTTTTAATTTTTTATTATCACGGGCACAGGAAACACCGCTCGGAGGTCAGCTAGTTACTTATTAATTTTTTAAATATACTGTGGGAAGTAGGAGGAAGGAAACTTTGTGCATTTGTAACTTACTACTACTAATATTAAAAAAATACTTGGGGTTTAAATATAGTTGGATTTTTACTGTGAGGAGGTCAGAGGAAAGCATTTTAAAAATATATATATAGGCATTTTTATATCCTACTTTACAGCTTTACCTATTCAAATACTTTCAACAAAACTTAAACGTATGAAATTTTCAGGTATATTTTTTTTTAATAGAAAATCAAATGACGTTTTCGTTTTCTATAAAGACAGTGGTTTTTGAGAAAAAGCGTCCAAATGAGCATTCGAGCCAATTTTTAGCGAAAAGTAATGAAAAATTGCACGGTTGAAAGCCCGTCAGAGGAATCTTGAGTTATGTTATATTGACAGAAAAATAGAAAATGTCATTCGACTTTTTTTTCATTTAAGTCATCATGACTACAAATTTCATTCACTTTCGTAAAAGGCTTGAAAAGTTCTTTAGAAAGTTTTGCTTCATGCAGCGTGTATTTGAAAACAGCCGTAATTATTTTTTTTATGGATGTAAATTTAGCCTTGTACAATCATTTCCAGACAGCTTAGAAAAACCTTTAATATTTTTAAATGTACAAAATGTATTTTTTTGTGATGAAAAAAATGAAATCATACAAGTCTTACTTACAAGTGAGATGCTTACTATTAATAACTTAAAATTTCAGTTGATTTAAAGAAAAGAAAATCAAAAGGCGGAAAAGAAAAGAAAAATAAATACATTTTTCTTCTACTCTGCTCTTTTTTTCTCTTCCACCTTCTCAGTTATATCTAAATTCCAGAGTATTTTTTTAAGTGAATAAGTAATAATTACACAAAATTTGGTTGAAATTGAAAAAAAGGAAAAAAATAGAGAAAAAAGAAATCCCTCCTTTCCTTAGGTATTCCGCTATATTTAAAACTCCCTACGGGCACGCACAGTATTTTTTCTAGACATTTAAGTAATATTGTACAAAGTTTTGTTGGAATCATTAGAATAGTTAAGTATGGAAAGAAAGAAGGATAAAATGCGTATATTTCCCTGTGCATCCCTAAATACCTGTGCATATTTTGCTGCCATCCCTAATGAAGGAGGATTCAATGATACTGAATTTCTAAAACATCATCGATATTTGACATGTAGTCGTAGTGTCTGGTGCGATAAAATGCGTATAAAAATGAGGTTTTTCAAGTTTGTATGTCGATTGCAGAAAATCATATTTGATTATATGTATTTATTTTTCGGATTACTTACATCATATTATTTGGATGTAAAATAAGCCATAGCAAATTATTTTCCAATTTATCAATTTAATAAGTTTATATTCATTTTACCTCACCAGACCCTGTATTCTTAAATGTAATTTTTTTTAATAACATCTTGCAAACTTTCATTTTTATATAGAACAGCCATACGCTACTAGTAGAACTCCCCCCCCCCCCCCCCGCAACCGTAAACCCTCAACTTAAGGAGAAGGGCTAAAAGTTAAATTCCTCTCTTTGACCAAAAAAAAAAAAAAGGGTTCTCCTCGTCCAGAGAGGAAAAACAGAATAATGAGTTAAAAATTTTGAGCGGCCCGTCTCAGAATAAAAGATGTTTCTACATTAATATAAATGAATGTTACACTTTTCTTCTTTTGCGAAAAACAATTAGCAATTTATAAAAAATCTGTGATTTATTACATGTTTACTAACATTTAAGAACATTGAGATGTAATTTTTCTTGGGAGGTTTGCTTTCTTTATTATCGAAGCGGTTGTACTTTTGAATACATCCCTTCTAGAACACTGGTATCCCCAATACTGCCAGAGAAACAGTTCGAAGGTTCGAACGCTCTTTACATACATCATTCAAGTAACATATGTTGTCAATCGTTTGCAAACAGTCAACAAAGCTTTTCTCCTCTCCCTCTTTCTTTGAATAAAAGGTTGTTTCAAAGAAGAAACGATCCTAAATTGTTTGTTCTTATCATAACACAGGGACCAGATATTTAGATGTTTACTATTACATATAACTATTTATGTGAAACTAAGATCGTTAGAACCCCTGACTTCAATTAACTTCATACGATAAATGATACTAACATCTTTCATAATGTTCTTTTGAAATCAGAAGAATCATGCCCTTCGCTTTTAAACGTAGTTTTAAGAAAAATATCTACAGATGTTAACCTTGATCACCGCATGTTGAAAGTAAAAAAGGTGTTATGTGCAAGTGAGGTCTGGGATGTTAAAAAAATCCATTTGTTTCAAATCCCTTTGAAATTTATCTAGGGTAGTGCTTGTGGTTTTAACACAGCTGGTCTTCATACGAAGAGATACTTTAAATTGATTACTTTTTAAACTTACTTACGTACTAAATACATGTGTTAAGTGTAGATGCTTAAATTAATGAAGTGACTATTATTGTTGAAAGGTATAAAGAACTGACCACGGAATAAGTTACTACGCGTTATGTAGCGATGAATGTCAGCTGTTTATGCAAACTGAATCATCTCTGTGTTTCTTGTATTTATTAGAATGTTCCCATCCGATGAATAGAATTTTGCAGCATAAATAGAGCGTGTTCCAGAAGTTACGTTTAGTGTAAATGTAACTTTTAGCGAATTTCGAAACTTTAAATGCATACATTAGTGTGCAAACATAAAATGAAATTTTAAATGTGAATTTGATAGGGCAAAAATTGACAAAACGTCTTATATTTACAAAATTAGTACCATTTTAGCTGTGAAATAATTTTTCGACCTTCCAGGGCATCCAACCTCTTGTCATCTCTGCACACCATCTTCAGAAATGATATGTTGAATATATTTAATTAAAAAAAAATTGATTAATATCATCAGAATTTTATCATTCTGTTCTCGTTTTCTTCTAATTTATTATTATTATTATTATTATAAAAAATGGGGCAAAAACGTGATTTTAAAATTACTTTTAATATTTTAATTTAAATCGAAATTTCAATTATTTTTGCTTTAAAGTATTACAAATACGAATATCTAAAAACCAATTTCTGGAAATTTCAAATTTCTTTCCCCAAAGGAGGGGCTGGGGACGAAAACGCGATTTTCATGTATCGTTTCGTATTTCAAACAAAAAATAGGATTCATAAGGTTCTTGCTTAAAATTATTAAGGAGACAAATGCCAAAACACTAATTTCTGGAAATTTCAAAATTCGCGCTCCAACGAGGGAGGGGGTGGGGCGATACAGTTTTTTACATTTTTCTTTATATTTCAATTAAGGAATGATATAAAATTCTTGGATTAAAATACCGTAAGGAGGAATACCTAGAAAATCAATTTCAAAATCAATTCCTAGAATTTTCAATATTCCACTTCCAAGGGAAGGGAGGGGGGACAAGATTTTCACATACCTTTCTGAATTTAAAAGAAAATACAGATTCGTGAGACTCTTGCCTTAAATTATTCCAAACATGGATAGCTAAAAACCAATTTCAGAAAATTTCAATTTTTGCCGGGACAAAAAAAATTACTATATTCATATACCGCTTTTTTTTTTTTTTTTTTTTTTTTTTTTTTTTTTTTTTTTTTAATTTAATTATTTATAAGATTTTTGCTTTATTTTGAAGAATTCATTCTTCATAAAAGTTAAAATTATGGTACAGAGCCTGCATTACGTCC
The DNA here is from genome assembly GCA_963931845.1 of Maratus michaelseni. Lineage (NCBI taxonomy): Eukaryota > Metazoa > Arthropoda > Arachnida > Araneae > Salticidae > Maratus > Maratus michaelseni. The sequence goes on from OZ007594.1 coordinate 267,996,537, forward strand.
TTCCTTGCTAGCCGATATGTATTACGTCCTGGCTCTCCGGTGTGTATTTCGTCCTCGCTCTCCGGTGTGTATTACGTCCTGGCTTGCCAGCGGATCATGGCTTACTTATGTGTATTACGTTTTCGATTGTCGGTGTGTATTACGTCTCTGTTTGCCGGTGTGCATATTTGTTCTGAATTCTCATGTGTAATATGCCCTCCCTTGACGGTGTGTATCAGCCCTGGCTTGCTAATCTGTATTAGGCCGTCGATTGAGGGTGTTTATTGCGTCTTTGATTGCCAGTTCGTTTACCGTTTTCACTTGTTGCTTTAAGTACCTGCTTTCTTACAAGTATTTGTTAGTTTCTCACCTTGAGAATTGCAAAGCGTCCTCATTTACTGATGTTTAAAGTTTTACAGATACAAATACCAAAAAAACTAATTTCTGAAAAGTTTAAAATTCGCCTGCCTCCCTCACATGTGAGAAGGTGCACTACTATTGTTCCCATTTTTCTTTATATTTCAATTTATAAAAAGATATTCATAAAATTCTTGGTTTACAATATCACAAGGACGACTACCTAAAAATCAATCCTTGGAATTTTCGAAATTCCTCCCAAAAGGGGTGTGTGTGGGGGGGGGGGGGGGGAAGGAGGAACGCGAATTTAAAATTACTCTTAATATTTCAATTTAAATCGAAATTTCAATTATTTTTGCTTTAAAGTATTACAAATACGAACATCTAAAAAACAATTTCTGTGAAATTTCAAATTTATTTCCCCAAAAAAGGGATTTAGCTTATATTTAATAAAGAAATGATATTCATAAAATTCTTGGTTTAAAATACCGCAAGGAGGAATACCTAAAAATCAATTCCTACAATTTTCAATATTCCCCCTCCGAAGGAAGGGGGGGGGGAGAAAAAAAGATTGTCAAATTTAATAAAAAAGATTATAAAGATTGTCAGATTTTATAAAAAGATATTCATAAGATTCATGGTTTGCAATATCACAGGGAGGAATACATAAAAATCAATTCTTGGAAGTTTCAAAATTCCTCCCCGAAGGGAGAGGGAGGGGTTGGGGGGGGGCATAACCGTAATTTTAAAATCACTCTTAATACTTCTGTATATTACAATTTAAATTGAAATTTCAATCATTTTTGCTTTAAAGTATTCCAAACACGAATATCTAAAAACCAATTTCTGGAATTTTCAAATTTCTTTCCCCAAAGGAGGGGCTGGGAACAAAACGCGATGTTCATGTATCGTTTCGTATTTCAAACAAAAGATCGAATTCATAAGTAAATTATTACGCAGACAGATATTAAAAAACAAATTTTTGAAAATTTCAAAATTCGCTCTCCAACGAGGGAGGGAAACAGATTTTTACATATTTCAGTATATTTCAATTATGAAATTATATTCATAAATTTCTTGGTTTAAAATACAGCAAGGAGGAATACCTAAAGATCAATGGGTAGAATTTTCAATATCCCTCTTCGAAAGGGAGGGGGGGGGGGTGGCAGAAACAAGATTTTCACATATATTTTCGTATTTTAAAGAACGTAGGCATTCATAAGACTATCCCCTTAAATTATTACAAACATGGATAGTTAAAAACATATTTCAGGATTTTTAGAATTTTGCATCCCCCCCCCTCCCTCCCGAAGTGAGGAAAATGACAAAAATAAGATTTTCATATATCGTTTCTTATTTGAAAGGAAATATAATTATTCATAAGATTCTTGCTTTATTTTGAAAAATTAATTGTTCATAAAAGTTAAAATTGTGATAGAGTTGTGTTTCGTCCTCTCTTGCCGGTGTGTTCTAGTCCTGAATTGCCGGCATGTATTACGTCCTGGGTTGCCGATGTGTATTACGTCTTCGATTGTCGGTGTGTATTATGTCTCTGTTTGCCGGTGTTCGTTTGTTCTTACTGTTCGGTGTGTAATATGTCCTTGCTTGTCGGTGTGTATTAAGCTCTCGCTTGCTAATCTGCATTAGGCCATCGATTGACAAAGTTTATTACGTCTTTCGTTGCCGGCGCGTATACCGTTATCGCTTGCCTCGGGAATTACGCCCTTGCTTACCAGTATTTGTTATTTTTTCACTTTGCTAAAGGCAAAGCGTCATCATTTACTGATGTTTAACATATTACAGATACAAATACCATAAAACTAATTTCTAAAATTTTTAAAATTTGCTTCTCCACAAGGAGGGGGGGGGGGGAATGGGCCAATACTATTGTTTGTATTTTATAAAAAGATATTCATAAGATTCATGGTTTGCAATATCACAGGGAGGAATACATAAAAATCAATTCTTGGAAGTTTCAAAATTCCTCCCCGAAGGGAGAGGGAGGGGTTGGGGGGGGGGGGCATAACCGTAATTTTCAAATCAATCTTAATACTTCTGTATATTACAATTTAAATTGAAATTTCAATCATTTTTGCTTTAAAGTATTCCAAACACGAATATCTAAAAACCAATTTCTGGAATTTTCAAATTTCTTTCCCCAAAGGAGGGGCTGGGGACAAAACGCGATGTTCATGTATCGTTTCGTATTTCAAACAAAAGATCGAATTCATAAGTAAATTATTACGCAGACAGATATTAAAAAACAAATTTTTGAAAATTTCAAAATTCGCTCTCCAACGAGGGAGGGAAACATATTTTTACATTTTTCATTATATTTCAATTATGAAATTATATTAATAAATTTCTTGGTTTAAAATACAGCAAGGAGGAATACCTAAAGATCGATGGGTAGAATTTTCAATATCCCTCCTCTAAAGGGAGGGGGGGGTGGCAGAAACAAGATTTTCACATATATTTTCGTATTTTAAAGAACGTAGACATTCATAAGACTCTCCCCTTAAATTATTACAAACATGGATAGTTAAAAACATATTTCAGGATTTTTAGAATTTTGCATCCCCCCCCCCCTCCCGAAGTGAGGAAAATGACAAAAATAAGATTTTCATATATCGTTTCTTATTTGAAAGGAAATATAATTATTCATAAGATTCTTGCTTTATTTTGAAGAATTAATTGTTCATAAAAGTTAAAATTGTGATAGAGTTGTGTTTCGTCCTCTCTTGCCGGTGTGTTCTAGTCCTGAATTGCCGGCATGTATTACGTCCTGGGTTGCCGATGTGTATTACGTCTTCGATTGTCGGTGTGTATTATGTCTCTGTTTGCCGGTGTTCGTTTGTTCTTACTGTTCGGTGTGTAATATGTCCTTGCTTGTCGGTGTGTATTAAGCTCTCGCTTGCTAATCTGCATTAGGCCATCGATTGACAAAGTTTATTACGTCTTTCGTTGCCGGCGCGTATACCGTTATCGCTTGCTGCGGGAATTACGCCCTTGCTTACCAGTATTTGTTATTTTTTCACTTTGCTAAAGGCAAAGCTACATTTACTGATGTTTAACATATTACAGATACAAATACCATAAAACTAATTTCTAAAATTTTTAAAATTTGCTTCTCCACAAGGGGGGGGGGGGGATGGGCCAATACTATTGTTTGTATTTTATAAAAAGATATTTATAAGATTCATGGTTTGCAATATCACAGGGAGGAATACATAAAAATCAATTCTTGGAAGTTTCAAAATTCCTCCCCGAAGGGAGAGGGAGGGGTTGGGGGGGGGGGGGGGGTGCATAACCGTAATTTTCAAATCAATCTTAATACTTCTGTATATTACAATTTAAATTGAAATTTCAATCATTTTTGCTTTAAAGTATTCCAAACACGAATATCTAAAAACCAATTTCTGGAATTTTCAAATTTCTTTCCCCAAAGGAGGGGCTGGGGACAAAACGCGATGTTCAGTTATCGTTTCGTATTACAAACAAAAGATCGAATTCATAAGTAAATTATTACGCAGACAGATATTAAAAAACAAATTTTTGAAAATTTCAAAATTCGCTCTCCAACGAGGGAGGGAAACAGATTTTTACATTTTTCATTATATTTCAATTATGAAATTATATTCATAAATTTCTTGGTTTAAAATACAGCAAGGAGGAATACCTAAAGATCAATGGGTAGAATTTTCAATATCCCTCCTCGAAAGGGAGGGGGGGGGTGGCAGAAACAAGGTTTTCACATATATTTTCGTATTTTAAAGAACGTAGACATTCATAAGACTCTCACCTTAAATTATCACAAACATGGATAGTTAAAAACATATTTCAGGATTTTTCACTTTGCACCGAAGGGAGAGGGAAGGGTTGGGGGGGGGGAGGCATAACCGTAATTTTCAAATCAATCTTAATACTTCTGTATATTACAATTTAAATTGAAATTTCAATCATTTTTGCTTTAAAGTATTCCAAACACGAATATCTAAAAACCAATTTCTGGAATTTTCAAATTTCTTTCCCCAAAGGAGGGGCTGGGGACAAAAACGCGATGTTCATGTATCGTTTCGTATTTCAAACAAAAGATCGAATTCATAAAAAAGTTATTACGCAGACAGATATTAAAAAACAAATTTTTGAAAATTTCAAAATTCGCTCTCCAACGAGGGAGGGAAACAGCTTTTTACATTTTTCATTATATTTCAATTATGAAATTATATTAATAAATTTCTTGGTTTAAAATACAGCAAGGAGGAATACCTAAAGATCGATGGGTAGAATTTTCAATATCCCTCCTCTAAAGGGAGGGGGGGGTGGCAGAAACAAGATTTTCACATGTATTTTCGTATTTTAAAGAACGTAGACATTCATAAGACTCTCCCCTTAAATTATTACAAACATGGATAGTTAAAAACATATTTCAGGATTTTTAGAATTTTGCATCCCCCCCCCCCCCCTCCCGAAGTGAGGAAAATGACAAAAATAAGATTTTCATATATCGTTTCTTATTTGAAAGGAAATATAATTATTCATAAGATTCTTGCTTTATTTTGAAGAATTAATTGTTCATAAAAGTTAAAATTGTGATAGAGTTGTGTTTCGTCCTCTCTTGCTGGTGTGTTCTAGTCCTGACTTGCCGGTATGTATTACGTCCTGGGTTGCCGATGTGTATTACGTCTTCGATTGTCGGTGTGTATTACGTCTCTGTTTGCCGGTGTTCGTTTGTTCTTAATGTTCGGTGTGTAATATGTCCTTGCTTGTCGGTGAGTATTAAGCTCTGGCTTGCTAATCTGCATTAGGCCATCGATTGACAAAGTTTATTACGTCTTTCGTTGCCGGCGCGTATACCGTTATCGCTTGCTGCGGGAATTACGCCCTTGCTTACCAGTATTTGTTATTTTTTCACTTTGCGAAAGGCAAAGCGTCATCATTTACTGATGTTTAACGTATTACAGATACAAATACCAAAAAACTAATTTCTAAAATTTTTAAAATTTGCCTCTCCACAAGGGGGGGGGGGGAATGGGCCAATACTATTGTTTCTATTTTATAAAAAGATATTCATAAAATTCATGGTTTGCAATATCACAGGGAGGAATACATAAAAATCAATTCTTGGAAGTTTCAAAATTCCTCCCCGAAGGGAGAGGGAGGGGGGGGGCATAACCGTAATTTTCAAATCAATCTTAATACTTCTGTATATTACAATTTAAATTGAAATTTCAATCATTTTTGCTTTAAAGTATTCCAAACACGAATATCTAAAAACCAATTTCTGGAATTTTCAAATTTCTTTCCCCAAAGGAGGGGCTGGGGACAAAAACGCGATGTTCATGTATCGTTTCGTATTTCAAACAAAAGATCGAATTCATAAAAAAGTTATTACGCAGACAGATATTAAAAAACAAATTTTTGAAAATTTCAAAATTCGCTCTCCAACGAGGGAGGGAAACAGCTTTTTACATTTTTCATTATATTTCAATTATGAAATTATATTCATAAATTTCTTGGTTTAAAATACAGCAAGGAGGAATACCTAAAGATCAATGGGTAGAATTTTCAATATCCCTCCTCGAAAGGGAGGGGGGGGGGGGTGGCAGAAACAAGGTTTTCACATATATTTTCGTATTTTAAAGAACGTAGACATTCATAAGACTCTCCCCTTAAATTATCACAAACATGGATAGTTAAAAACATATTTCAGGATTTTTAGAATTTTGCATCCCCCCCCCCTCCCGAAGTGAGGAAAATGACAAAAATAAGATTTTCATATATCGTTTCTTATTTGAAAGGAAATATAATTATTCATAAGATTCTTGCTTTATTTTGAAGAATTAATTGTTCATAAAAGTTAAAATTTTGATAGAGTTGTGTTTCGTCCTCGCTTGCCGGTGTGTTCTAGTCCTGACTTGTCGGATGTATTACGTCTTGGGTTGCCGATGTGTATTACGTCTTCGATTGTCGGTGTGTATTACGTCTCTGTTTGCCGGTGTTCGTTTGTTCTTAATGTTCGGTGTGTAATATGTCCTTGCTTGTCGGTGTGTATTAAGCTCTGGCTTGCTAATCTGCATTAGGCCATCGATTGACAAAGTTTATTACGTCTTTCGTTGCCGGCGCGTATACCGTTATCGCTTGCTGCGGGAATTACGCCCTTGCTTACCAGTATTTGTTATTTTTTCACTTTGCGAAAGGCAAAGCGTCATCATTTACTGATGTTTAACGTATTACAGATACAAATACCAAAAAGCGATTTTTATGTATCGTTTCGTATTTCAAACAAAAAATAGAATTCATGAGCTTCTTGCTTATATTATTATTACGGAGGCAAATACAAAAAAACTAATTTCTGAAAATTTCAAAATTCGCGGGTGTGGTTGGGGGGGGGGGGAATACAGCTTTTTACATTTTTCGTTATATTCCAATTAAGAAATGATATTCATATATTTTTTTGTTTAAAATATTGCAAGGAGGTATATTTAAAAATCAATTCTTAGAATTTTCAATATACCTCCTGGAAAGGGAGGGGGGGGGGTGGCATAAACAAGATTTTCACATATATTTTCGTATTATAAAGAAAGTAGACATTCATAAGACTCTCCCCTAAAATTATTACAAACATGGATAGGTAAAAACCAATTTCAGAAATTTTCGAATTCTGCACCCCCCTCCCCCCTCTGGAAGTGAGGAAGGGGACAAAAATAAGATTTTCATATATTGTTTTTTATTTGAAAAAAAAAATTATTAATAAGATTCTTGTTTTTTTTTTTAAGAATTAATTGTTTATAAAAATTAAATTTGTGTATTTTGTTCTCGTTTGCCGGTGTGGTTTACGTCCTGGCTTGCCGGTATGTATTACGTGCTCGCTCTCCGGTGTGTATTATGTCCTGGCTTGCCAGCGTGTATTACGTCCTAGATTGCCGATGTGTATTACGCCTTCGATTGTCTGTGTGTATTGCGTCTCTGTTTGCCGGTGTTCGTTTGTTCTTACTGTTCGGTGTGTAATATGTCCTCGCTTGTCGGCGTGTATTCTGCATTAGGCCATCGATTGACAAAGTTTATTATGTCTTTCGTTGCCGGTGCGAATACCGCTTTCGCTTGCTGCGTGAATTACGTCCCTGCTCACCCGCATTTGTTATTTTCTCACTTTGCGAATTGCAAAGCGTCATCATTTACTGATGTTTAACGCTTTACAAATACAGATACCCAAAAACTAATTTTGTTATGTTAATTTTTGTTATGTTAGTCTAATAAATAATACTAAACAAACAAAAACTTATGCGTCCGTAACATTTTTTTAATTTTCGACCTTTCGAAAGTAAAGAAAAATAAAAGATTTCCTTCACGTATAAATAGAAAAAAAAATTATTGTACAAAAAATTTATTTTAATATATATTTTTGTCATTTAAAAAAAAAAATGCTTTTTTTTTAATGACAAAAGTGTAGATATTTTCTCATTTTAAAATAATTTTTAGAAACATTTTTTTTATGTTATTCATGACAGTTATGTCTTAATTTAAAGAATTAGATGTATTATTTATTCAATCTAGTATGTTATGGCTATAACAATACTTTTCTCTATATAAATGTAATATATTAATTTAGAAACATATTTGAGTTATTAATTTAAAAACATATTTGAGAGCACCACCTCTTGAGTATACATAATCTGATACATACATAAAAAAATGAATGAGCTTACTTTCTTATGATAAATAATTCGTTTATTAAATTTCATGTAATTTCTCCAAATAGATGTCGAGATGTGTGAATCTCAGTAATTATGAAAAAACCGTGCAGAATTATAAGGATATATATAAACACAAATGTCATTTCTTATAATGAACATTTCGTATGTTATTTTTTGTGTAATTCTATGCAATGTAATTCCAAGCCTTGATTTGACTATCCCAAAAATGATAGAAAAAAGAACAGTATAGCAGCACCCCTAGTTACTTATGCGCACAAAAATTGCAGCAATGGTTTTTTTAATTGAAATTTCCTTGGATGCAAAATGTTGTGCAATTCCATACAATAGAAGCCGAGATCTGCCAATCCCAAAAATTCTGAAATAAGGTGGAACAACAGCGCCACTTGCTCAGCGATATTCACCAAAATCTAATCAGCTACAATTTATATTAAGGTACAACTAAATGTAAAATTTCCTGAAATTCTGTCCATTAATTTTTGCACTAGCGATGCTGCAAATATTTCTGTCACACACAGACACACACAAAGACCCACAGATCTACAGCAGACAGACAGAAGTTTTTCCAAATATAGTTAAATTATGTTAAGGATAACCCAAAACGTATAAATCCGTCAAAAACCGGAAGTCGAAAATTTTCGCGATTCCAATATTTTCTTCTTATGTGCATAAAAAAAATTAAAATGAATTTAATGATTAAATACTGAAATATATTTTTTTACTTATAAATTTTCAGAATGTCCGGTGTTGATTATGTGTATCATAACAGTAAATGTCCTCAATTGACTGTAAAATAATGAAGTCCTGAATTGATTGTGTGTATCGAGTTCACTGTGTATGTAGGTATGTATCAATGTCCCCATTTAAATTGCTAAAAAACATTTTGTGAAGTTTTGAAATTTTCTCAAAAATCAAAGTTGATTCAGATTTAATGGAGTGTAAATAATAGTTATTCACCGAAAATAAACACCGGAAGTCGAAAATTTTAGCGATTCCAATATTTTCTTCTTATGTACATAAAAAAAAATTAAAATGAATTTAATGATTAAATACTGAAATATATTTTTTTACACTTATAAATTTTCAGAATGTCCGGTGTTGATTATGTGTATCATAACAGTAAATGTCCTCAATTGACTGTAAAATAATGAAGTCCTGAATTGATTGTGTGTATCGAGTTCACTGTGTATGTAGGTATGTATCAATGTCCCCATTTAAATTGCTAAAAAACATTTTGTGAAGTTTTGAAATTTTCTCAAAAATCAAAGTTGATTCAGATTTAATGGAGTATAAATAATAGTTATTCACCGAAAATAAACACCGGAAGTCGAAAATTTTCGCGATTCCAATATTTTTTTCTTATGTACATAAAATAAGATAAAAAACATTAAAATGAATTTAAAGATTAAATGTTGAAATATATTTTTTACACTCATAAATGAGCAACGTGTAAATTATGCAGTAGCATAAAACTTTTTCAGAATGTCCGGGGTTGATTGTGTGTATCATAACAGTAAATGTCCTCAATTGATTGTAAAATAATGAAGTCCTGAATTCATTGTGTGTATCGAGTTCACTGTGTATATAGGTGTGTATCAATGTCCCCATTTACATTGCGAAAATACATATTGGGAAATTTTGAAGTTTTAACAAAAATCAAAGTTCATTCAGATTTAATGGAGTATAAGTAATAGTTATTCACCGAAAATAAACTTTTAAGTCTGTTATTTTTGAAGTCCTTAATTGGCGGTGTACACACAAAGTCCTGAGTTTGCACGTCTTGCCAACCTATGTGTGTGTGTGTGTGTGTGTATGTGTATGTATGTACACGTGACAAATAGATCTCTTTGTGTGTGACTATCTGATTATTTATGAAAGTTTTACAAAAAATTTTCATGTTTTTATAAAGAAAAAAAAATATGCGGTAGTTAAAAAGTTTCACATATTAAAAAAAAAAAAAATCTTTTAGAAAAAGTTTTGCATTACTTTAAAAAAAAAAATTTATTTTATTAAAAATTTTATCTTAACAAAAAAAAAAAAAGTTTCACTATAGCTAAAAAAAAATTTTCACTCATTTTCGATTTAACTACAACAAAAGTTTGTGTATAAAGATAACGTTTCACTAGTAAGGTTTAAAAAAAGTACTCAATAATAAAATCAACAATTTTTATTATAACAAAATAATTTACAGAAAGGTATTTACAGATCAAAATATACATCGCGATTTTGCGTTAGCAATACAAATCAACATTTTCTTCTTTATTACAAACGGTATTAATGTCATAATGGCCATATGCTAAACTGCTTATTCCATCATCCAATAAGTAACGCTTGTCGTCAAAGGGACTTAAGCTAATTTTATTTTGAGTTAATGTATATAGGCGATGGTCATCTTGGGCAATTCTTACCTGTTTCTCCATACTTGTTTTTTGTTGTTGGAGGCACTCCAAGTAGTCTTCATGTTTAATTTTCTGCCGAACAATCTGCGTAGATACGCCTTTTGCACGCTTCTTTTCATCTTTAACAGATTTTAGAGAATACATTTTTGATTTCAGTCCGACAAACTCAAGGGCTAATTCACCATTAAGTTCATCCTTAAACTTTCCGAGCGTCTTCTTATTATCCTCAGAGTATAGACGATGAGATTTCGGGTATTCAGAAAAGTCAAACAACTCACGATGCTGCTCCAGATCCTTATAAATATTATTGGTTTGAATATGATACGTTAGGGAATCTGTATCCGTAAAGAGTAAAACTGCACGATCTTTGTATGTTTTCTTTATAAAATTGTAATGGAAATCATACATACAAAGTTTAGATAGTTCGAGTATAGAAAATCCAACATAGATGGGTCGGTTCATATGTATGCTAGTTTTTAATCTCTCCACAGCAGTCAAGTCTTCATCATAAGTTTTAAACGATTTAAAAGTAGGCGATGCTACTAATTTTTTGGCTCTTTTTTCACCGTTACAAAGCACAATATTTCTTCTTTTTCGTAGATTTTCCATGGTTTTACCAAAAACAGAATTGTTCATTAACTTAAAAAAGTCTTTCTCAAAAGAAGATTTTGCTTCTTTCCTTTTTTCGGTGTTGAAATTAATATATTTCTGCAACCATGGTCCCTGTTTAAATTTTAAAGCTTTATGCACAGCTGTAATTTTTAAACCAAGTTCTAAATAAAATTTGAGATTACGATAATGGGTTATATAATTTCGTTTATTATTTAAATTTGGTATAAGTTTAGGAGTTCCGACGAATTTTCTATTGTTGAGTAAGCTTCTTGCATGAGAAGATAGCATCTGATCCTCTACAGTTACTCTCTCAGGGGCGACAGGGTATTCATTATGCAAAGGATGTAAATGTTTCGGGTATTCCAAGTCTACCTCGAAAAGATACCCAATTTCGGAACTATCAGATAAAGATAGAACCCACTCTTCTGTTATATGACTTGTTTCACACCATTCAAAACCGCCGTAGGGTAAAAATTGGCTCATAGCCCACCCGTATAAGTTATTGGCATCCCAATACATAATGTAGCTGGGTGCCTCATTTTTCTTATAATCGGGCGTACCAGGGATGTTTGCTCGGGCATATCTTTTACTTATCATGCTAATGCCGCCTCTTATTCCATTTTCAACCATAAGCAACATATCTATATCACTGAGTAACTCTAAAGGTGTATCAGACATCTTCAAACAAGCCTGCCATGCTAGCCCAGGTGCTGTAAACAGGTGAGCAGGGTCAATTTCATAATACTGCTGACATAATTTCCTAAAGTTTTGAAACACGTCAGCAAGTAGTAGAACATCTGTCTTCACATAAAGGTTGTGATAATCACCAAGAGTCTTGATATCAAATGTTTTCCATACATTCTGGGCGTGTTGGTATTCCTTTTCACTTATAGGCTCATTGGTTAAAAAGGAGCGTCAGATATTATGAAAATCACCTTTACTCAATAGATGGCGCTGACTTTCGCATGGGCGAATAACTTCTGTTCTTGGCAGCCCTATTTTCTACGAAACGTCACTTCCCGTTTGAAGCCGATTCTGAGTAAACACAGAGGCTCTGTGCCAAGTAAATGTAAGTTAGAAGATTAGAGATTAGCTTTTGGTTATAGATCTGTACAGAGGATGGGTTTTGGTTTTGGACTTTACTTTCTGGGGACTTCGGAACAAGATGGCTTAATTCGGGCCGGGCCCAGTTGTGAATATTTCAGCCCATGCAAATCTCAGCGCGGTTTAAGCCAGTTTTTTAATTTAATAGATATCGACTGGTCAATTGTAATCTCATGTTATTGAGAGAAACACAGGGTTTAGCTATAATTAAAAAGGGATTTTGTAATGTAACAGGAGGAAAATAGCTGCGCTAAATAACAATAACGCTTTTAAGTTAAAGGATCTAGATTCAGAATTTCCGAAATATTGATATGTTTTAATTATATTTCCTCAAATTTGGAGTTAAATTGCTAATGTATTTAGCTATCCAAATTAATGGTTCAATGTTTTTTTTTTTTTTTTTTTTTTTTTGGGGGGGGGGGGGAGCATTGTACATCAATATTTCTGCTTACCCATATCAATAGAAACCCAGTAATCCGAACCGAAATTGAAAAAAAAAGTAATCAAGATTAAGCGAAGCTTTGTAAATATAAATTTAATTAAACACAAAAAATATTTAGAATTTTAAATATATGATAATTATCAGTAAATATATTTTATTAAATATTATTACATAATGCATTTGTTTTATTTTCTGACTTAATTTTTTTGCATATACGTTTTTTTTTACTTAAGGCTGTTCTGAAGTCCAAACTGTGCACTTTCTGACACATTTTTTAATTGATTTTTTTAAATTCCTACTATTAGCTCACACTCTCTCTATATATATCTTGTTCAAATTTTCAATCGTTAATAAAATATTTTCTATTCATCCACTCAAGTTCAAATAATTTTTTTTAAACTTGTAGTGGATGACACTTTATGTTAATACAGTTTTTTCAAATATTAATTAATTCATTAAATTTAATTAATTAATTTTAGTTTTAAATGGGAGAAAAAAATTCCTCCCATTGTTTTCATAAATGAAATGAAAGATTTATCTCAAATGAGTGATGCCACAGAAATAAAATACCGCAACGATGATTATAAAATAATGTTCAATAAAGATAACATGGGACATTAATGCTGCACGGGTTTATTTTATATATTTATGATAAAAAAGTAGGAATTGACTTTTTTTTTAAAAATTATATTACTTGTTATTCACAAACTTATTAAGAAACTATGTAATATATATTTTTTTCATTTTCCTGTAAAGGCAAAAGATTTTCAAATAATGCTGTCAAAGTTGTCATTTTAAACTGAATTTTAGGACGTGACAGCGCAGGAAAGGAAAAAATTGCCGTCCTTAGACAATAATAGCCTATAGCTCAAGATGTAATTCCTTTATTTGAAAATAAAGAACTGTTCAATCATTTCAATAATCATGCTTGCAAGTAGTATTATGCTTTTATGCTTAAAAATGAATCAGAAAATCGCTAGCAACAATACATTTACTAACAGTACCATTTGATACACGTGAAAGCTATTCTACGATGTTTGCATAGCTGCCAACTTTTACGCTGTTTTCCTTCTACTATTTTTTAACATCAAAATCACCTTAAAGTAATAAAAAATTTAAAACACAGTTTGATTTATTACAGGAATTATATAAACTAAAAATAAATTACAAAATAACTGTGATAAGAGACCGATTTATTTTTTAGGTAGATTTCGTAAGAAATACTACCTATTACATTCTCACCTAAGTTGGAATTTTTGAAAAATTTTTGCAGATCTACGCCGATCATGACTCCCAGAACCCAAAACCACCCCCAGTTCAAAACTTTATCTATCTATCTATCTATCTATGTTATGTCACTTTTTTATGGACACGATAACTGCAATAATTCTACACAAATCTCTTCCAAATTGATACATAAAATCAAGGGGCATAAAATCTCGGTCAAGTTCGTTAATAGGCAAAATCGAAACAAGGGGGAGGGGGGGGGAGGCCTTTTTGTGAAAACAGAAAATCCCCATAAATCTTAATTGTGATACGTATCGAATCCGTTTAAAGTTATTATTACTTCTAGGAAAACGGCCAAAAATTTATGTATGACAGATTTTTGATATCATTAAAAATGGCCCCGAGGAGGGGAAAAAGAGGGGTTTCAGAAGAAAAAAATTCATAACTTTGTCAATTCACAAGATATCAAATCCGCTTAAATGTATTATTAATCCTCTTAATATTATCTACAACTTTTATACTGGCAAGTTTTTTATAGGATCTACCCTTACAGCAAAATAATAATAATAATAATAATAGAGCTGCTTATAAATAAATAAGACATAATACATTTTACACATTTCACGCAATTGAATAATCTATACTATACAAAGAATTCATAATGTAGGTTATACTTTACAGTTTCCTTCGAAATACATATCCGTTTCCTTCAGAAATTAAAAAAAAAAGTGTTCGAGGATTCAAGAGTGCAGCCGATTATAAATAAATAAGACGTGATACAGTTTACACATTTTACGCAATTGAAAAATCTACAAAGAATTTATAATATAGGTTTTACTTTACAGTTTCATTCAGACAGTTTTTGTATAGGAAACCAGGTTCTAATCCATTTATTCAAATACAGAGTATTTCACTTCAAGCCGAACTTGAATTTTTTTCCCAACTTTAATTATAGTAAAGATATTGTTAAGATATTTTTTATCAGACTTACACTGCTTTATCTGAAATATGATATTACGAAAAGTGGTAGAAACGAAATTTGTATTAATTTATTTTAATTCACATAGAAAGCCAAAGTTAAGAGCGTTATTTACAAGTATTACAATTATAATCTTATTTAATAATTCGAAACAGATTTTTTTCCCTTCTCTTTTTAGTGTGAAGTTTACTTGTGAGAAAGTAATGTTCATAAAAATAGGAATAAAGTTAAAAGTTAGAGAAAAAATTAAAATTGAGGCAGCATTTGTATTAAATATGAGATAAAGCGATTTTAATATTTAACCTTTTAATATTTTAACCCTGGAACATTGGAGTATTCAGCCGACCGAATATTCGGTATTCGGCTTACTTGTGTGTGTCGAATTTACATTGGGCGCAATTTACATTGTTTAGACGTTAAATTCTCTTTCACACAAAAATGTACATTAATTTCTTTCAATTAAAAATTGTGTACATCTAATGCAATGTCAACTAAAGGTAACAAGGAATGAAAACTATTTTTTTAAAGGGAAAAGTTATACAACGAATGTATTTGAAGGGAAAAATCAAAGAAACAAAAATCGCCTGCTTCACTTTATTTTTAGAAAGTAAAACTTTCGCTAACAGAAAGTTACCCATTTTGAAGATATCCCTTCGCAAACCTGAAAATTACCTAAAAAATTGATACTGAAAATTTGAAACCTTCGGAACATAGAGAGTGGGTCAGGAGGTCAGGGGTCAACCAACAGTTCCCTTTCCCAGATTCAATAAATGCTTTCTACAAAGCAGACAAATTTCCTTTTACAGAGAGAAAAGCAAATGACCACAAATGTAACCCCCCCCCTCCTCCTCCCGTTCTCTTCCCTTTCAAAGGCAAGCGTAGAGAAAAAGGTGATATCCGAAATCTCAACGGAAGTGTTTTAGGGTTGCTGAAAATTTGGAAAAATTTGTCTTTCTGACATGGCAGCTGGGAATGAAATTACTGCAGCAAAGGCAAAAATGCTTGTTGAACGATATTTTTTATATAATATCGTGTAAAAAATACCCCTTATTAAATTTATAACAAGATAATGACAACAATTAACAAGAAAATATATAAAAACTGCCTGAAACAATCGTTTTGTAACCTATGCCGAAAATCTGCAGTACCCGTAGTGCCCTCTGGTGAAATCTATTGGAAACAAATTAAAAATTTTTAAATTTAAATTAAAAAAAGGATAATTACATCTCACATATGAAATTTGCGTCGTTTCAAAGAAATAAGTCATATTTATCACCAAAAAATTTTTTTAATAAATCGGTTCAATAGTAAATGCGCAATTCTGATGTTAAAAATATAGCATTAGCAGTATAAGGAAAATAGAAGTGATGATCACCCTTAAACTATTAAAAAAGGCAGAAGGCGGAGGAAGCTGCTTCTCAGTAAATTTTTCAAAGCAAGTAAAATAATCATAGGGGTAAACCCCTTTCCGTATAAGTAAAGATAAATTATTATTTCGGGGGAAATTTTCTTCAAGTATAGTGAATTGATCAGGTTGAAGGTTTTTAACAAGTTTTTCCAATGACGTAGGCAAAAATTGGAAAGAGTCTATAAACACCATCTGAATATAAGATGTAGGCTTTCTGATTTTAAAGGTGATATAGTTTTCCATAGAAGTAGCAATAACATCGATTTCATGATCTTTGAATTTTCCAAGCTTTGTCATAATATGATGACCATCATAGTTTTTCAAGTTATGGAATATAACAGGAATTGTTTTACACTGCTTATAGTTCAAGTTGCATTCCACATGTGCAGCTCCTCTGTATGCACCTGACAGGTGATCATGGTCACGTGCACGTTTCTCATCTAAAGTTTTCTTACAAATATGACAAAACTCTGCTTCTCGAAATGCCTTTTCTTCCTTGGGAGAAAGCTTCATAGGTTTAACATTTAGTAACTTTTGACCTAAAATTTCCTTCTCTTGCATCATTCGGTTTAAAAAATGATCAACACAGTTTCTACCCCGATATACCTGTGCTTTCTTCACACACGTTCCATCGGGGCCAATAACCACATAGGCATAACCACATGGTAAGTGATAGGTTGTTTTCTCGGTATAGGATGCTTTAGAAGAGGGTGGAGCTGATGAAATAGGTATAAGAAGACTCTCAAAATCCGCATAAATCGTATAGGTAACAGGATGTTGTAAATGAATACCTGTAAATTTTAATATATTATCATTTTCACTAGGCATCTTTATAGCTTGCGCAACATGTTGAGAACAATATTCATTATGCTTATCCAATAGATCTTGTCTTGAAAATCGATGTAAACATCGATAACAATAGTGTTGTACACCATTATGCTTGGTAAGATCACCTAAAAGTCTTGAAAAACTTCTTATCAAACAATAGTGTTGCTTTTCACCATCACCAACCAATAACAAATTAATCACATCATGATCTTTCTTTTCAGATATATACAGGGGGCAAACTTCATCCTCTTCATAACCAAACACATTAACCCGTAAATTGTTGAGTTGTTCAATAACAGGTATCTTCTGAAGAGGTACAGGGCATTCTACATTACCTAATTTAATATCATGTTCAAAAGGTCGATAATGTGAAACACGTTCAGGTTTTTTTGTATAATCCAAGTTCAGTTTAAAAGCCAAAAGACACCATACTAAACATTTGTTATCTTCGTTTTTTATATTCAGCACTGCTTTTTTATCATCGAGTTTTTTAGACAAAGGAATATAGGAACTCGCAGCGAGGGGGTGATATTTAGCAATCTTGAGTTCTAAATGAAGAATTTTTCTAAGTTTCCAGCCAGAACCTCTTTGTACAAATTCTTCAAAGGATTTAATAATCTTCGAAAATCCTTCCTCAATATGTTGTGAGATAGTATCTTCTATAAGTTCGGTCATACACGAACATCGAAAATAACATTGAATTTCTTCAAACTCCTCATTATCAGTTAAACGTTCAAGTGCTATTTTTTCTACCATATACCATTTAATTGCACCTTTTTCATGAATTTCACTTATTAAACGTTCTTGTATTTCAGTTTGTACATGTCTATGAAATATCTCTAAGTCATTTTCCTCACGTTCATCAGGATGCAAAATCACTGTTTTAAACACATTAAGCGCATCAGAATACTTTATGTTTTTCGACTTTGCCTTAGATGAGCTCATTTTACGTTTTACACTCACAAGAGGTGTGCGGGGGTGTTGAGTGCGTACATGTTGTCTCAGTTCAAATTTTCTTCCAAACACTTTATCGCAATCACGGCAAGGATATGTTGAATTCCGATGCGACTGTAAATGCTGCTTCAAATTATCCCTCCGGGTGAAAACTTGATCACATTCATCACACTTAAATGTAGACTGTCCATAGGCATTATGGATTTTCAGGTGTCTTAACAAGTTCGATCTCCTTCCAAAACACTTTCCACAGGTTTCACAAGTAAACGACTTTTCATTAAGATGAATCTTAGCATGTTGTTTTAAATTAAAATATGTTGCAAAGACTTTGTCACAGGTGGGGCAAACATGCTTCTTTTCCACATTCGTAGGGGTCACAGTCTTTAAAGAAACATCCTCTTCAACTTGTTGATTAAAATTTAAAGAACTTTGAGACATAGCATCCTTTTCTGGAAAAACTTCAGAGAATCCATCATGCTGTAACAATCCAACACTATCATGTGTTTTTAAATGTCTTTGTAGGTTTGATCTTCGATAAAAAGACTTCTGGCAGATATTACAACTATATAATTTCTCCCCAGAATGAATTTTCATATGTTGGTTCAGATTAGAAGTGTTCGAAAAATCTTTACCGCAGGTAAAACAGCTAAACATCTTCTTAGCAGATACAGAATCTCCCACAATCCGGGTTTCATCAATAGGCATATCAACATCCATAATAAAAATCAATAAAAAAAACTTTAACTCTTAAAAGCAAACAACAATCTTCTGAAACGATTCGCACGGATAAAAAGCGGGAGCAATTTAAAACACGTTTAACCACTAGCGATAGGAATCATCAAATGATGAAAATCCTAATTTTCCCCCGTCTATTTATACCGACCCGAAGGCAAAGTTGAGTTGTAGTATTGCTTGATATGATTGTTATCAAAACGCGTCATACGATTTCGGAGGCCTATAAGTTTCTTTCCCCTCTTTATAATATAGCATAATTAAACAGATAAACCCGAATGTATACAAATTTAAATTCGTAAATTATATTATATCACAAAATATAAAAAATCCTACAAAATAAAAATAGAATTTAGCACTTACCCCAAAAACACATCCACTTTAGTTGTTAGTCTTCACTTAACTAATTTTTCTTCCTTATCTTTAGTAGGGGGCGCTGCCATCGCCGCGAGAGGCACTGACGTCCTCCGGTGTGTGACGTCATTTCCGGTTTCAGATAAGAATAAACCTTAAATACACTCGCACTGTTATTTTTCCTCGCTAGCAGTGGTCAGTTTCTTGTTTAGACGTGTTGGGTGACATCATTACGTGTTTGCGATAAGAACAAGGTCACCCCTTATCAACAGGTAAACAGCTGCAGTGACGTCATAGGTGTTATGACATAGCTGATAACGGTACGATTAGCTGATAAAAATTTGTACTAATCATCTATTTCTCTTCAAGTCATTGCACGAGACGGGTGAGCTCCAACAGCTGTACATAAGGTAAGAGTAATTTATATATTATAATAGGATTTTAAATTAATTTAGTAGATGTTACAATTTGATATTTAAAAAATTTCATGTTAAACGATATGATTATATGTTGTTCATCATACTAAATCCACAAATTTTAATTCGAAAGAAATATTATTAAAATTATAATCTAAAATAAATTAGCGAAAATGCATAACAAATCTCAACAAAAAGAAGCTAATTATAAAAGGAAATGTACAAAGTTTATAAATTTACACATGTGTTAAACGCGTTTACAAACCTTATCATAGGCAAAAGTCTAATTCCACCAGACTATTTGTTATAAGTTTAACTATAAGTCAACATGTTAGATATTTGTGAAAAGGAATCTTATGATTTTTAATTTTCCAAGTTCAGTTTCAATCATATTGTAAAAGGATAATTCAAACTTTGAGATTATCTATAGTAAAATACTTAAATTAAAATGTATTTTTGATAGTTTAATATTTATAAACTACAACTTTGACTACTTTTTAAAATGTTTGCCTGATAGAAAACTGTGATAACATGTCTATGTTTGAATTTTTCTGATAACATGCCAATGCCTGAATTTTTCTGACAACTTGTCTGTGTTTGAATTTTTCTGATAACATGTCTGTGCTTGAATTTTTTGCTAACATGTCTGTGTTTAAATTTTTCTTATAACATGTCTATGTTTAATTTTTCTCTTCTTTTGAAATGTATAAACTTTTACTATACGTGTCTTTCGATTTCATTGAAGAAAAAAGTGATCGATCAACTTTATCAAACCATTTTAATGTTAATATTTTTAAACGAATACGATAATCAGATAAAAATATATGTAGCTAATTCATATTATTCCACTAAACATTGCAAAACAAAAAAATTTTTAAAAATTTTTATACTTCAGCATTCAAAAATTGCCAATATGCACATCCTAATACTAAAAAACAATCCTTATCTTGGAGTATTTCCTGTAACAAAATCTAAAAATTTCATATCAACAAGACCCAAGTTAAAAACTTTACCTCTGAACCTAATACCAATTTTTAATCTCAGAATGATAAAACTCAGAATTTTTTTAGAAAGTTACTTCTAAAACATCTCATAGATGGCGCTGTTGAAAAAATCAACTCAAAGTTGTTTAAAAAACATTAATAAAATAAATCTAACTTTAAACTATCATCAAACTCCCCAAAAATCACTTCCAATTATAAATATTCTAAAATAATTAAAACTTATAAAATCGCTCATAGGGGGCGCTGCTGCGAAAAAATCATTTCGAAACTTGTTTAAAATACATTAAAAAACTAAATCTAACTTTAATCTATCATCAAACTCCAGAAAAATCGCTTTCAATTAGAAATATTTTAAAATAATTAAAACTTCTAAAACCGTTCATAGGGGGCGCTGCTGCGAAAAAATCATTTTGAAACTTGTTTAAAATACATAAAAGAAAAAATCTCACTTCAAACTATCATCAAACTCCAGAAAAATCACTTACAATTAGAAATATTTGAAAATAATTATAACTTCTAAAACCGTTCATAGGGGGCGCTGCTGTAAAAAAAAATCATTTCGAAACTTAAAAAAATAATTCATTACTTGATTAAAACATTTTCATAAAAAAATTTCATCGAAATATCAATAAACAAACAGTAGTAGGAGAATGAGTGTGTAGCTCAGCAGGCTCACTTCCGGTACCCACCTCCACCACTTAGCGCTTAGCCTGCTGGAGTCTAACTCTTGTTCTTCTACTACTGTTTGTTTATTGATATTTCGATGAAATTTTTTTATGAAAATGTTTTAATCAAGTAATGAATTATTTTTTTAAGTTTCGAAATGATTTTTTTTTACAGCAGCGCCCCCTATGAACGGTTTTAGAAGTTATAATTATTTTCAAATATTTCTAATTGTAAGTGATTTTTCTGGAGTTTGATGATAGTTTGAAGTGAGATTTTTTCTTTTATGTATTTTAAACAAGTTTCAAAATGATTTTTTCGCAGCAGCGCCCCCTATGAACGGTTTTAGAAGTTTTAATTATTTTAAAATATTTCTAATTGAAAGCGATTTTTCTGGAGTTTGATGATAGATTAAAGTTAGATTTAGTTTTTTAATGTATTTTAAACAAGTTTCGAAATGATTTTTTCGCAGCAGCGCCCCCTATGAGCGATTTTATAAGTTTTAATTATTTTAGAATATTTATAATTGGAAGTGATTTTTGGGGAGTTTGATGATAGTTTAAAGTTAGATTTATTTTATTAATGTTTTTTAAACAACTTTGAGTTGATTTTTTCAACAGCGCCATCTATGAGATGTTTTAGAAGTAACTTTCTAAAAAAATTCTGAGTTTTATCATTCTGAGATTAAAAATTGGTATTAGGTTCAGAGGTAAAGTTTTTAACTTGGGTCTTGTTGATATGAAATTTTTAGATTTTGTTACAGGAAATACTCCAAGATAAGGATTGTTTTTTAGTATTAGGATGTGCATATTGGCAATTTTTGAATGCTGAAGTATAAAAATTTTTAAAAAATTTTTTGTTTTGCAATGTTTAGTGGAATAATATGAATTAGCTACATATATTTTTATCTGATTATCGTATTCGTTTAAAAATATTAACATTAAAATGGTTTGATAAAGTTGATCGATCACTTTTTTCTTCAATGAAATCGAAAGACACGTATAGTAAAAGTTTATACATTTCAAAAGAAGAGAAAAATTAAACATAGACATGTTATAAGAAAAATTTAAACACAGACATGTTAGCAAAAAATTCAAGCACAGACATGTTATCAGAAAAATTCAAACACAGACAAGTTGTCAGAAAAATTCAGGCATTGGCATGTTATCAGAAAAATTCAAACATAGACATGTTATCACAGTTTTCTATCAGGCAAACATTTTAAAAAGTAGTCAAAGTTGTAGTTTATAAATATTAAACTATCAAAAATACATTTTAATTTAAGTATTTTACTATAGATAATCTCAAAGTTTGAATTATCCTTTTACAATATGATTGAAACTGAACTTGGAAAATTAAAAATCATAAGATTCCTTTTCACAAATATCTAACATGTTGACTTATAGTTAAACTTATAACAAATAGTCTGGTGGAATTAGACTTTTGCCTATGATAAGGTTTGTAAACGCGTTTAACACATGTGTAAATTTATAAACTTTGTACATTTCCTTTTATAATTAGCTTCTTTTTGTTGAGATTTGTTATGCATTTTCGCTAATTTATTTTAGATTATAATTTTAATAATATTTCTTTCGAATTAAAATTTGTGGATTTAGTATGATGAACAACATATAATCATATCGTTTAACATGAAATTTTTTAAATATCAAATTGTAACATCTACTAAATTAATTTAAAATCCTATTATAATATATAAATTACTCTTACCTTATGTACAGCTGTTGGAGCTCACCCGTCTCGTGCAATGACTTGAAGAGAAATAGATGATTAGTACAAATTTTTATCAGCTAATCGTACCGTTATCAGCTATGTCATAACACCTATGACGTCACTGCAGCTGTTTACCTGTTGATAAGGGGTGACCTTGTTCTTATCGCAAACACGTAATGATGTCACCCAACACGTCTAAACAAGAAACTGACCACTGCTAGCGAGGAAAAATAACAGTGCGAGTGTATTTAAGGTTTATTCTTATCTGAAACCGGAAATGACGTCACACACCGGAGGACGTCAGTGCCTCTCGCGGCGATGGCAGCGCCCCCTACTAAAGATAAGGAAGAAAAATTAGTTAAGTGAAGACTAACAACTAAAGTGGATGTGTTTTTGGGGTAAGTGCTAAATTCTATTTTTATTTTGTAGGATTTTTTATATTTTGTGATATAATATAATTTACGAATTTAAATTTGTATACATTCGGGTTTATCTGTTTAATTATGCTATATTATAAAGAGGGGAAAGAAACTTATAGGCCTCCGAAATCGTATGACGCGTTTTGATAACAATCATATCAAGCAATACTACAACTCAACTTTGCCTTCGGGTCGGTATAAATAGACGGGGGAAAATTAGGATTTTCATCATTTGATGATTCCTATCGCTAGTGGTTAAACGTGTTTTAAATTGCTCCCGCTTTTTATCCGTGCGAATCGTTTCAGAAGATTGTTGTTTGCTTTTAAGAGTTAAAGTTTTTTTTATTGATTTTTATTATGGATGTTGATATGCCTATTGATGAAACCCGGATTGTGGGAGATTCTGTATCTGCTAAGAAGATGTTTAGCTGTTTTACCTGCGGTAAAGATTTTTCGAACACTTCTAATCTGAACCAACATATGAAAATTCATTCTGGGGAGAAATTATATAGTTGTAATATCTGCCAGAAGTCTTTTTATCGAAGATCAAACCTACAAAGACATTTAAAAACACATGATAGTGTTGGATTGTTACAGCATGATGGATTCTCTGAAGTTTTTCCAGAAAAGGATGCTATGTCTCAAAGTTCTTTAAATTTTAATCAACAAGTTGAAGAGGATGTTTCTTTAAAGACTGTGACCCCTACGAATGTGGAAAAGAAGCATGTTTGCCCCACCTGTGACAAAGTCTTTGCAACATATTTTAATTTAAAACAACATGCTAAGATTCATCTTAATGAAAAGTCGTTTACTTGTGAAACCTGTGGAAAGTGTTTTGGAAGGAGATCGAACTTGTTAAGACACCTGAAAATCCATAATGCCTATGGACAGTCTACATTTAAGTGTGATGAATGTGATCAAGTTTTCACCCGGAGGGATAATTTGAAGCAGCATTTACAGTCGCATCGGAATTCAACATATCCTTGCCGTGATTGCGATAAAGTGTTTGGAAGAAAATTTGAACTGAGACAACATGTACGCACTCAACACCCCCGCACACCTCTTGTGAGTGTAAAACGTAAAATGAGCTCATCTAAGGCAAAGTCGAAAAACATAAAGTATTCTGATGCGCTTAATGTGTTTAAAACAGTGATTTTGCATCCTGATGAACGTGAGGAAAATGACTTAGAGATATTTCATAGACATGTACAAACTGAAATACAAGAACGTTTAATAAGTGAAATTCATGAAAAAGGTGCAATTAAATGGTATATGGTAGAAAAAATAGCACTTGAACGTTTAACTGATAATGAGGAGTTTGAAGAAATTCAATGTTATTTTCGATGTTCGTGTATGACCGAACTTATAGAAGATACTATCTCACAACATATTGAGGAAGGATTTTCGAAGATTATTAAATCCTTTGAAGAATTTGTACAAAGAGGTTCTGGCTGGAAACTTAGAAAAATTCTTCATTTAGAACTCAAGATTGCTAAATATCACCCCCTCGCTGCGAGTTCCTATATTCCTTTGTCTAAAAAACTCGATGATAAAAAAGCAGTGCTGAATATAAAAAACGAAGATAACAAATGTTTAGTATGGTGTCTTTTGGCTTTTAAACTGAACTTGGATTATACAAAAAAACCTGAACGTGTTTCACATTATCGACCTTTTGAACATGATATTAAATTAGGTAATGTAGAATGCCCTGTACCTCTTCAGAAGATACCTGTTATTGAACAACTCAACAATTTACGGGTTAATGTGTTTGGTTATGAAGAGGATGAAGTTTGCCCCCTGTATATATCTGAAAAGAAAGATCATGATGTGATTAATTTGTTATTGGTTGGTGATGGTGAAAAGCAACACTATTGTTTGATAAGAAGTTTTTCAAGACTTTTAGGTGATCTTACCAAGCATAATGGTGTACAACACTATTGTTATCGATGTTTACATCGATTTTCAAGACAAGATCTATTGGATAAGCATAATGAATATTGTTCTCAACATGTTGCGCAAGCTATAAAGATGCCTAGTGAAAATGATAATATATTAAAGTTTACAGGTATTCATTTACAACATCCTGTTACCTATACGATTTATGCGGATTTTGAGAGTCTTCTTATACCTATTTCATCAGCTCCACCCTCTTCTAAAGCATCCTATACCGAGAAAACAACCTATCACTTACCATGTGGTTATGCCTATGTGGTTATTGGCCCCGATGGAACGTGTGTGAAGAAAGCACAGGTATATCGGGGTAGAAACTGTGTTGATCATTTTTTAAACCGAATGATGCAAGAGAAGGAAATTTTAGGTCAAAAGTTACTAAATGTTAAACCTATGAAGCTTTCTCCCAAGGAAGAAAAGGCATTTCGAGAAGCAGAGTTTTGTCATATTTGTAAGAAAACTTTAGATGAGAAACGTGCACGTGACCATGATCACCTGTCAGGTGCATACAGAGGAGCTGCACATGTGGAATGCAACTTGAACTATAAGCAGTGTAAAACAATTCCTGTTATATTCCATAACTTGAAAAACTATGATGGTCATCATATTATGACAAAGCTTGGAAAATTCAAAGATCATGAAATCGATGTTATTGCTACTTCTATGGAAAACTATATCACCTTTAAAATCAGAAAGCCTACATCTTATATTCAGATGGTGTTTATAGACTCTTTCCAATTTTTGCCTACGTCATTGGAAAAACTTGTTAAAAACCTTCAACCTGATCAATTCACTATACTTGAAGAAAATTTCCCCCGAAATAATAATTTATCTTTACTTATACGGAAAGGGGTTTACCCCTATGATTATTTTACTTGCTTTGAAAAATTTACTGAGAAGCA
The DNA here is from genome assembly GCA_963931845.1 of Maratus michaelseni. Taxonomy (NCBI): domain Eukaryota; kingdom Metazoa; phylum Arthropoda; class Arachnida; order Araneae; family Salticidae; genus Maratus; species Maratus michaelseni. The sequence continues at coordinate 268,022,712 of OZ007594.1, forward strand.
GCTTCCTCCGCCTTCTGCCTTTTTTAATAGTTTAACCAATGAGCCTATAAGTGAAAAGGAATACCAACACGCCCAGAATGTATGGAAAACATTTGATATCAAGACTCTTGGTGATTATCACAACCTTTATGTGAAGACAGATGTTCTACTACTTGCTGACGTGTTTCAAAACTTTAGGAAATTATGTCAGCAGTATTATGAAATTGACCCTGCTCACCTGTTTACAGCACCTGGGCTAGCATGGCAGGCTTGTTTGAAGATGTCTGATACACCTTTAGAGTTACTCAGTGATATAGATATGTTGCTTATGGTTGAAAATGGAATAAGAGGCGGCATTAGCATGATAAGTAAAAGATATGCCCGAGCAAACATCCCTGGTACGCCCGATTATAAGAAAAATGAGGCACCCAGCTACATTATGTATTGGGATGCCAATAACTTATACGGGTGGGCTATGAGCCAATTTTTACCCTACGGCGGTTTTGAATGGTGTGAAACAAGTCATATAACAGAAGAGTGGGTTCTATCTTTATCTGATAGTTCCGAAATTGGGTATCTTTTCGAGGTAGACTTGGAATACCCGAAACATTTACATCCTTTGCATAATGAATACCCTGTCGCCCCTGAGAGAGTAACTGTAGAGGATCAGATGCTATCTTCTCATGCAAGAAGCTTACTCAACAATAGAAAATTCGTCGGAACTCCTAAACTTATACCAAATTTAAATAATAAACGAAATTATATAACCCATTATCGTAATCTCAAATTTTATTTAGAACTTGGTTTAAAAATTACAGCTGTGCATAAAGCTTTAAAATTTAAACAGGGACCATGGTTGCAGAAATATATTAATTTCAACACCGAAAAAAGGAAAGAAGCAAAATCTTCTTTTGAGAAAGACTTTTTTAAGTTAATGAACAATTCTGTTTTTGGTAAAACCATGGAAAATCTACGAAAAAGAAGAAATATTGTGCTTTGTAACGGTGAAAAAAGAGCCAAAAAATTAGTAGCATCGCCTACTTTTAAATCGTTTAAAACTTATGATGAAGACTTGACTGCTGTGGAGAGATTAAAAACTAGCATACATATGAACCGACCCATCTATGTTGGATTTTCTATACTCGAACTATCTAAACTTTGTATGTATGATTTCCATTACAATTTTATAAAGAAAACATACAAAGATCGTGCAGTTTTACTCTTTACGGATACAGATTCCCTAACGTATCATATTCAAACCAATAATATTTATAAGGATCTGGAGCAGCATCGTGAGTTGTTTGACTTTTCTGAATACCCGAAATCTCATCGTCTATACTCTGAGGATAATAAGAAGACGCTCGGAAAGTTTAAGGATGAACTTAATGGTGAATTAGCCCTTGAGTTTGTCGGACTGAAATCAAAAATGTATTCTCTAAAATCTGTTAAAGATGAAAAGAAGCGTGCAAAAGGCGTATCTACGCAGATTGTTCGGCAGAAAATTAAACATGAAGACTACTTGGAGTGCCTCCAACAACAAAAAACAAGTATGGAGAAACAGGTAAGAATTGCCCAAGATGACCATCGCCTATATACATTAACTCAAAATAAAATTAGCTTAAGTCCCTTTGACGACAAGCGTTACTTATTGGATGATGGAATAAGCAGTTTAGCATATGGCCATTATGACATTAATACCGTTTGTAATAAAGAAGAAAATGTTGATTTGTATTGCTAACGCAAAATCGCGATGTATATTTTGATCTGTAAATACCTTTCTGTAAATTATTTTGTTATAATAAAAATTGTTGATTTTATTATTGAGTACTTTTTTTAAACCTTACTAGTGAAACGTTATCTTTATACACAAACTTTTGTTGTAGTTAAATCGAAAATGAGTGAAAAATTTTTTTTAGCTATAGTGAAACTTTTTTTTTTTTTGTTAAGATAAAATTTTTAATAAAATAAATTTTTTTTTTTAAAGTAATGCAAAACTTTTTCTAAAAGATTTTTTTTTTTTTTAATATGTGAAACTTTTTAACTACCGCATATTTTTTTTTCTTTATAAAAACATGAAAATTTTTTGTAAAACTTTCATAAATAATCAGATAGTCACACACAAAGAGATCTATTTGTCACGTGTACATACATACACATACACACACACACACACACACAAACACACACACACACACATAGACACACACACACAAAGAGAACTATTTGTCACACACATACATACACACACATACACGCACACATACACGCATAGAACTATTTATAATAAATATATAATATACTTGCTTTTTAAAACATATTCTTATACACAAACCTTTCTACAAAATATCAGATACATAACTAGATGGACCAGAAATTATTGTTGTAAAGAGAAGAATGATTCTGAACATTGTATTATCGGTTGTGAAGGTACCTCCTCCCCCTTATTCCCTATTATGACATTCTCATTCCTCATTGAGAAATCCTCATATTCCTCAAATGAGCGCTCCTGTGGCCGTTGAACTCTCCTTTCTCTACTACTCATGTTTTCCGATCAACAACGAATTCCACACACACCTTTCTACCATCCATTATTTATATATTTCTCTTCTCAAATTGTTTTTCAAAAAACAATGTTCCCCACACCGTACTATCATTTGCAGACGTTCCCGCTTTGATTTCTGATCCTGCAAAATTCCTTCCTTGTATTTTCTATTCATTAACTGATGATGTTTCATAAACGAATCCTATAAATTTAGTACATAAATCAGAATGTATGTGTACAGACAAGGAAAAAAGATTGGATCGACATAGGAACCCGAAGATTTGCCTGGACGAAAGCGCATCGGCCCTTTGGCCGATGGATCGCCAGGACAGTCCGAGCTAGAGATCCTACATACGAGTAAGATTGGACATTGACGAAATATCTGGCATTTTTGTTCAAAAACAAATGAATCTCCGTAGAACGTAATATATTTTCATCAGCGTCTAGCAATTTTTATTTAATTAAAATCATAGAAAGTACATTTTATATGCCTTCAAAGAGTCATGCAGAATATAAATATATGTGCATTTTCACTTTAGTGAATAAGAATCCTTGGAAGATGCATTTTCTAAGAATTCTTATTCACTAAAGTGAAAATGCACTTATATTTATGTCCTGCATGACTCTCTGAAGATATATAAAACAAATTTTCCATGATTTTAATAGAAACAAAAGTGTTAGACGCCGATAAAAATGTATTGCGTTGTACGGTGATTTATCCAGTTTTGAACAAAAATCGCGGATATTTAGAGTTGCAAAAAACCCGTTTATTCCCAGGTTTATTTCCAATAGACCCGGTTTATTCCCAGGTTTATTTCCAAAATACCTGATTTATTCCCAAAAGACCTGGTTTATTCCCAAAAAACCCGGTTTATTCCCAGGGTTAAACCGGGTTTTTTCTAGTCTTTGCAACTCTACGGATATTTAGTCAATGTCCAATCTCTCTCCTATGTAGGATCTCTAGTCCGAGTCTGCTTCTAGGGGGAAGGGGGTTCACAAATTATGACAGGGAGAGAGAAATGGCTAACAGATTGTTACGTCACATTTAAAATATGAAAACAATTAGACGGGAATTGTTTGTAAGCAACATCAATTAAGTATTGGACATGTTTTTTCCCCTTTAAATTGCAAAAGCTTAAAGATCTGACGCTTTGAAGTAAAGCAGAATTGGCGGTTTTATGATACTTATTTCTGTAGATAGATAATATATATATTCAATCAATTTTAGCTCTAAGTAACAGTTGCCAAAAATGTGACGTCACAGCACGGGAGGTTGGAAAAAGTTTGGAACTAGTAATTCGTTTTGTGATACCGTAGTTACACTGTCGTCAACATTCACAAATAGAGAGCATCTGGCTCAAAATTGTTTGATAACAAATAATGGTTCCTTCCAGCACATCTTTTGACAGGAACTTATTTCACACAAAGAAAAAATAAGTTTCCTGAAAATATCATTACAACACCTTCATTATCTTTAAGTTAGTTGCGAAAATTCGGGTTCATCCCTTTGAGTGAGACATCCTATCTATACATGCAATATGGGCATAAAGTCCGTATAATCTTTACACCCCCCCCCCCCACACACACACACCCGCAAAAAAAGGAGAATAAAAAAGAGAGAGCGAATAAATAATTATACGAATGTGCGGTTTTCACTAAAAGCATTGGCAAGATGTGCAATAACGTGAACCTTCCATATGAGAATGATTAGGATGATTTTAAAGGAGCTGACAACTCACTGAATTCCTTATTCGATTTAATCATCAATTTAATACGTAAGACAAATTAACGAAGCGAATGTTGCTTATGTATTTCGTAAACGGAAAAGTAGCAATGACTGTTTTTCGAAAATTCCGGCCACAAAAACATGTAAAGAAGAAAGTGATCTTTGGTATGTAGTAAATTGTCCTATGCTTCAATTTGATAATTAAATCGAATAAAAGATCTACCGAGTAGTCAGTTATTTTATAATAATCCTTATTTGCGTACTTCCGGAAGATGTAATCTTGTCAGCGCCCCCTATCGGTGGACTTTTTAACTAATGCAAACAGCCATTTCATATCATTTTTTGGTGGATTACTTTAGAAACCGACCGATTGCGATCACTTCGTTTATCTATCTATATATAATGCAAATGTCACCATGATAACGTCCGAAATACTGAAAGATTCGAACCTAATTGGGATAATGTGTATTGATTATGATTATGCCAACATCTTGAAAGAGTTTGTAAATCAAAAATGTAGCTCTTATAGTTGGACACACGAAACATATCATCACGATAACGTCTGAAACACTGAACCAATTCGAACATATGTTGATCTTGCGCATATTGATCAATGTTAATAGTGTCTTGGATAAGTTCGATAAGCAAGTATGTAGCTCTTACTTATATACGTTTACAGGGACACACAAAAGTTAAACTTGTTGCTTGTTTTCCTATGCCTACTTTGCTTCTTTATTTTGTCAATGGTATTAAAACTTTTCTAGATTTCTTCATAAAACAAATTTATGGGTATTTCGTTACATTTGCAAGATATTCAAAAAAGAATTCGAGAAAATAAACCAAATAAAGAAAAATTTTAATTAAAAATAACTTCTGTTTCAGTCGTCACAATAGTGAGTAATCGATGTGATTTATAATTTCGAAATGAATAAATAACTTTGGATAAGAATGATCAATATGCTTGCATTTAACGTGCATCACTTCCCAAACTTCAAAAATAAATGTGGATTACTTACCTCTCTCTTCCTGAGTTAGACCAGCCAACATTTGGTAAAATATATGATAATTTTTTTCATTAGGAAGAAGTCTAATAACCCGAGTCTGAAAAGAAAAAGATAAGATATCAGGAAACAAAGTCAAAGGTTTAATTAAAACAGTAATTTATATACATTAATCATTAAATAACTTTTGAAAATGCTAAACAGTTCAAAGAAATTTTTCTGTATTTTAAATGTTGAACATTCATCTTTATTTTTTAATATATGTCGTCGGTGTATTCAAGAATAAAATTAAGGTTTTTCTTGAACGAGTACAGGAAGATGGCTTTATTCCAGCCTCTCATAATCTATGTGTTTAATATATATATATATATATACATTTAAAGTACTTTAATCAAATCTAACTCTGTGACATTAATTTACTATCAATTTTATTTAAAAAATGTTTTTATGACTGAAACTGTTTTCATTTGCCTTTAACTCTCCCGTTTCAAATGCACCCTGCGTTTTTTTCCCGCTTCGTAATTCTCAAAAACATCTTCATAATCAAGCCCAGATTAGAATCCTGCATCAGGTCAGGCAATCGAATTTTACCTTAATCCCGATATGATCCGTGCTTCAGGTCGGGTTGGAGCTGATTTTTTCGTTGTGAGTCAGGTTCATTTTATTTGTTTAGTGTTCGGGTCGGTTTCGGGTTGAGGTTTAATACTTGCGGGTCGGATTCGGGTTAAACAGACTTTTGTGTTTAATACGACTTCTAAAAGGTGAGTATTGACATTTTCTCAAAATATATTCGTAGTTAAATAGCTTTAGAAATATTGTGTATGAATTATTGTTTCAGTACACAATACACACTGCAGTGTGCGTTACAATAACAGTAAAAAAGAAATGCAAACAAAAATTATTAAAATGACGCATGTTCGTCTTTTATAGAAACTAACTAAAAACAATTGAAAATATAACAAGAACGACTATGCTTCATGCATAGATTATGAAATACTTTCCAACACATCCAGAAAACTGTGACGAAACTTCACCGTTAAATAAGGTGAAACAAAACATGTAAGTAAACAGTATAGGAAACATATAGCACATTTAAAAGTCCAGTTTTAGCAATTACCTTCCATAGTAAAAAATGTAGCCGAATTAGTCTGTACAACTCTGTATATGATCTATAGATTTGGATATATACTACATAGCATGATGAAATTTAGTTCATTTAGAAAATTCACATTTAGCAAATTTTACCAGTCGATGGAAATGCACTCGAAACTCTGCAGATTATCTAAAGACTTTTGTACACACCCCATATTAAGCTAAAATTTAATTCAAGTAAAAAACGCATAAGGCAAAAAACTTTCAGCAATTACCTATCGTAAACGACAATGTACCCTTTGTTTTTTGCGTAGCCCTGTATAGGAATTTATTTCTTTTCCACAAACATCTACAAGTTTACAAAATATATTCAGCAGGAAAAGGCATAACACAACTAAAAACTACCCTAAGCAATTCACTCCCATAGTTTGTAATACTTTACGAATTCCCTTGTGTAGCCCTGTATATGATCAATCGAATTTATACACACAACGTACTATGCAAAAATTTAGTTTAACATAAAAATGTTGCAAACCAATGTTGAAAACGCACTTTTCACCCTAACCTGTAATTATGGCACGTAACCGATATATTTTGTATGTCCCTGTAAATGAACAATAAGCGCAATGCACACAATACTTTTAAGTGAGCAATTTACAGTGCACCTCAGTAATGCATATACATTTCATTGTGTTTGAAATAGTGAAACATTATTAAATTACACTGCAAACGATTTTCCTCCGTAAAACAATGTGCAACAGAATTATTTTGTTTGACCCTGTAAATGAATAATAAATGCTTTGCCCCCCCCCCCCCCCCCCCCATATTCTACAAAAAGCATGTTTTAGTGCGCTTCATACTTGCATATCAATTTCATCATGCTTCAAATGGAGTAACATCATCAAATGCACTTGAAACGATTTTTTCCCATTGACCATAATGTAACGGAATACTTTTGACTGTCTCTGTAAAAAAAAAAAAAAAAAAAAAAAAACTATTATTGCTACACATTTCATTCCAGGCGACAATAACATACAAAAATTTCAGGGCAATCCGAGTATATTTACGCGAGTTAGAGCACGGACGAACGGACAGACAGCAGACAAACCGAAGTCATAAACACTTTTCAACTAGGCTGGAAAGTGTTAAATATTGCACCGGTAGATCCTATGTGAGAACTGAAGGGTTAATGAAAAACTTCCAAATTTTTTAATTTTGTCCCTTTTGTAATAAGCGTGTGATTTGTCAATAAACATAAACTACGCAGGAAATAAAACCAGAAAATACTATTTATTATTATTTTTTTTTATTTTAGAATATCTCGTCAAAGTTAGCCAGAACAGCTTAACACGTTTTGTGATAAGATAGTGACACTTCGTATATCAAGTTCACTCTGAAAAATATCCGGAATACCAAGTTATTTTGAAACCGCTACTGATAAACGAGGATAATCTAGGCTCGCCTACATGATCTGTAACTCGTTCAACACAGACTGAAATTATACTGCCTTACATTTTCGCATGCTTATCATCAGTTACCTTACCACGCGTGAGAGAAGATACTGAGTAGGCGAGTATATACAGCATTATTTGACTGTTGATATTTAAACTTTAATTAAATGTTCCAACATTTCAAATTCACTACTGAGTTTATGTAAACTGTTATGAGAAGGCGGTTTCCTTCAAGGTGTGTGTGGGGAAATAGAGAAGCTCATAGGGCTTGTTCCATCCAACCAATACTATAACTTTAACCTAAATTATTCACACAGCAAGCCGCTACAAAAATTAATTTAAAATGTATTTCAACTTTCACTTCTAGAACAGTTGTGTCTAGCATTCATTGAAACTCATCGAATTCGTAATCGCATCAGTTTTTTAATCAGTATTATTACATTTTAAAGCAAGGAAAACAACATAATTTCATTTATATTGCAAAGTTATAAGTACTACGCAAATCAATATGGTATTTTTGTAAGTGGTTGCTAATATGTGTTTCTTTTTTTTTTTTTTTTTTTTTTTTTTTTGTGTGTGTGTGTGTGTGACGTTCATTTGGTTATAATTTTGAAGTATTATTCAATACACTGCACATTCACGAACAGGGCTCTCAAGCCCTTCCCATTCACATTAAGTTTAAAATGAGTTTTATAAATTTAATTATATTTCCAAAGCATGAATCCGCAAGTCAAGAAACTCAAATTAACACTCAGTCAATCACGCAACAGTTTGTATTCAAAGAAAAATACAAAATATTTTTGTAACTGATGGCTATAACAATGAACATTTTCTCCCTGTAGTACAATCTGTTTTACATAAGTTACAATAAGTCTTATCCTGGAAATATCACTGAAAAAAGGTAGTTTCATTACCAGTCATCTTAATATGTATCAAATAAATAAACAAACACAGAAGCGAAAATATACTTACTTGGTCTAAAAAATAACAATGAATTTTGGTCCTATAGAGGGCCCCATCGGTCACCTGCACTTCTATGAAATGACCCTGAAAATATAAACATAATTTATAGATCTTGCGAAAATTACACCAATCAGTACACCAATTACAACGCAAACTACACATGTAACAAAAGCAGTGCTTCAGAGGCACACTGTTGATTGCACTATTTCTAAAACTGACGAAACTTGATACAAAAAGAACGCTTTTAAAAGTACATAATCACTACAGAAAGATGTTTCAATAAATATATGGCGCCCAGCCAACGGAAAATAGAAGCACCGATACCTTCAGCGTTTTGGCTGTCACGTAAACAACATAGGTTAGCTTCCCCCAATAGTCGAACTGTTCTTTAGCCTACCTTGATCACATGGCATTCAAATACCATTGCCAGTCTCTCCCATTAGCTGCGGATACAAGGTTAAATTAATATTAATGTATAAATTTATCATTTAAAAAGTAGTTTATATTAGGAGACGTTGAGAACCAGAGTGGAGAACCTCTGCAGCTATGATTTCGCGAAAAATGCTTTCCAAAATGTGTACACATTTTGTCAAACTCTTTTAGGCCATTTCTGCCAGTGCCAGAGGAGACTAAGCTTCTTCAGCGTCTGGTGATTAAGTTAGCAGTGCTAGAGTGGACCAAGTCACTTGATATATCCTTGCACTGGCAACTTGATATCGAAGTTACGTTAAACTATCTGTTAAACTGGCTCTATGACTTAAATAGCTTTGAAATTAATAAAATTCATTATACAGCCAATAGATGGCATGACATACAATGCTTTGGCACTTCAAACTCATTTTTCACAAAAAAGGGGATAGTCCACCCTGCTTCTCAACATCTCATATGTTCATTGTTAAGATACTCGCATCCGCAAGTTTTGTCAAATATTGCAATGCAAATTTGATAGGGTTTTCGAAAGGAAAATTTTTTGAATTTCTATACTTGAGAAGCTTGAAGAGTTGAACATCTTAGTTTAATAATGCATGATTAAATCTCGTAATTTTCGACTGTGAAAATTTTTCATGTTTGTAGAATCCCCGAAGATACTTATTTGGAAACTTATTTAAGGCCGGGAGAAAAAAATTTGTTTTTTGATTTATACATATTTTTTACTCAATTTGTTTTAAATGTAAATAAATAATAATAATAAAAAGAAACTAAAAATATATAAATATTAATTGTAACAATATTTAAAAGTATATTTTGAAAGAATGACGCCTTTTGCATTTTTGAGTACAAAAAAAAAAAAAAAAAAAAAAAGAATAATTATTAATTTGCCTTTGGGATTTACAAAAAATATTTATTTTTAAAAATGTCATAATTTTTTGAAGACAGAAAAATTTCTATGAGTACTTTTTACTACGAGTCATATTTAAAAAAAAAAAATCCCTCTCTTTCACAGAAAAAAAAAAAAAAAAAAAAAAAAAAACTGGACAATTTAGTCAATACACAGTGATAGCTTGGTTAACAACGATAATCCGTTCCAGGATTAACAGCCAAGTTGTTATAAAGTTTACGTAAATCTAAGTCATTGTAAAGTTCTGATAACTTTAGATCCCATTTCATAGCAACATTTAAATCTTCCTCCCAACTTTGCCAAAACATTTTTTGATTTTTGAAGGCGTATTTTTTTATTTTTTTTTTCTCTCCACCTTTATTATTAGATGAAATTTGCATTTCCTTTTCTTCGTGCTGCCGATGGAAATTTTTTCTATAGCTCGTCAATAGTTAGTTCACGGTCATGCATTTCCAATAGTTTTTCCACATCTTCCTCACTTCCAAGTTAAAATCACAAGCAGTTGTCATACTATTATTTATTAAGCAGTGTCTTTTATCAGAAGTTTTTTCATTACAATAGGAGGGTCAGAGTTTCCGCTATGCTGCTTCTAGCGGTTTGATTGTTACTTCTTTCCACGCCTTTAAAAGTAACCTAATTGGTACGACAATGTTGAATTCTCCATAATTTTCTTAGCGTTATGTTGATAGTTTGATACATTGCAAAGCATCTGATAAAAAGTGCCCTTGAGTAAAGATTTAAAAAATTGCAATTATCAGGTTTCTTAGGTTGAATAAGAGATATAGTTTTGTGAGGGGAAAAAATCGTCTTGATAAAATCTAATTTCTCTCGTAAGCCTTCTATGTCCGGTGCATGGTCATGTGTGTTATCTAAGGTAAAAAAGTCTTTTAAAGGCATAGTTTGTTTTGCTCAATATAAGCTTTGACAGTTTGTTCAAACAATTTACGAATCCAGTCACTAAACCTTTTTCTTGTAACCCAAATTTCGTTGTTAGACTTCTGAAAAACACCGGGATTGAGACATTGAACTTTTTGAATGCTCTGGGATCCTCTAAGTATTAATTAACAAGATAAAGATAAGAGTCTCTAAGTGGTAAATTAACATTCGTTTTAGCTTGCAGTCTTGTTGATAATACCAATGCTGACCCATTATTCATTGGTCAATGGCCAGGAAATGTTTTATCTTCTCTTTTGATAAATGTCATGTTGGGCATTTTCTCCCAAAATAACTCAGTGTTGTCACAATTGTAGGCTTGTTGAGGTAGGTACTTCTATTCTTTAATAATTCTTGCAAAGTTAATGACAAATTTATTTGCTGCTACCTTGTTGCACGTCAGCACTAGCTGCCTTTCCGCTATTTATTTTAAAGTTGTGCCATCAGATAATGAAGAGTCGTTAATCAAAGCATGCGCCGTTAACCAAGAGATTTTTTTTTCGTACAGTCACTCATGCGTGGTTAATAAAGTACGTAGTTAACTGAGGCGGTCGTTATCTAAGGTAATACAGTATAACTAAAAATACATTAAAATACAAAATTGTACCAAGTTTCATAACTTTTCCTTTTTTAGAAACTTGGATATATGAATTTATATATGACAAATCTTGAAAAAATACATTCTGAGATAAATAGATTGAAGGATTGACAACCACAGATAGTATAACATAAAAAGTGTTATATCTTTTGATTTAATTATTGTATTTACATGCAATTTGCATCATTTTATCCTAAAATCTTTTTTAAGAAAACCACATTATTTAAGTTAAAAACGTATAAGTGCAATATTTTTGAGATTTTTCATGGGATTGGGAAGATCACTCATTCATCGAATAAGTCCAAGACATTATATAGTGTGGCACTACATCCAGCTGACAAAACTGTCTAAGTCATAAGATTCAAGATTAATGTCACAATAAATATCATATTCGACAATGATTCGAGGATTTCAAAAAGCTAACAATTCAAAAGGATTTTTTAGATTTTCATTTATAACCTTGATTTTTAAATGTTATTTGAATGAATACCACGGTGATACTACCATATTTACTCATATATAATTCAGACCTTCCCCTCCAAAATTTTAGACCTAAACAGTAGCCTGCGCAGTATACAAGGAATATTTCTGTCATCTATATGAAATAATACATATTACTTTCATTGAGTCACTGTATACAGCAAGTAAATATTGTGATAAAATTATACGAATATTGAAGTAGTAAGTAAAATAAATGAAATAATTACACTTTTATGGGCTGTAGTTTTTTGCTTTATGAACAAATATTAAAGCATGGATCTCCGGTAAGTTTCGAATGGAAGAAAAGAACACATAGCAGAAATGTTAATTTTATGCTATTAGTGTAATAAGGGACGAAATATACGCGAATGCAGGGTTCGTTACGGGGTCCTGGAATTTTCAGGAAAATACCAGTATTTTCTTAAAGAAAATCTCGCCTTATCTAATCGCACGATTATATAAGGCGAGTTTTTCTATAAGAAAATACTGGTAATTTTCCTGAAAATTCCAGGATCCCGTACGAACTCTGGAATGTATACGATTCCGCGATTTTCTCACGTTAACGGTAATATAAGATAGCTCATAAAACAATTTTCTATACTTCTCAGTAAAACTTTATTTTTTAAGCTGTACTTTAATTTTTTCTCTGTCCTCATGGTTTTATGTCTTCTCTTCTTGAATTTGGTTGATCCAATAAAAAAATAACTTCAAACATTTAACGAAAACATGAGAAGAGACTAAAGTAGTACATGCATGTCTAAAAATTATTTTAGAATTATAATAAAAAGTACTAATAAAGATATGCAAGGCGACCGACCATGTTGCTAAGGAATTCTTAAATATTAGCAGAAAAAGGCACAAGAAACTAGCTTTTATTAATACGTAAATAGGAAAAAAAGAAAATAAGTAATTTTTTAAAAAATAGTTTAGTTTATACAGTACAGTAGATGTGTAGATGTAGATGTATATGAAAACATATTCATATAAGGAAATCAAGGGTCTAACTTTCTATACAAAATATATGTCTTTGTTACCAAAATTTAGTTAACTCTAGTTTAGAAATTATATCTTGTTAAAAAATCTCAATCCTTAAGGTATCCGCTCACCTTCGGAGGTGATTTTTTGAAATTTTCTCTTTATACCAATTTTTTCTAATGACATTTAAGTTAAAACGGAAAAATATATAAACATTTTAGAAATTACACAGAAATATTTTTTTTTAAGTGAAAAATAGTCAAAATTATGCGAAAAATTGACATTTATGCAAAACATGATAACTCAAAATCAAATCAATGCATTCACATTTTGTAAATTGTATAATAAAGAAAATAACTTTCTCTAGGATTTAGACTAGCAGCATTATAATAGCATCTCTATCGCAGAAGCTATTTCACTTGAAGTACTAATGTAATGAAAAATTCGTAAAATTTCTTGCAACTTTTTAACTTATACCAGTGCGAGTCACTGTATACAGCAAGAAAATATTGTGATAAAATTATACGAATATAGAAGTAGTAAGTAAAATAAGTGAAATAATTATACTTTTATGGGCTGTAATATTGTAGTCAACTTCATCAAAATTGTTGGAACATTCCATTGGTCAAAATATAAGGATTTCTACATCAAATAACAAGCTATATATTCAGTCAAACTCTTCCGTTCTATTTTTTTTAAACTAATTAATATATCATCATGATTGTAGTCTATTCCCTCAATAAACATTTGTAAAATAAGTAAAAAAAAAATTCAAGGCATTTCATGTATAATTCTTTGCTATAGGATGTTTTGCGTGCAGTTAAAATCTGAAAAACTTCATTTTGAGAAAAAGCTAAAAATAACTTTTAAAGTCGGTTCATGCTATAAAAATAATTATTATTATTTAAAGGTTTAATAATATACCCCATGTATTTTCTTGAACATATAATCCAGTTTAAATGCTAAATCTCGAAAAAGAAGAATGTAAACATACATTTCAGCTTACTTCCGGTTTGCAGAACGATATTTCCGGTTGCAAAATTCTTCCGCAAGTTGTAATAGATGTAACTTTAAATGGCTGTAACTAGGGTTCTAATTCAGATACAGACACCATTAAAGCAAAATTCGATACATAAAGATCGGCTTTTAATATTATTGCAAAAATGAAAATCGATATTTTCATCGAAAATAACGTTTTAAAGGTGTGGGGGTATCTTAAAATACTCTACTAACGAGACATTATTTCTAAGTGAATCCCCTATATTCACTCCTCACGAAGCTTTGTTTAATTTTAATGCGTTCCTTTAGGATCTACTAACATTTAAATTTTTAAGAATATCTATGATGCATTCAACTATAAAAGTTATCAGATTTTAATTTTAAAATCTAAAATCAAGTGAAATTTAAAGTTGCCACTTCAAATATTAAACTTGTTTTGAGATTAGATGTTTTGATTCTCAGATAAATAAATAAAGAAAGAAAGAAATAAAGAAATAAAAGAAAGAAAAAACATTCTATTGTGCATATGAAAACAGGTTCGAACGGTGGTAATTCGTACTGCATATAAACATTCACAGCACAAAAACTCTTTGTGAAAAACCGCAGGCCACCCCTCTAAAAAACTATCCATGTGGTTTAGATAAACTTCTAACCTGCTGTTATGTTCCGGTTTCGGAAACCTATGTTATCTTTTTCGCAAACAGTTATTTAATATTAAATTTTGTGAGTCATCGCCCACGCTAAGCCGACATTCTGATTGGTTTGGATCCGAGTAAACGATGGGCGTATCCAATGATCTTTTTGAGTGACGTGCCCTGCGTTCCCAGGGAGCCAATGACCAGAAGCCGGAGTTCCAGCTCTGTCTCTAAATCCAAAAAAAGTATCTTCTTTCCATTACTTCACTTCATTCTAAGTTTTCAATGGATGCAATGACGTAATTATACTGTCAAAAACATGATTATGAGCTATTTACCAGCTACGGTGAAATAAAACTGGTCGAAGAGCTGAAATGAGAAAAAAAAATGCCGGAAGAGTTTGGCTGAATATATAGCTTGTTATTTGATGTAGAAATTCTTATATTTTGTCCAATGGAATGTTCCAACAATTTTGATGAAGTTGCTTAGAATTACTTTATTACCTTTTAATACAATTGAAGATTTTACATATAGAGGTTTTTAATTTTAAATATACATGTTATTCAGTTAATATGGTGACAAGCTGAGAAGTGTGATAATACACGTCAATACAAACAATTTTGTATAAGAAACCTGAAATCCATTTATTCAGTCAAAAATACATGGTGTCTCATGAAATTGTGCGATCGCAAATTATGGTTCATGATTACTTTTAACACACTACATTCATAATTTTAAGAATAATAAAGATAATGAAATTTTTAACTGATTTACCTTTTTTTCCGTGGAATATGATGGCGTTGCAAGACATGATGGAAGTGTATAGTAGTTTGATCAGTGAAACTGTACGTACTGTCAGCCAAGTTTCGAAAGGTGAAATGTCCAGCTCAGTGCATTTTGTACATGGATGGTGTGCACTTCTGGTATTTAGTCCCATATTTGTAGGTTTTGGACAAAACACGATAAGTTTGTTAAAAAGGTTACAATATCTTTATTATTGCTAAAATTATGAACAAAAATCCCGATGGATTGAGTCTTCTTGTATTTATTACTTAATAAGAGTAATTGCAAAACCAGGTTCCATGATATAATTTGATTGTTTTATTGTGCGTTATCACCTTTCTGTGTGTCGTTACATTAACCCCTTCGCGACGAGCGTCTTTTACAGAATTTTTAATCTTTTACTAACCGGTTTCTCAAAACAGAAATTTTCGCCTAATTGAATCGCAGAAATGCTGTCATTAAATAAGGCAAAGCTCATAATAAAAAATAACTGGTGGGAATAATCGAGGATTCTGAGCATCTTATGCGTCACGTATACGTGTCGCTCGTCCCCAAGGGGTTAACTATGAATATTCTGTATACAGGAAAAGGAAGTAATGGAAAATATGCACTGGCAACTGTTACATATTATTCATTGCAATTTTTTGAATCCTAAAGAAAACAATTACAGCTATAATTCCACTGCTAAGAAACCCAAACAAAATTTGAGCTAAAATACATCATTGGTCTTAGAAAAGTTTCAAATTATTGGCTATAAAATGAGCTCAATTTTTATATTAACACTTTGCCGTCCGGTGACAACACAGTGGTGTCGTAAGTAAAGTAACTTAATTTTAATCCTTAAATGCTACATTGGCACCAGAATTTTGGAATAAAAAATTCCCTTTTATCAAGTACATGAAGAAAAGATTTTACTTATTTTCAAATAAATTTGTTTCTAAATTCTGGTGTCCATCAATCATTTCAACATTTTACGAATAGAAGTATTTTTACGAGACATGCGGACGGCAAAGTGTTAAAGACATTTTGCTTAGATTTTTGCTTGTATACTATTAATCCTTTCGGCCCTGGCGGTCACACATGTGTTCCTTACTTTTAAAATGCTTTAAACTTTAAATAATGCCTTGCAGATACGTAAAAACCTCACATATGTGCATTCTATGTTTTGACTTTTTATTGGACAAGTAGCGCCATCAAGCTTTGAAATAGTAAAAAAATCAAGAAAAGTTGACAAAAGGTTTAATTGTTTTGGACTTTAAGAAAAAAGTCAGGGCCGAAAGGGTTAAAACAAATTCAGTCAATGATGAGGTCTAAAAAAGCAGATGGTATGATATATTTAACTGATAGCCAAATTTATGTAGAGATAACAGTAGTCTTGCAATTTGAAAATGCAGAAGTTATAAAACTGTTGAATTTCAAAAAGTTTAGCTCAATAGCAACAGATTTCTCGAATTTCGAATTTGTGAAACTATTTCGATCCTGGCATTACAGACTACTTTAGTTCAATAAAAATTGTTTAGAGACCACTTTTGCCCATACTCTTAAAAAGTTTAGGTTAATGCAAAATTAAGGTCGGAATTAAAGGTAGCATTATCGGATTCATATAGGAAGTAATCTTTGCGCAAGTAGCAGAATGCTAAAAATGGAACAAAATATGAACCACACTTTTGGTCAAGCTATAACCAATTAAATGCAGGGTGTCACATTGACTTCCATAACTTAGTTCTGGGGTAGCAACTAGCAATCAAATAAATATAATGGCTGAAACTAGTGATGGGCATAACGATTATTTTGATTATTCGAATGAATCATTCGGGCATGTGCAGAAGCATATCTGTCAAACTTCAATTTTTTTTTTATTCAATTACTACCAGAAAGTTTGAAAAAAAAAAGTTTCTGCAGAAACTTTTTTTTTTGAAGTCCTAAAAACCCTTTAAAGTCTTTTTGAGAGCTTGCAGAACTGCTTATCGATCAATGAATGATTGATGGTGTCAGATGTAAAACAAGTTAAATAACAAAATTTGTCCGACATTATTTTATTGGATTTAATGAATTATAATAACAAAAGTAGCTGCACTTATCTCAAATTTATCTTTGATTATGATAGTTTCTATTGAATAATAAATAAACCTTGACTTTTTAAACTCATGCAACGAGTCACGATGCAATTGAACAATTTTACATGAAATACAGAAAAGAAAAGCCAGTTACTGTGTTTTACACCAGAATCCTTCAATTGTAATGGGCAGTGTGTATCGGTATCAGTTACGAGTTATTAATTGCAATTTCTTGAATCCTAGAATAAATAATTACAACTGCCAATCCACTGCTAAGAAACTGTAGTAATTCACATAAAATTTCAGCAGCTCTCTCAAACATTAAACAAATCATTTTTTATGACAATAAAGACTATGCTGTAAACAAAGACAAATGTTTCTTAATCTACAAAAATATAATATAACCACGTACGAACATATACAATCACCTCTTTCGAGTTTCCCACGATTCGAAAAAGCATTCTTTATCTGAAAAAACTTCAGAAACCAGTGCTTTTTCAAGCATTCACTTTGTGCATGCCTGCATAGGATTTATAAATTGTATATATACAACATGGTATTCTACAATTTACTTCAGCTGATAATGCATAGCACAGTTCAAAAATTCCCTACAGCAAATCCCGCCAATAAACGGAAATGTACTAGAGATCTTTTGTGCAGCCCTGTATAGGATCTTTAGAATTTACATACATTTAGTAGTATGCAAAAAATTAGTTAAATTAAAAAAGGCGTATCACAACTAAAAACACACTAACCAGCAATTATTATTTAAAGACAATACTGTAAACGAATTCTTTTGTGTGTCCCGGTACATGCACGAAGAATGCTACTTGCACCATATTGTATACTAAACATCATGTAGTGCGCCTTAGTAAGGTATACCACTTTCAATGTGTTTGAAACTGTCTAAGATCATTAAAATACACCGCAAACGAATTTTCCCTATAGACGGTAAAGTAACGGAATTGTTTTGCGTGTCCCTGTAAATGAACTATAAAAACTATACACTTCATTTTCAATACCGAACAAGCCATAGTAAATATCGATATCATATAACAATGGCATGGCATTCCGAGTATATTTACGCGAGTTAGAGCACGGACAGACGCCAGACAGACAAAGCGAATTCTAGACTATGTTGGAAAGTGTTAATAAAAATTAGCTCTAATAGTTGCAGAAAATGTAATGTCACAACACGGGGAAGGATATTGCTGAAGTGTGACAATCTGTGACCTGTGACATAGGAGAAGGGATGGGGTAAAACAAATAAGAAATTTACGTAACGTAATTAATGGATGACTCATCATAAGTTTTGAGTATGCACGTTTTTTATGAGACAAAAAAAAAACAAAAACAAAAACAAGTAGGTAAGTGTGATCGAAGATCGCTCAAAGGGTTTCGTTTAATATTCCTTTCAAAACACTTTATCCTTTCTTTAATAAATCCAAATTAATTTTATTTAGAAACCAAAAAAAAAAAAATCTTTTTTATAAAGTAAAAATTTACCGGTCTATTTTTCTCGTTTTTTCGAATATCTAAACCAGCCCGCTATTATATTCTGCCATAACAATATCTGTCATGTGGACTAAATGCGATATTTAAAAAAAAAAAATCAAAATTAAACATGTTTTACACCTTTAAAATGTTAAAATATGCGAATATTTCCATAATCGGGTTTTTATCATGATTCAATACGTTCCTCAAACTCAAAAATTTGCTATTCTCTATAACTCATATTGATACTAGCTTTGTATTATTCTGAAACATTTGAAAAATCCTTTAAACTTCCGATATGACGTCAGATTTTCTTTTTAATTCTCTAATGAAGTGATATTAATCTGTTTTGTGTACACACACATACTCATACTCCTTGTATTATTGAGATTTTTTTCAGTTTTATTACTACTATGACGTCAATCAATTTTATTTCATAATAATCTTTTTTTTCAATTGGTGAAACTTTTTATTTCATTTTCATTTTTCACGTGGAAATCGTCTGATTGAAAATTAATTATTGTAGAAAGAATTTCATCGCGAATTTTTAATTTTTGGCATCTGCTATAACGAAAAATGTTTAAATTTAATAGGAAAAGGCTGTTAGAATTTTGGTTTTTTATCTCTATTTATTAAAATAATACGAATTTTTCAAATTTTAATATTTTTTGAGCTCTTTATAGCTGATATTCAGATTTATACACAAAGTTTCAACTCTGTAAGTTACATAGTTTTCGAGAATGACTCTCTGACGGACAGACAACGGAGCTGGAGTAATAGGGTTTCGTAAGATGAACGAAACCCTAAAAAAAAAACAAAAAAAAAATAGGTTGAAAGCAATAATATTCTGGTGTTAATAATGAGAATTACGTTATGCGCAAAAACTTAAAATTCAATCATCAGTTCTGAGTAGGGGTAAAAAATGTCTTTTATATCAGGTGTGGTCATCATCGAACAAGACAAATTTACGCCTTCTGGTACATCCAAAATCAAGTTTATTTTTTATATGTATCAGATAATTATTGAGGTGGAGCAATTTCTTGATTCATAATTTGGGGGTTAATAAAGGTAACATAAGTTCAAATCTGAACATGTCATTTGGATGGCCCCAAGCAACCACATCGGCGGCGAAAATTCCATGGGGGTGTGATCCTTTGCCCGTCTACACGTCCGTACTAAGGTGCAGCGTCACGACCCACATTTTAGCAGTAATTTAATATGATTTAAAACAAAGATTATTAATCAAGCGACTTTGATTCGTTAAACAGACACTCAAAATATTATTATTTTGCTTTTCTTAAGGAAGTTAGGCAGAAGACGTCATCACCTGTAGTTCGTTTCACTAAACAGAAGTTTCGAACCGAAATTTGAGTGTTCGATTCTGCACAGTGCTCTGCAAGGTTTAAGAGATTTTTCTTCCAAGAATGAGAAATTGGATGGTGTATTCTAAGAACAGTTTGCCTGCAAAACGTTTCACTTATGGCAATTCGATCTAAAACTACGCATACATAACATCATTGTGCCCATTGTCATTTCCAAAAGCTAGACAATATTGAGTTTAAATACCCCTAATGAACAAAAATGTATGATATATGTTTCCTCTTCGATATCAAGATTGCTTATCTATCGCCAAGTATAGTTTCGTTCGCCAATGTCTCTGTTGAGGTCCGTTGCCGAAATATCAGATATTGAACTGAAAATATCAAAACACATTTAAATGAGGAACTATCACTACTACAAACCCTGTGGTGTTACTATAGGGGATAACATCTAGTGGGGATAGGGCTTATATACTATAGCATCCTAATGTTTTGTTTCACCCGCTCAAAAGACTTTCATCATTTGACAACAAACACACACTGCCACAAGGCACGTCCTACTAGGTATTGACACTAATGTAACGTCGACGCCATGAAAGTTAAATAACATGCATTATGCATTACAAATGTCGATATCTTGGTGTCGTGTATTTCAGCCAACGTAGAATTTCTATATAAAATTACTCTTCTCAGCTTATTGCAACTACTCCCTAAATTCTTACCCCAATAAGCTAAATAGATTAATAAGACATTATGTTAGCTGTTTTATTTTTATACTAATTATAATTTTTTTTTATTAATACTAATTTTGCTTTTCTTTAATTTTAAGTTTATATACAGACACTAGGTATCACCCTGACAAAGACGACACCTGGTGAGGATTATACCTATTGTACTTCCTCAGCGACGCCACTGTATATTCTGTATCTGTACTATACTTTTTCTGACGGGTCATACAGTAAATACGTCATACTTTAAAAGGGGGGGGGGCATTGTGACACAGCGTGACATGTGGAGAGGGTGGGTTAACATATTGCGGCATCACATCTAAAACAGGAAAAAAATTAGGAAGGCAAGAACATAATAAAGTTAATAAAAATTGTATATTTACTCGGATAGTATTAGGCATATTTTCCCCTTTTCTTTGAATCGCAACAGCACGAAGTAAAAGAACATTGTTTTATAGTGTTTCAGTAGAAAACTTTTAGATCATATATAACTTCTTTTTTTACACAAAATCAATTCTGAATAATAATAATAATAATAATAATAATAATAAATGTGAGGCGGGAGTATTACTTGAGTGTGACAACCCGTGATATAAGGGGATGGAAAAGTAAAAAAAAAAAAACACGGAATTTACCTGGCGTAACTGATGGATGACCTCCATCAAACCTCATAACAAAGTTCAAAACAACCTTGACTACTCTGAGCCCTGATGACCATTTACATATTGGTTAGCTACAATATTTTTGTTCCAAATTATATAATTTCAGAGACATAAAGAATTTTAATAAAAAAGCTTCGTTTAGTTTGTTGGAATCATTACAAACGCGCTATTTATTGCTCTACCAAACTACATCTGGATTGGAATAGCTTACTTTTTCTATATTTAATGATTTCAGCCACAATTTCTTGCACTTGTATCTATATGACGAAGCTTATATTATATAAAAGACTTTACACACAACGAAATCTAACCAATAACTAGTCATACCAATCCACAAAGACTGAAATAGAAGTCAGGATGTGTCACGGCTACGGGAATTTCAATCAGGAGTGCGAAAGGTTGTGTCAACGAGTACCTTTGACAGCATAGATTCCTCTTCCTTTTCCCCCGATATTTCCATCCCCTCCCGTAAAGCTGACATCAAGCCATTTTGAATGCATATCCTGTTTTCATCAATATAAGTAAACACATATGTAATGAATTATTTCTTGTTTATGTTGTACTTATTAGATTTCATTTATTAAATAAAATTTCTGGCTCAAAATGTTTATCTGACTTTTAAAAAAAAATCACGGAAGATTGGCAGCTACGTGAAAGTTTGGTTTTCACAAGTAGTTTGATTTTCATAGCCTCTCTGTTTATAACAGTTAACAGGCTTTATATTATTTTGAAACTTATTATTCTTTGTTTTTATAACGTAAATGAAAAAAAAAAAATATATATATAAAGCTCATACATGTTTTATATTTCGATTTTTTTAAATTTAATTTATACTTTCAATCCAAAGCGACAAAAGAATATGGCTGGAGTATGCTAATTACTGAAGAACTACTGAAGAACTATACTTGTCATTCATAACTAAATATTACATTAATTACTTTACGTTAATGTTAAATATTCACGCTGCGTAAACACGTAGAAATGTTGTTTCACGCGGAGGCCATAAGCAAAATATTTCGTTGATAAGAATTTTTTTCATCGATATGAGATATGAAATAGTAATTCATATTTAATTCTAGGTTAGAAACTTCTTCCGCTAAAACAGCTATAAGAACCAATACATAACAACACGTCCGTCCGTGGAAGGTCAAATATCTTTAGCTATCAACGGTAGGCAAGAGCGAAATTGAACACGAGTTGCCCATCTGCATAACCAATTAAAGACCGCATTCAAATTACTGCGGATACATAATTAGAAGTTCTCAAAAAGAGGTACTGCATGTAATATGAAGAAGCCATTACTCCCTATCAGATTATAAAAATAAATTATTCCAATAGGAATTTTAATTTTGTTTGTTTCTTCGAATCGCTCACCTGGAATTAATCAATTAAATTCGAATAGGGCGTGGTATAAATTTTACTTTATCTATTTAGCTTCATTTCAAAGTTACCCCAGTATATCAAGTGAAAGATGCATGAATTTTGAGACAAATTAAGTCTTTTTTTATGAATGTACGAATACATAATAAGTAATCGTGACTCAATATGCAGTAAAGTGAAAAGTAAACATACACCCACATTTTAAAAGCAAATATAACTGAAACCAACAAAATTATAGTGATATATTTTTTTTTTATATTAAACAAGTGTAAATATAAATCATCATAGGTGTGTGTTTTAATAAAGTAACCATCAGAGAAAATTGACTGAATTTTTCAAAAACCACTCTTACACATTTCTGACAAACAGCTAAAATCAGTCAATCAAAATTGATCAAATGTACACATACTCTTGTTGATTTCGTTTAAAAATAACGTTTTGAACAGGCCCATATTACTGCACGGGTACACCAGGATTTACCCTCAGATCCATAAATTGTGAAACATTCTTTTTTTATATCAAAATAGTTTATTAAAATTTCCATACCGAAATATTTCAGTTATAAGAAATATGGTTTCATATTCAAAAAGTATTGGGTTGTCCAGAAAATTCACGCCGTTTGGGAAAATTAATTCGTACTGGAAAAATCTATAATTTAATTATTAGACATTAATTCCGATAGCTAATGTCTAATAAATAACGGGTAGAATTTTCCGGTACGAATTAATTTTCCCGAAACGCACGAATTTTACGGACAACCCAATATTACTAAACTTCATTCATAATAGCTTTAATTTTTTTTTTTATAGTTACTGGTAGAAATTAAACTTCCAGCGGTGAAAAGCTAATTTAATACGGCTGATAATGAAATTAAAAATTCTGATTGGTGTAATTGGTTTAATGTTATTGAAACATGTTTCTATCGCCAAATACTCATAACTGCCAAAATTCATTTGACAACATATCTCAAAGCTGTCAGAAATTCCATAATATGCGCATAACATCATTGTAGGTAGCGTAGGCAAACAAAGGTTAATTGTTTGGTCAATCCTATGGAAAATAGAGCACAATTCCTGCATGAAGAGAGTGCGCAATAAGCAAGGAAATTACATGTGTGCTTTGCAAACTGTCATTGCCTATGTAACTTTGGAAAAAAAAAATAATAATAATAATAATAAACCAAAATAGTATTTACTGTATAATCTCAAAGCGAAAATAAATTTTCACGTATTATGCGCATTTATGCTCATATACGTATTAGAACAATATTGCCCTCTCTCAAATCCAATGCGATTAGTAATGGCGGGGGTATCCCAGATTTATCTTTGCTTTGGATCCCAATTTATCATAACCGGTCCTGGTTTATTAAATTGAATTTTCTGAATATTTGATAAAATGAAACTCCGCTGAGTAAATTTTGCATAATATTAATAGTTATAAAAAATGAATATTGAAGAAAAGAGTCTTGAAGAGCAAGGGGTATACATAACCTCTTCACACAGTTAAAAAAAAAAAAAAAGATATAAGAAATTGGAAGAATTGTTAAAAAAAAAAAAAAAATCACTTTACTGTCCAAAGTATCGCTACAAGACACTAGTATTGTTTCAGTGAGCTCAAATTCTGGGAGGCTTGGTAAATTGTCAAATGTGGATGGCTGTATAGGTCTACTAAAGGTAACAATTGCCCAACATATTTGCTATCAAATTTGACAAATTTAAAAGCATTACAATTTAGTACAAATTTTATAAGAAGAATGTGATTCAGTTAGAAGTCACAAAAGAGTCCCAAGGAAAAGTTGGTATCGATAAAGTTAATCTACAGCAAATAGTACTTGTTGTCAGTCAAGAGTTTCGAAGACCATTCCATAAAGTATTGGAAAAATTAATTACCGACGAATCTAAATTCGAAATCTTCACTCATAAAATTCCCAAAAATTTTCTGTACTGCAAATTGTGAATTATAATCTAAGAATATAACAGAGACAGCAAAGTATGGTGAAGTATCTCAAATGATTTTGGGGTATATTGAGCCTCAAAGCATAGGTTAATTTATTTCTGTAGCCCCTAAAAATCGATAACCTTGTCCATTTAGATGTATTGAAAGAGAATATTAGGAAGAATGTAACGAGACTAAACTGGATCTACAAAATTCTTGAATCTAAATGCTGGACAACGATCCAGCGTACAGGCGAAATAATGAAACCTTGGCACACGCCAAAACAACTGCATCCACAATAGCTGACACCGGATTTGAATTTTATATACCATGTCTATAATTAAGTCAAATGCGAATAATAAAACTGTCATAAATAGGAAAATTCTTTGAAATCCTTCGAAATACATTGCAAACAGCTATAGTAATGCCAGGGTTCGTACGGGTACCGTTACTTTTCCAGGTGACATACCAGTATTTTTTTCTAAAAAAATGCATTATATTACATTATATACATGCGAAATTTCACCTTATTTCAGAAGAGATTATCTATAAGAAAATACTGGTACCGAATAATTTCCTGGTCTTAAAATTCCAGGACCCGTACGAACCCTGTAATGCATTGAGGTACCAAAAACACAAATACTAGTTATTCTACGCCCAAACGACTGAAAGAAGTTATAAAAGCTTGCAGTGTGCCAATAAAATATTATTTTGAAAATTTAAAGTTGATGAAGTTTGTCAAAGTTAAGTTAATTGTAAGTGTACGACGACTTTTGAACCGAAAAATTCAAATAAATTGTCAAAAGTAAGCGTTACCATTTGAAAAACGAAAGTTGATATAATTTTTAATATGTAGACTATCTCTATTTCTGAAATTGCATTCATATTCTGAAAAAAATACATTATTCCGAGTCTAGTGGGCCACATTTGTTGTGATTTTAACTGTAAATGATCTGCAAATAAAGTCGGTTGTATAGTTTTTTTTTTTTTTTTTTTTTTTTTTTTAATTGTTTGTATCAGTTATAAAATGAAATAAAGGAAAGTTGATTAAAGTTAAGACGTCAATTAAAATAAAAAGTGTACACAAAAACATGTGATTCACATTACCTAAAAGATGATTAAAACTTTTATTAGATTTTAAATTTTAAAACATTAAAATCGAGCCCTTTCGGCTGTGAACCCAACCTTCATCAGGATTTATAAAAACAGGTGTTAAAGTTGTTTTATACAAGTTAAGACGTCGTCGGCTGTTCTACCACAAAAGGACAATTCTTTACATTTATCTTTTTCTTTTTAACAACTTTTAGTAGCGACAAGAAATGAAAATAACATTTTAACACTTCGATGTCAAATAAAAATTCTTAAAACATCTCTACACTGAATATTTCATAATTTGCATAGACTTCATGGAAACAGGTGAAAACAAATTAATCTGGATGCTTTGCTAAGCTTCTCTAATAAAGAAACCAAAGAAATTCATCAACTGATGATCTATGATGAGTGGACAGTTTCGCGTAAGAGTATCAATCGAGTTTCCCTTTTAGCATAACCAAGGAATAATAAATAAATAAGGATGCAAAGATTTTAATGGGCAGTTTAGGAATAATTCATCAACAGTCTAAATGTGAATCTATCAAGCGGCTTTTGATGAACAGATGAAAAGATACAGTTTAGTTTTTAACTACCAACTAACCTACTGCGTACGCGTTTGGAATATTTAATATTTTATCATGAGAACATTTCTGTTAATGAACATGTCTCATTGTTATGTTTTATGATGCAAATATCAACAGGAAACAGAGGGATTATCTGAAATGGTGCGGGAAAATACATTAATTTTTAATGTACTTTGTTTGTATAATGGCCACGTGTTGAAATGTAGAATTGGGGATAAATAGAGCAGCATCCCCAGTTTTTACGATAAAACTGGAGCGCATGCACGGGAAAAGAAAGTGAAGAAGAGAAAAATTAGAGATACACATGAGGTAACTATACAGCATTCCTGTACATAAGAGCATAATTATTTTATACGTTTCTGTAATGAAGAAGTATTTTGTATAGATAAGAACGATGCTTTTCATGATGCAATCTTCAACAACTGTCACCAACGCTTTCGAATTAATCGAAGCCGTATCTACAACATTCAGAATCATTTCAAGATTTCGCGTTGATACCGAAGAGTAGTAGACTCTAAAGGCAGAGTCTAGATAACATTGCGAAATTTTATAACTATCGTAACTCAAATATCCATTTCTCTGTTAAGTCGTCATTTTGACAATAAAAAAAAAAGATTAGTTACAAGAGATTTCTAGACTATATTGCCAAACTCTTATCAGGTTCAAAGGTATATTACTTCAAACCTGTCGAATGATTGCAAAAACAAGTAGCATATGAGCATTAAGCTCCTCAGTAAATGAGAAGAGCTGAGTCGGAGATCAAAATTTCAGAATGTACAGGATAATATAGTTCGCATTCCCCAATGTTAAAATCTTAGCAGTTGCCCACCATAATTAATCAACAGTTGACAGCTTTATAATAATAATAAGTTCAACCATTAAATATAAGGGGGAAAAAACCAGAACACTGCAAATTTAATTTTGCATACAGAACAAAATATTTTCATGCCCAGTTTGAAAATCATGTTGTGGAATAGAGAGACTATTCCTTTAACTTTCGAGCTCAATGCCTTAAATTGTATATTTTTCAATACGTAAAAAAATTACAGCAAGAAAAAATATTACAACAGTTTTCTTTAAATTGTCTGTGATGTGATTTTTAGAGTCCTCCAGAAAATTACGTTTCGCCAAGATGACTAATAACTGTAGATACACTTTAAAATCTTGTCATCAAGTTGTTGTATAAGTACATGGCATATATCTTAATTGATGGCATTGCTGAAAATTCGGTACATACAAGCCATCTTTTTAGGTATTGATAATATTGTGTGTTGGAGTCACCGGACACTTTCGATTTTAGATGTTTAGTTGAATATCGTGACGAATTCTTCTGGTACTTCAGAAATATAAAAACATATTCAACCTCATATTTTCCAGTGAAGGTTTGATTGCGGAAGCGATTAGGGGAGTAACAACAAATTGATTATTTTTTTTATAAAGCAATTGAAATTCAGTTCACTATATCATAGATATCTTTCTGAATTTTCTCTATAATCGACTGGCATTTTTATAAGTGTTGCTCCATATAGTTGACTACTAAATTATAGAAAAACATTTTTATTATTGTTCATGCATACGAAGTTAAAAAAAATTTCATAAAAATGCTCACATTTCATCAAATATTTCACATATTTATAATTTAATTGCAATATTTTATTTCTACTTTTGATGTCCTTTTTCAAATTTTCTAAAAATGGCAGTAAATTTGGTTTAAAACCTTGCACGCTTTTAACAAAAAACATGCGGAAATTTCTTGAATTTTTTAAAGAAACTTTTATATTTCCCTGAATGTACGTGCTATTCTTACAGAAATTAACACAAATATTGTACAGAACCCACATAGTTTTGTGCTACAGCTACAGATCATTTCAAGCATTTCATTTTACAGGCTGATCGCAAATATTATCATTTTTGTTTATTTTTTTATTGGTACCTGAATTGATCTAATCGCTAAACCTTCGCTGAAAAATATAAGGTCGTACATGTTCTTTAAACTCTTGAAGTTCCAGAAGAATTCGTCAAGTATTTCCCTAGATATTCGACAAAATGTCGACAATCGAAAGTGTCAGGTGACTTTTGGCCACATAGTATATCTCCACTAAGTGAAAAAAACTGCACAAGACCACATTTTATTATTTTAAAACTGCTCTTCGTTTTAAGGTATTACCATAATTGTCAATACCTCCCTCCTCAAACCGTTGTTTGTTTTATTGGAAAATCGACCCATTCTTGCTAAATATCATATATGTTGTAATACGGAGATACATGTATGGATTGTATTACGGAGGCCATCTAGTTTCTGTGATTCTTTGATCTTACATCCGATGAGGAAACGTTGCGTAGAAAAACAAATTATAGGGAGAATTAATATCCACATCCACATTAACCATTATGTTAGGAAAGTAAACATCCTTACTATATTATTGTGCCTTTAGCATTAATTTTAATCCTTCTAAATCCCCCCCCCCCCTTCTTTTTTTAAAATACATTCTCAAGGGCATGCTTCATCGAAAGAGATTTTCCACTTTCCGATCGCGAAGCGTAATTACATTGGCTAATATAATTTTCGGAAAACGCTTTTCACCATAAGAAAGTAGACTTAAATCGCCGTCGTAAAGCGTTTTTAAAAATTGTCTACTTCAATTTTAAGTATTTTATAAAATCCGGTAAACTATGAAAACCTCTATTATTATATTTGGAAAATTTTCAGATTTTATCAACTTTTAAAAAATACATTCATAAAATGAAAGTAGACAATTTTTAAAAACACACCAAAACGGACATTCATGTATACTTTCTGATGGTGGATACGGTTTTTCGGTAATTATAATAGGTAATGAATAATCACCTGATTAAAATTTCCCATAGATTAGCATGGGATCTCGTGAGCAGGGATGCCTAATAACCCGATGAAGCCATTTCCGACCCAAATCCTAAGAAGATTATACGGGGTGTCCGAAAAATCTTTCCCTCCCTGATTACAAAATTGATTCATATCCACCTTTATATAAGATATACATGTGAAACTGGTGCCAAAATGTTGGAAAACTAACCAAGATTTTTTGGTGCAGGTTTCCGTACCGTGGCTGTAGTGTAGCAGTGTCAGTGTGCAGGAAACCGGAATAAGTACCGAGAACTGACCAACCTTCAACCTCAGCTGAAAGGGTGGAAGAAGTGAGATAGTCTTTTGTGCGAAGTGCCAAGAAATCAGTCGGTACGGACTCACGTAAATTACAGATGCCAAAAAAGGGTCTCATGATACCAGATGACACAGTAAGCTTTTTACTGATTTGTGAACATTTTCGGTTTCCTGGACCCTGACACTGCTACACTACGGCCACATGTTACGGAAACCTGCTACAAAAAATTTTGTTAATTTTCCAGCATTTTTGTACCAGTTTCAAATATCTATCTTATATATAGCGGATATGAATACATTTTGGATTCACACTTTTCGGACACTCTGTATTTTATACACACTTGACGCACACTAAAAAATAAACACTTACGATTCGACTAGATTCAGAGTTGTTGGCCGTCTTGGCGCTGCCGAGTGACCTGAGGACAGTAAAAGCGGCTGCTAGATGCTTGAAAGCGTCTGTTTCAGGGCCACCTCCTGCAACATCGAATAACTGTCGCAAAAGCAGCATCGATGAATATGTTTTCCCGCTGCCACTTTCACCGCTGAAATCCACAAAGAGCAAATATAACTCAAATAATATCACAATTGTGTTAGAAAACAGTTTTCATATTAATATATAGAAAAATAGGTCAAAATGTAGATTAGGGCCTAAAAACGGATTAGCTGTTAAATAAGATACTACTAGATTCGGTCCTCTGGGGCAAGAAAACATGAAACTGTCACATCTTGCCAAGAAAAAAAATAGAAAGTTTTTTTTTTTTTTTTTTTTTTAAATCACGTATTGTTAGACCTTGAAACTTTATCCGCTAAGTGAATTCGAATTTTTGTACATTTTAATAGATAACTATTGCATGTTTTATTGTTACTACGTCATTGATAAGATAAGCTACGCTTTCAGGTCCTTGTACAAAGGATATCTTTAGCTAATAATGGTTGCCTTTCAGTAAAAGTTAAACATACCGTTGGTCTAAAAATGGGCTAGGAGAGTCGGTCTGAAAACGAGCTGACTTCCATCTGGCTAGCCTCAAGCTTCTAATAACTCTACCGGGCCATTATTACAACTAAGGTCACTGCTGGAACATCTTCACAACTGATCTCATTTAATGTTTCACTGCCAACTGTTTCCAAGAAAACGACCACTCGTGATCGCAAGTCCTCAAAGGCATGTCTTGTGGACTTATCATACCGGAATGAGTTGACTCAGTCCATATGCAAATCAGCACTAAACAAAACCAAGGAGAAGCTGATTTTAGGGTCTGTGAGTGACATAGAAGCCATAAAAACCAAAAACACCAAATCTAAAAATGAACAACTTAAAAGTTTCGCAAAGAGGGCTACTAAGAATAAGCTTCGGACTCTGAGGAAGAACATAATGAACCAGGTTTGATGACAATGACAGCGACCTGGATACTCGCCAGGAGATTGCCCTGATGACAGTGATGTGACCTGCATCTTCTGTGAAGAAATTTCTCTGCTGACACAATAGGAGAAACGTAAATACAAAGTTTTCAGTGTCAAATGTGGGTACACACAGAATGTGCGAGGGCAGAAAAGGTTGTATGTATGTACGACTGCTCCAAATAAATTAAAAGGTAGCATTTTGGCAATTGTTGATTGTGTTTATGTTTTTACACGGATGTTATGGGTGATATATATTTAGACAACCATTTCAAAAACTATTAATTTCATAACTTTTGCAATTAAATTTATCGTAAAATACACATAATATTATAAGCATTTTGTAGCTTCTTATTTTTATCCTTACGTGTTTTAGATTGTAATAAGATATTAATATTTTGAAAATAATGAATATATAAGTAGTCCGATCTCAAAATGAAACATGTAGCTCGTATTTAGACTTTTTCTTCTATAGTTTGAAAGGTTTACTTAAGCATTATAAAATAACATTACGTTATCATTAATTATAATCTAAATCTAAATAAATAAATAAAAGAAAGACAGCAAAACATTATATTATTCTGACCCAATCATAGTCAAATTGTTCCGTTTATGAGTGAAATTTTAAGTTTCTTCAAAACTTGATGTCTTTTTCAACGGAAGCTTTTAGTAAGTACTGAGAGTAAGGCCCTATATACTGCAATCTATTCAAAGTTTAAATTTTAAACACTTCCACTTTTTTCCCCTTATGCAACAAAATAACAGAAATTCACTTTCTGACCTTTACATCACAATAAGATTAATACACAATCTTTACCTGAGAATAATTGCTTGCGGATACCCGGTTTCTGTTTGCTGCCTCACGGCTTCATGTACCACCCTGAGAAGCTGAGGACACCGGGAAGCTGCATGAGCACTGCTCAGTGTTAGAGGATTGCCGACATCCTGGTATGGATTGACTGATAGGAGAATCGGGCCCACGTTCGTCTGAAATAAAGAAAAGGGAGTGCATTCTCAAATTAAATGTATCCTAATGACTTGATTGAAATATAAAATTCAACATGAAATTCTTTAAAAAAAATATGAGAAAAACATTTTCCTCCATTAACCTTCCGATGGTAACAGGGGTGATGTATCATCCCAGCTCCAATTATCTGACTAAAGGTGCCATAACCAAATAGCGGAAGGTTACAATCACTGAAAAATCTCTTATGATTCTTAGCATGGTAATTTTAAAACTGTACCGTTTAACATTTGACAATAAATTTTATTCAGACAGCCAATTTGCTAGTTAGAATTCGAATAAATTGCATTTTATTGTTTCACAAAAATATTTTTTTCTAGTAGAAAAAAGCTACTGTTGTGCAAGTTTGGACAAAAATCAGTTCAGTTGACCATTCCTTATACGTTAGTAGATACTCTGATAAGAGCTTGATTTAAAGCATCCTTATTTAAGTGGAGATAGAAATTTTGCAGAATATATTGAAGATATGAAGAATAATATGTGACGTATGTGAATGAACGAGTTCAAATGAACTATTCCGCAAAAGGAAATGTTTAGAACCGGACATGTTTAAAGTGAACAACGTTTCATGTCCCTGCCTTTCTCCCGTAAAGATTGAACTAGTTCAAATGACATGGGGCATGAAAAATAGCATGGCATGGCATTCAGAACCCGTGAGATATTGAACTGTTTCAAATGACATGGTTAACAAAAGATATGGTTCGAAAAGGACATGTTTAAAGTGAACGACGTTTAATGTCCCTGCCTTTCTCCCGTAAAGATTCAGCGTGGGCAATTGAACTAGTTCACATAACATGGTTCGACAAAGTATATGGTTCGAACCGGACACGTTTAAAGCGAACGACTGTCCCTCTGTGTCCACGATTTCCTCTCTTCCTCTAATGCTGATTATTCGGCGTATTTTACTCAACTTAATTCTTTCAGGTCGAATTGACGCTTGCTTATGATATTTTACCAGAACTAATGCGAATGAACGTTTTATTCAGGTAAGGATTTTGCAGAATACTTCACAAGGCTTATTTTGTTAGTCCCTTGTAGAGAACTGCATCGGTCCGGACTCGGGCCATTTTTTCATCACACTCTGGCAGCGGTCGGCTTGGACTTAATTCTTCTGAAACTATATATGGTCTGGAATTCCCCCCCCCTCCTCTAAAAATAATAGTGATATTGTATAGTCCTAGAAAAAAAAACTGTTCATTCCCTATTAACTCTGCCCCAAATCACCGTATAAAAATGGGACTGGTACGTCTACTACTTAAAGCAGTACTTGAAAATTTTGCTTAGGGGTCGTCTAGATATAGCTATTGCAATAAATTTTAAAATTTTCAGTACTAACACTACATGTTTGACATTATATTTAGATTATTCTGTAAATTATATATTCGAACACCAAATGGGAAGTTATTCAGTCAAGTAATTTAGGAATTATTTATTTTTAAAGTTTGGAACTCCTAATGTTTTTAATCATTGAAAAATAGATAGTAATGTGGGTAGTTTTTTAAAGCAAAACTCAAAAACTACTTTGCAGAATTAGCTGTAATTTTGGATGTGCATGCTTGAAGCTTCTAAAAAAAATTTCTGTTAAAATATTCGTAGGTTGTAATTCATATTTATTTTCAAAAATTAATTTATAAAAAAAATATATATTAAGACATTTTAAGTGTTTGAAATGGTGAAGTAACTTATGAGAAATACATATTTTAAAATATTTTATCTTATAAATTTGTATGTTATTAAAAAATGTGTATTTCTATTAGATAATATATTAATCAAAACACTTTTAACGAATATAACTACAGATAAGGCACCTCGATGCACAAAAGTGGTTATTATATCATTATTATTATTTTAATTTTTTCATCTTTTTACTAATAATTATTAAGAATAATTAACGTTATTGTTAACTAATATTGTTAATTATTTGCTAATTCATAAATTTTATACATTTTTTTGAACAAATGTTAGTTTAAAACATTAATATCTCTGTTATATGAAATTTGTCATAGTTATTTAAATAATGAACTAGCTAGATCATTTGAATTAGTCCAAAGAACAGGTGCATAAAATGAACTATACCTAAGCGACCCTTGCCTATCCCTAGCGACATATAATAAGTCTTCTAAAAGGACCATTTGTATATGAAAATGGGTGCATCTAATTACCATTCAAAAAGTTATTCATTATTAATATTGTTATTATTATTGCAATTATTAATATTGCTGTTAACATTTTACAAAAAGATTGGGATAATATAATAAAGAATTCTGAACTTAAAACAATGTAGTTGTTCAATATACTATTCCGACCAATGATATTCAAATAAATCATTGAATCAAGATATCACTAACTTTTAGTAATCTCTGATGCGAAAAATATTTAATTTATATAAAGTTACCTATAAATTTTGTTCTCAAAGAGTGCAGAGATAAACAGGAATTTATATGAACACATTGGATATAAAAAAACTGAATAATAATTGAGATGAGCAGCAAATGATTTTTAATGATAAGATGATGTAGGTTATTGTCTTTAATATATATTATTGAATTGTACACCGAAATTCATAATGGAGCTGTTAATTACCAAACGTTTAGAAACTGTTTTCTGTGCATTTCATTTAAATTTAATTATTTTATGAGTTTTTTCAAGGGTAAAATGTTAAATATTATTTTTAAAACAACGCAATTATTTTTCAAATAATTTCAGAGGTTATCGACTTCTATGATTTGAATTATTAAAAATGCTAGATAAAAAAACTACATCTGTAAAAACATTAATTTTACTTTCAAAAGAGACTTAATGCAGTTAAGATTATTCGAAGTTTCTCATAACTATATAAGAAAAACAATTTCAATGGTTGATTATATATACTCATGCTGAACATAACCTTTTTTGGCATTTATCATGAACAGCCTTTTTCACGGTACAATAAACACGGAAAGTGACCAATCTCCTGCTGACAAACACACTGGCATTTTGCAAATGACTATTCGAGATGTTTAAAGAATACGAGTTTTATTTCTATATTTTGAAACCTCTACCTCCAGGCGGTGTGAATGCTCGAATATATTTTTAAATCCATTTTGCTATTTCCTAATCAGATGGGGTAGTGCCAAGTCCTGTTACATTGGCTTTCCATGTACTGCTTTTTTGATTTACAAGCACACAAACTTTTTCATATTTCTGATTTATTTTAACAACAGCATTCGTACAAAAAGTAGAAATTTGCTATCTTTTGCATACTATTCCAGACTAGTGCTTCCAACCTAACTACTTAAAAAAAAAAAAAAAAGAAAAAAAAAAAAGAAAAAAAATCAAAACAATCTATCTTCAGCAGAATTTCTGTCTAGTAGTTTTTATTTAATTTAATAACAAATGTTCTGCGGTTAAATAAAAAAAAATTACTATACAGAAATTCTACTAAAATGGCAGTTAAAAAAAAAAAAAAAAAAAAAAAAAGAGCGAAAAATTATGCGTCAAGAATAGATTATTAAACACTTTCCAACACAAAAACTTCCCCGTTTAATAAGATGAATGTCTAAGTAAACAATTTGGAAAACGCATGACACATTTGAAAACACAATGTCAGGAATTACCGTCAATCGGCAGCATTCTCCCTTCATCGGAACGGAAGACTTTCTCGTAATGCGCCGACGAAGTGATAATTTCGCATTCTGCCCCTACCGTCTCGGAAGTCGTTCCCGTATTTCGGGGCTGTTATGTGGTAATTTTTCCGACTGCTTTAGGCAGCCGGAAAGCGTTCCCTTTATCGTTTTAAGATGGCGCGCGTATATATGCAGCGCTCTAGTATATGAGGATACAGGGCAAAAAGACAGTGTTTTAGAATAGGTACATTTTCTAATGAATACAGTTTACACGAAATTTTTAAACATAAATTATTTTTCAGTTAAAATTTATTTTAATACTATTTTGAATTGTAAATAATAAAGTATTATAGACTCGTTAGGAAAAGAAAAAAATACGCCCTAATCCAATAGTACTAATAATTAGGTAAAAGTTCACTAGAGTGAAAAGATTTTTATTTGCTTACGAAATTACTTTTGCATGTTACAAGAAAACAGTTTTACACTACCGATAGAATTTATATACTAATGAAATTTACCGGAATATTTTTGCACTGTCTTGTATATGTATGAAATATAGTGTGAGTCATAATACATACATAAAGATTGAAACATATTTTGAATTGACACTATTGAAAACTAATAAGGGAAAGCATTACTACTTATTTCGTTTTGTTTCCAAAATGTAATTAACACATTTCGTTAAAAAGATAATTCGTAAAATAAATAAATAAAAATAACTTAATGAAAGATTTTGCCTACATTAAATATTTATTCAACACTAAAAAATTGTTTAGTTTAAATCATAATTCACAAACAACATAAAAAATGTATATAGTTTAATTAATATATTTCGCTAACAGCATTAAAATTTTCCAAAATCTCATAGCATACTTAGCATAATCAGAGGTCTGTCCAGACTTAACTCCCTGGGTCCTGTCCTTGTAAATTATGAACAGCTTTTTACATTTGTGAAAAATCTAGTCATAATTTTGTGAATTTGAAAGGATCGTCATATTCTGGTTCTTGTTTATACATTTTTAAGAAGATTGTGTATGTAAAATATACAGTTTCTTTATGTAAAAGTGACAGTTAGATTTTACTTTTAAATAATTAAATTTGTAAATTTTTTTAAGACCAAGAATTTTGTGAAGGGTCCTTTTTTAAGACAAATGATTTTTTTAATGGCCCTGTTTTGAGATGAAAATTTTTGTCAAGGGTCCAGTTTTGAAATGGAAAATATTGTGAAGGGTTCTTTAAAGGGACCCAATTTCTTCCTAAACAGATCCCTAATAATTTACTAATTAACATAATAAAAAAGGTGGGAGTGGGCGATATTTTAGTGCAACCGGTCCCTGTGTAAGAGATTAAAAACATATTAATCTATAATTAAAAGCCTCAACATTATTAATCACCCACTACGTGGAAAAAAAAAAACTCGCTTTGCGAACGTTTTTGCTACAAGTCATAAGATAATGTAATATATGTTTAAATAACTCTGGATATCTATAAAATTTAGTTAAACACCTCATAAAAATCTTATTTAGTTTGAAATATACTTGCTGCATTCATAATTATGCGGAATGTAATTCAAATTGTGGAAAGGAAATACAATTTGCAATATACATAATTCAAGTTTTAAAATGAAATCTAAAAGGTATATTACACGAGATTAAAAAAAAAAAAAAATCCCTGACGGCTCGACCTACAGGCACAGGTAGATTTCGAAGATGCAGACCGTGGGGCGCCTGTTTGTTGGGAATTACGGAAGAAATGACCTTTTTGCCATGATACGGCAGATGGGAACCGCCCACTTCGAAACCTAACTTGTTTGCAGGCGGAGCCGGCAGGGATTTTTTTGTTTTTATTTTTTTTGTGCTATAAGGGTTGGTTTAATAAAAAAATTTGTCAATATAAAAGTTGTAGATAATATTAAGAGGATTAATAATACATTTATACGGATTTGATATCTTGTGAATTGACGGAGTTATGATTTTTTTTCTTCTACCCCCCCCCCCCCCTCCTTCCCTTCTCTTCCCCTTGGGGCCATTTTTAATGATATCTAAAATCTGTCATACATAAATTTTCGGCCCTTTTCCTAGAAGTAATAATAACTTTACACGGATTCGATACGTATCATAATTAAGTAATTATGGGTTTTTTTCTGTTTTTACAAAAAGCCCCCCCCCCCCCTTGGTTCGATTTTGCCCATTAACGAACTTAAACGAGATTTTATGCCCCTTGTTTTTATGTATCTGTTTGGAAGAGATTTATGCAGAATTTTTCCAGTTATTGTGTCCATAAAAAAGTGACATAGATAGATAGATAGATAGATAAAGTTTTGAACTGGGAGTGTTTTGGGGTTCTGGGAGTCATGATCGGCGTAGATCTGCAAAAATTTTTCAAAAATTCCAACTTAGGTGAGAATGTAATAGGTAGTATTTCTTACGAAATCTACCTAAAAGGAGCGAGTGGGCGGAGGGAAGGTGTCATATGACTACGAATATTTAATTTATATAGAAAATATTTATTTAATTTTAAGTCTAATGAAAAAGGCATAAGAACAATTCATATTCACTGAAAAGTAGAAAAAAAAGGGGGGGGGGGGAGAAGGAAATGTCACATGACTACGAAGATTTAATTTCAAATTCAAGTTACAATAAAAAAATGCGTTACAACAATTCAGATTAACTGAACAGTAAAAAAAATAAATGTATAATTTACATTATTTACAAATTAGCAATAAAATCTTTGCTGTATGGTCATAAGAAAATGTAGTATATATTTAAACAACAATGTATATTTACAGAATTTAGATAAATACCTCATATTTTTTTTTATTAAATTTGGTGTATTCTCCTTTATTTCATCAAAATATTTAAATTCTAACCTAAAATCCATATCCCATCTAATCTCCCTAGTCTCATCATTAATTAATATTTTAAAATTATTTCTTAATTAATATTTATAAATAATATTTATCATTGACTTCTAAATTCCCGCAAACCTAACTTCGGAAAAAAAAAAAAAAAAAAAAATCAATCATTTGAATATTTTTTTTTTTTTTTAAGTCTGCATTTAAATAGGTATAAAACACACGTTCACATCTCGCGTAAATAAACAAACCACGCGTGACCTTGGAAATGATTGGTCGAAACTGGTAAGCTCAAAGCAGGGAGATTGAACGTCGGTCGAAAAATCTGAAAGCAGGGCAGAATTGCAAACTGTCAAATCTCGTTATGAATTACGGGATCGGTTGGTTCCGAGTCGGTTTGTTTCGTTAAGGGCAGAATACTGCCAAATAGCCGGAAAAACATTCGGATTCTTTTGTGCAGTCCTGTATAGGATATGTAGATTTGTATATATACTGAATAGTATTCTACAATTTACTTCATTTAGGAAACGCATAGAACCTGTTGAAAATTCCCTTACTCGAGATTTTTTGTGCAGCCTTGTATAGGATCTTTAGAATTTATACACACCCAGTAATATGCTAAAAAATAGTTAAATTTCAAAACGCGTACCACAACTAAAAACGAACTTGTAGGAAATTATTAATAGACAGTAACTGTAACGAAATTATTTTGAGGGTCCCTGTAAATGTACGATGAATGCTGTGCGCGTCATACTAAACATCTTGTAGTGTGTCTCAGTGATATATATCACTTTCAATATGTTTGAAATAGCCTAACATTAAAATACACCGCAAACTATTTTTTCCATAGACCGCAATGTAACGGAATTCTTATGAGTGTCCCTGTAAATGAAGGATAAATGCTACACACTTCATTTCCAATACCGAACAAGTCATAGTACACATCAATATTATATATCAATTGCATGGCAATTCGAGTATATTTACGCGAGTGAGAGCACGGACAGACGGCAGACAGATAAACAGAATTCATAAACACTTTTCAAATATGTTGGAAAGTGTTAAAAAGGGGGCTTAGTTGGCAATACTGCCTCCAGACCAATACAAAAAATATATAAAAAGAAACTAGACAACTCTACAATTTTGCCTACTAAATATGCAGACTGACTCTTTTTTTTTTTTTAAATTTAAAAACCAGCTTTTGTAGAAGGGGTGCCTGTTGTTCTTTTGATGAAAGTTCATCCTACTCCAGAGCATCAAAAAATAAAATAAAATAAAATAATTTTGACGAAATTTTGCTTGCTGTATTTGCAACTTGACCATCAAGAGACAGGATTTCGTCAAATTGTTTATTAAAAGACTATACAACTCAAAATAGATTTCCATCCGTAAATAAGACTTTCTTTTAGTTTGCCTTGTATGAGAAAATAAGTTTAGCAGTAGTTTAATTGCCTTTTATTGAGGATCAATCAATCGAATCAGTAAAAGAGGTTCAATGCTAAAAAACCGAATGGTATTTCTGGAATAAAGTAATTACTTTTCAAGTCATTCAAACAGAAGCTATCACCTTCTATGGATTGAATTCATAAAGATTCCAAACAAAGTAACAACAAATAGCAAAACATATGCGTTAAAATTTTCCAACTGGGCAAAAAATGTCCAGGACAGGATGTGAAACAGGGACCTCTTGGTTGAAGCTGCCAAAGCTCTGCCAACTGAACTTTTCCGGACGAATCTGGAGGATACAATTTACCCAGCTAACCTTATTGATCATAGCATCTGGTCTGATGTCTGAATCAGCTCAGCAGAATAAATCGCAGGTAATGGAACTCCAGTAAACGCTAGATACATAACTACACTAGATTAATTTAATGTGATTACGTAAATTAATTAATCTAGTGTTAAACTAAATTAATCTAGTGTAATTACGTATCCAACGTTTACTGGAGTTCCATCACCTGCGATTTATTGTGCTGAGCTGATTCAGATATTAGACCAGATGCTATGATCAATAAGGTTAGCTGGGGGAAATTATGTCCTCCAGATTCATCCGGGAAAGCTCAGTTGGCAGAGCATTGGCAGCTTCAGCCAAGAGGTCCCTGGTTCAAATCATTGACTAGAAATATAAATGGACAGCGGACTCCTTTCTTTTCTTCCGACAGACTTGAAGAAAATATCTTTCGTCTTTCATCGCCAAAAAAAGGCGAAAGGGTGCAGCTTTCTGGCGGTAATCCCTTTCTTGGCAACCCTTTTCTTTCCAATCTCTCTTTCTTCTCGGGAGCTGTGGAATTTCCGTGACAGTTTGGCGCGAAAAAAAACCTGTTTGGCATAATATTCTTCCTCCACACCTGCTGGAGGAAAGGACATATTTTCTTCAAGAAAGGGTTGCTGGTCCGCTGTCCATTTATATTACTAGTCAATGGTTCAAATCCTGGCCTGGCCATTTTTTCCCCAGTTGGGAAATTTCAACTCATACGATTTATTTACCAATTAGAATATTTGTGTTAAAATGTGAAAACATTGATTTTATTAACAGAAAAAGAGTTGATATTATAAGTGCAGATTGAAAATTTCCACAAGCATGCAAGAAAAGTAATTTTACTAGTATATTTGCTCATAACCTTTTTGCATTTATCATAAATAGCCTTTTTTCACGGTGCAATAAACGCAGCAAACGATCAATCTTTTGCTGACAGGCACATGGGTCTTTTGCAGAAATGACCATTCGAGATGTTTAAAAGATGGGATATAAATTCTACTTCTTTCTTTTCAGCATCTAAAAAGGTGTGAGTATGAGGTCACGCGTTCGCTTCTGAAAGTGATTCACGAAGTGCCAGAAAACGTGACCGACAAAGAGAGACCGATCGTGAGTCTGGGAAACACCCTGCAACATGGTCAAGGCCGCACGTCTTATATATCTCGAAGAATGGACGATATCGGATTAATTCCCCCCCTTAAAACTACGGACAGGCATTATGTAAAATAGTCCTTCAGAGTTTATTTTATCATCATTATTTTAAAGTTCACATGTGTAGTGTAGGTATTATGCCCATATAGTCTTATCAAGGCAGGTCATCATGTTGTTTCGACGCTTCATTATTCTTTAACCGGAAAAGAAAATATATTTTAAAAGTTATGGATTAGTGGCATTCGGACTTTTCAAACTTTTTGTGGTCTTTCAAAGACATGTTGCATCTTGTTGAACTTGATATTGGTTAATAACACATTTACTTGCGTATCTTTAGCATTCTTCTTTTTTCCCCCTCAGAGATACCTATTCAAATGATTTGATACGTTTGATTTAGGTAAATTTGAGATTGGAAAAGGTAAAATAGCATTTAAAAATTTCTCCAGGTGAAATTGTTCTCCAGAAGATATATTATGCAAATCACATGTGTGTTATTCCAGAATCTGGTTGAGAGCGTCTTCCACTCTGAGCACATAAAATTTTAATTTTGATTTTTCTTCTTGGAATAAAGTTTTGATCTTTGTTCATGTCATTGTCATCATTGCAGTACAGTATTACATTTAGAACTGGTGTTGAAAAAATATATGCTATACTCTTCTAGTAGAGTCTCTTTCGCTACATCTGAATAGAATATGAACAAACAAACAAACAAACAAAAATCATGTAAAATCAGGAAAAAGGAAACTGAAACGAATCCTACAGGCTCAGACGTAAGAGTAAGGATGATTTCTTTATTTATTATTTATTTTATTTTAAGATACATGTATCAGATTTAATACCAGTTAAACAAATTAGTCTAAAATATATGCTATACTCTTCTAGTATAGTCTCTTTCGCTACATCTGAATGGAATATGAACAAACAAACAAACAAACAAAAATCATGTAAAATCAGGAAAAAGGAAACTGAAACGAATCCTACAGGCTAAGACGTAAGAGTAAGGATGATATCTTTATTTATTATTTATTTTATTTTAAGATACATGTATCAGATTTAATACCAGTTAAACAAATTAGTCTAAAATATATGCTATACTCTTCTAGTATAGTCTCTTTCGCTACATCTGAATGGAATATGAACAAACAAACAAACAAACAAAAATCATGTAAAATCAGGAAAAAGGAAACTGAAACGAATCCTACAGGCTAAGACGTAAGAGTAAGGATGATATCTTTATTTATTATTTATTTTATTTTAAGATACATGTATCAGATTTAATACCAGTTAAACAAATTAGTCTAAAATATATGCTATACTCTTCTAGTAGAGTCTCTTTCGCTACATCTGAATAGAATATGAACAAACAAACAAACAAACAAAAATCATGTAAAATCAGGAAAAAGGAAACTGAAACGAATCCTACAGGCTAAGACGTAAGAGTAAGGATGATTTCTTTATTTATTATTTATTTTATTTTAAGATACATGTATCAGATTTAATACCAGTTAAACAAATTAGTCTAAAATATATGCTATACTCTTCTAGTAGAGTCTCTTTCGCTACATCTGAATAGAATATGAACAAACAAACAAACAAACAAAAATCATGTAAAATCAGGAAAAAGGAAACTGAAACGAATCCTACAGGCTAAGACGTAAGAGTAAGGATGATTTCTTTATTTATTATTTATTTTATTTTAAGATACATGTATCAGATTTAATACCAGTTAAACAAATTAGTCTAAAATATATGCTATACTCTTCTAGTAGAGTCTCTTTCGCTACATCTGAATAGAATATGAACAAACAAACAAACAAACAAAAATCATGTAAAATCAGGAAAAAGGAAACTGAAACGAATCCTACAGGCTAAGACGTAAGAGTAAGGATGATTTCTTTATTTATTATTTATTTTATTTTAAGATACATGTATCAGATTTAATACCAGTTAAACAAATTAGTCTAAAATATATGCTATACTCTTCTAGTATAGTCTCTTTCGCTACATCTGAATGGAATATGAACAAACAAACAAACAAACAAAAATCATGTAAAATCAGGAAAAAGGAAACTGAAACGAATCCTACAGGCTAAGACGTAAGAGTAAGGATGATTTCTTTATT
This sequence comes from Maratus michaelseni, assembly GCA_963931845.1. Taxonomy (NCBI): domain Eukaryota; kingdom Metazoa; phylum Arthropoda; class Arachnida; order Araneae; family Salticidae; genus Maratus; species Maratus michaelseni. The sequence continues at coordinate 268,066,512 of OZ007594.1, forward strand.
TATTATTTATTTTATTTTAAGATACATGTATCAGATTTAATACCAGTTAAACAAATTAGTCTAAAATATATGCTATACTCTTCTAGTATAGTCTCTTTCGCTACATCTGAATGGAATATGAACAAACAAACAAACAAACAAAAATCATGTAAAATCAGGAAAAAGGAAACTGAAACGAATCCTACAGGCTAAGACGTAAGAGTAAGGATGATTTCTTTATTTATTATTTATTTTATTTTAAGATACATGTATCAGATTTAATACCAGTTAAACAAATTAGTCTAAAATATATGCTATACTCTTCTAGTATAGTCTCTTTCGCTACATCTGAATGGAATATGAACAAACAAACAAACAAACAAAAATCATGTAAAATCAGGAAAAAGGAAACTGAAACGAATCCTACAGGCTAAGACGTAAGAGTAAGGATGATTTCTTTATTTATTATTTATTTTATTTTAAGATACATGTATCAGATTTAATACCAGTTAAACAAATTAGTCTAAAATATATGCTATACTCTTCTAGTATAGTCTCTTTCGCTACATCTGAATGGAATATGAACAAACAAACAAACAAACAAAAATCATGTAAAATCAGGAAAAAGGAAACTGAAACGAATCCTACAGGCTAAGACGTAAGAGTAAGGATGATTTCTTTATTTATTATTTATTTTATTTTAAGATACATGTATCAGATTTAATACCAGTTAAACAAATTAGTCTAAAATATATGCTATACTCTTCTAGTATAGTCTCTTTCGCTACATCTGAATAGAATATGAACAAACAAACAAACAAACAAAAATCATGTAAAATCAGGAAAAAGGAAACTGAAACGAATCCTACAGGCTCAGACGTAAGAGTAAGGATGATTTCTTTATTTATTATTTATTTTATTTTAAGATACATGTATCAGATTTAATACCAGTTAAACAAATTAGTCTTCCTCCTTCTATGTTTGCTAGTTTGCAGAGAAATTTTATAAATGTAATTGAATGGATATGAGGTAATTATACCAAAAATGTTACAAAAGTGTTAGAACGAGGCTCGAACCCAAATCATTAAATGAATGTCATCAAAAATTTTGAATATGTCTCGCCTAACAAAGTAAACAACTCCTATACATTTTATTGAAATCTAAGAAATTTAATATGTATTAATAATGAACTTAAGATATATCTTCATTGAACATAATCTTATTCGGATTTTCAGAGCACCGTTATTTTCAAACGAACTATCGAATTTTCTTGATTAAGAAGTTACTTCACTCACGCGAAAACACTCGATCGCTAATGTTAATCCAATGGGACAGTTCTTTTAAAATATCCCGTTTGCAGTTCAATATTTTACAACGATTTTTTCCCACTGGATAGCTAAGGTCGATATTTACAATATCCGCTTTTTACTTTTTCGATTTTGTTTGAGGACTTTTTTTATGAGGATACTTCACTTTCGGAACCGATTTCGAAAGTAACGGAATTATTTTGCGTGTCCCTGTAAATTTACAGTAAGAGCTTAATATTTGATTACCGAACTCATCCATGATACTTCGATGATAATTACACTGTCCTAGTTAGGTTTGAATTGATTCAGACTTTCCGACGTTATCGTGATGATAAGTTTTGCATTACACGTATATATATATATATATATATATATATATATATATATATATATATATATATATATATATATATGAAGTGATTGGAATAGGTCGATTTCTCAACCTAATTGATTATTGGAGATTATTTAACAATAAATAAATTATGCACTTTTTTTTTTCCAGAAATATTAAATTAAAATGTTCACTATAATTCCGATGAAATAATAATAATAAAAAAATAGTCGGAAAAAATAAAATAGTCGGAAAAATAAAATTAATAAGACAGAAAACTTACGAAGTACTCTCTGTTGAAGAACCTTGCGTGTAGCGTCCTCAACACCGCATCTTCAGTCAAAGGTCCCGGTAGATGTATTAGATCCTGGACTTCTGCACACACACTGTGACGCATCAGTCCAACGCTGCCTTTACTCAACTCTGAAACATAAAAGAAAGAATAGCTGCAGCAATGTAGGAAATACATTAAATGCCCAGTAACTAACAGGGGACAATTATAACTGATATCAGGCTGTGTATAAAATCCAAAGATACTAATAACAAGATAAAATTTTCAAATCATGTAAAAGCAGAAAATCCCATTTGCCTGTAATTTACTGGTTACTTTCCAATCACTTATCATTATTATTTATTATATAGCTTTTCATATAACAAACACATCTAGAGCTCAATTACTAAATTCACATATTGAGAATTTTGTATGTGATTAACATATTACATTACAGAGCTAAAAGGAAAAGTTTACTAATGAAAACTTTTAGTTAGAGGAAATGTTTTCTTATTTCAGAATGTATGCAATTTACGTCGTTATATTCTAATATATTTTCCTATTGCATATGGTAACAGAAAATTATACTGATAAAATATCGTATAAAAAAAAAAAAAAAAAAAAAAAAAAACTACTAACGTCTGAAAATGTAACAAAACGAAAACCAGAGCAGAAACAGCAACAATACGAACGATTACTTGAATAATTAGTCATATTATATCATCGATTTAAAATGAATATCATTTTTTATATTATGTCCATATAAGCAGTGTTACCAGTTGGGCAGGTTCTTCTATTATTCAGATTGCTTTATTGCTACACTGTAAAAAACTGTGTGTGTTATGAATTCTCAAGTAAGCATTTTCATGTTCAACAGACATGATAAATTAACAGCAATAACATTAACATTAAAATTAATAGTATATTTTGTTACTCATGCATGTATAAATTCTGTTACGCAGCTGAAAATGTTTAATTCAGAATTGACAGTATCTGAAAAATAGATATTTGGTGTAAGAGAAAACTTATTAATACATTGTGAAAACTATTCGGAAACGTTTTCGAAAATTATGAGCAGTTAAGGAAATTTTTGTTTCAGAAATACTTCCTTAAGAGGCTACTTCACTCAGGCGAAAACACCCGCTCGCTAATGTTAATTCTATGGGGGAAATAATTTACGATATCTCATTCGCATTTCAATTTCAATATTTTAAAATATTTTTTTGCATTGGATAGCTGAGGTCAATCTCTATGCACGCTCTTTTGTACTTTTTCGATTTTGATTACATTTTTTTTATTAAGATACTTTTACTTTCGGAACTGGTTTCGAAGTGTCCTCAGTGAGTCATAAGTGTCCTCAATTAAAAAAACTGCAATAAAAATCTAAAAAGTACAAAAAAGCGTGCATAGAGATTGACCTCAGCTATCCAATGCAAAAAAATTATTTAAAAATATCGAAATGCGAACGAGATATCGTAAATTATTTCCCCCATAGGATTAACATTAGCGAGCGGGTGTTTTCGCCTGAGTAAAATAGCCTCTTAAATCTCGGAAATCTATTGGTTTTTGAAGCTTCTAAAGATAAAGGAGGAACGCTTTTCGGAATCACGGGAAACTCGGAAGAGATTATATTATAGTTTAGTAAACCGTAAGAAAGATAAGAGCTAGATTAAGACACGTGTTTTTTTTCACAGTACACCGCTTTTTTGAAATAGTATTTTTTAGGAATAGTACGCCTTACTTTCGCTTTATTTAATCTATCATTAAACAAAGCGAATATTACTATTTCAAAATAGTGGTAGCATTCAAGCAATCTGAATAAATCTAGCAACATTGGATATATGCTACATTGTTCGCGTGTTTGTTTTTAAGCACGAAGCAATCTTAGTATTAGCTTAGTTATATTCAACATCTCAAAAGAAATTGCCAGCGTGTATTTACCATGATGGGTTTCTTATATTGTTCTTTTACTGAAGAAAAGGACAAGTACTGTATATATATGTATATATATATATATACAGTACTTGTCCAAAATCTGAGAACACCGGCACATTTTAAGGAATTTTCAATTGCATTGTACAATAACGAAATAAAACCTGTTTTATCGACTTTGTTTACAATATACACAACTGTTTTCACAATAAACAAACAAAAGAAGTATTTGTTTTACTTTTAAGCAAGTTTATTTAGGTAATTTTAGGTAGTCTGCTTTAATCGAAGTCACGATTCTTAAGTACACAACGCGTTTACTACAGGTTTAAACTAGTGCTCGCGAATATACGTTTATATACGTTTAAACGTATATGTAGTTAAGCCTTTTTTTTATATTATACCTATCCAAAATCGTTACCAGTTGCAATACGTTTTAAACGTATTATACGTATATTCGGGAGCACTAGTTCAAACGACTGTTCTTGATAGTAACCAAATAACTAATGCAAAACTGTATATGAAATTCTCGCTATATGACAATTCAGAGATGCAATTATAGGGAAAGCGGGAGAAGTACAATGCTGAAATTATGTCTCCAACCTTAAAACTGATTTTCTTTACACATTTATATCGCTTTCTCGGATTGAATCAGTACGGAAACAATATATTCTGTTATTTTTAGCATACTCCATTCATACACAAGTAGCGAAATGCACGATAAACAAGCTTCTTTTCGGGTGTGTGCTCAGACTTTTGACGGGTACTGTATATGCTGCCCACTTCAAAGGGCTCTAGAGTGTATTCTACTACTACGATGGAGACGAAATCAAAATTATCATTAATGCTAAGCTCAAAAGTAGTACTAGATGTGCGACCTGCGCTATAGGTTTCATTAGATATATCTTCGCTTGTATATGTTGCACAATATCCATCTTTAATCCTTCGGACAGAGCTAAAATTGTGCTTTGAAATAAGGATTGTTTGAAAACTATAATATAATTTGCCTATTCTCAGTGATTTTTTAAAATAATTTTCAAGAAGGTAATTTATTATTATTATTATTTATGAATAGATGACACAAAAATAAATATTTGTTTGTTATAATAATGTAAAGTAACAAAATTATAGAACTCGAATAAAATATGCAAAATTAAGGATAAGACTACCATAATGAGAGATTTATTGTACAAGCTTGGTAAAGGCATCTTCTTTTGGATTTTATAAACCAGTGATTAAGTTATGGAAGTTAAATATGTGCACTATTGAAACTGCACATATTATGACTAGAGATCGACCGAAACAGGTTTTAAGACCGAAACCGAAACCTAAACCGAATTTCGGTGATCTTCCCACTTTCGGCCGAAACCGAAACCGAAACCGAAAGTGTCAAAAAATTTAAAAACTGATTAATACATACATAACTGCATATAATTATTAATTAATTAATAACAAATAATTAATAATTACTTGATATTAACTAATTACATTACTAATTAATTTATTAATTATACGTGTATTGAACCACTGCCACCCTAAGAAAGTATTGAAATGGCACCCCTGTTTGAAAATTTTATCTCCGGTGCCAAGTTGACTCTCTGTGCCTCTATCCAAAACTGTTTTTTGTAAAATAAAACTGAATTAATTTAGCAATAAGACGGAAATAGTTTACAATTATACGAATTTCATCTAATAAAAAAAATATTTTAAGTATACCTCGATATATGTTTTGTAATAAATTTCGTAAATCTTTATATGTTTTAACACCTTTCTCATAAATCATTCAAAACAATGTGGAGTTTTAAAGTAAAAATTTTCTATTACTGTTAAGTTTTCAGCTTTTAAAGATCACATCATAAGCGTCTTTTAAGTTTAGTCTTATATGCATTGCTTGCTTTATAATTTACACTCGCATCATGGATCAGTCATGACAGATAATGATAAACAGTGGAGTTCACAGCAATAAACAGTGTCTCATTTGAGCCGATACAATTCACATCAATGAGTGAAGTTGAAAATTTCTGAAAGAAGGAACGAGATTTTGAAATACAGATAGTTTCGGTCGAGTTTCGGTCAGGCCGAAATTTTGGCAGCAGTTTCGCCGAAAACGAATATTCGGCGAAACTCCGATTTTGTGCCGAAACCGAAACCGAAATTTCGGTCGATCTCTAATTATGACTTAAGAAACACAATAAAATAAAACTAAACTAAGTCTGACGATACATGAATTCACTGATAAATTTTGACAGCGAAAACTTCTTGGATAGCACTCTCCTTAAATTTGACAGACGAAGTGGTTAGCTACATTGCAAAAAATAATTGTTGATTTTACAGTATGAAACTGGCATCCCAGCTGCCAGTATTATACCGTAAAATTAACAGTATTAAACAGTAAAATAAGCAGCGTATTACTGCTTATTTTACTGTTTAATACTGTTAATTTTACGATATAATACTGGCAGCTAGGATGCCAGTTTTATACTGTAAAATCAACAATTTTTTTTTGCAGTGTATATATCCGATACTTCAAGCCAATTTGCTGCGAATTACATTACTTGAAGAATTTCAAACACGAGTACTTAATAAAGTAGAAAACGTGAACCGATTTCCTGTACTAAAATAATACAATATAATAATAATAAAGCAAATTATCGGATTTTTTTTTTTTTTTTTTTTTTTTTTTTTAAATGGTTTGCTTTTTAAAACCATTATTCCGAACATTAAAGGCTGTTGAATATAAATTTGGTTTTTAAAGATGTTTTAGAATTGTATTTATGCACATCTTCCACAGGTGAACAGTAGTAGACATGAATTATGATAAGCGTTTGAACGAAGACCATTTTCAATGTTACGTGATAAAATAATAACGTTTTCGTGGCAACAAAATGATCTTCCTAAGTGTGAGGTCAAGTGCATGCTGTCAAGGGTTGGAAAAAAAGGTGATATCAGTTCTTTTTCTGCAGTTGACGTGTGCTTGAACAGGTTTCATCATTGTGGACATTGTTATAACCCTTCATTTTAGTTTCAAATGAGCGATGAGATACGCTTCACTGGTCAGGATAAGAAAAAAAAGGAAGACAAGTTTTAATAAGTTATGTTGTAGCAAATTCTAAATTTTTTAACACCTGTTGTTTTTAACTTGCATTATCCGCAAATACACTGTTCTTAACCCTCCAACGTACATAAGTAAACTTATATATATATATATATTTAATTCATAGGTTGTATCGTATTGTTTCCACTAAAAAATAGTAATGAAAAACAAATTTTATCGAAAGTACATGTTATCAAGTAAGTGACATACAAATTCAAGATAGCATCGTAGCAACAAAAAATAATCAAATATTCGAAGTCCTACAAATATCAATTCAAAATTTAGTCAGCTTTAACATATAGGAAAAAAAAAAGAGTTTGACATTTTTGTCCTCCAAAAAGAAGACCAACTGAATATGTCCTGGCTTGTTGGGAGAAGTTATAGTATCATATCAGAAAATCCGATAGATATAGCACTTTGTCTATGATTAGGTAAACTCTTCTAGATCCCAATAAAGGCGCCACGGTACACATTCACTTAAAATGTAAGCCTACACTCTAAATAAGAAAGAGTGACTATTCACTCCGGAGGAGTGGATATTCACTCTATCGCAGAGTCAAAATTTGCCCAACCTCTTTAGAGTGACTATTCACTCTAGGCAAAAGTGAAATTATTCACTCTCTGAAAGAGTGAATACTCACTCCCGAGAAGTGAATAGTCACTCTAAACAGGGGTGGATACTCACTCTTTCAGAGGAGTGACTATCCACTCTTGCAAAAAGAGTGGGTTTTTTAACCCTGATAGGAGTGAATAGTCACTCTTTCATAGGAGTGGCTATCCACTCTTTCATAGGAGTGACTATTCACTCTGGCAAAAGGAGTGGATTTCTCACTCCTAACAGGAGTGTATAGCCACTCTTTCATAGGAGTGAATGTTCACTTTTTATGGAGTGAATAAAAAAAAAATTTATGTTTCTTTTTTGGGCATTTTAAAAGAATCATATATTTTAGAGCATGCAATGAAAATAGACACAAGCGTGGTAAAGATTGGACTAAAATACTTTATTGGCAATATTTATTTAATTCAGTTTGTAACAGTAATTGAACTCTTAAGGAAAAATTCAATTAGAGTTACATAATGAATTAAATTAGATTACTGACAAAAAACTAAAATATTTTATTCCAAGCTTATCACTATTGTGTTTTCTTTCATTGCATGCCTTATAAAGATATGATAGTTTTAAAATGCCCATAAAGGCAAGTAATTAACCAAAATCTTAATCAGTGTATATTATTTCTTTCCTTTTCAAATACCCATTAAGTTTTACTTACACTGTAAACTGAAATGTCTGAAATTCAGACACTTAAGTGTCTGAGACGGATGGTTAAAAAAAGAGACACTTTAAAGTGTCTTAAAAATTTAAGACACTTAAATGTGTCTGAATTTCAGACACTTGAAATGTCTGAATTGTGGCCGTTTTTGTGCTCTGATTTGTGAGGAATATGCAGATATTTCTGACCACACTTTTTTTAGCATTAAATACAGCCATGTTTGACCACAGTGAATCCTGGATAAATTGGAAAATATTTGATCATAAAGCAGGGCTGGGGTTTGTTCCGGAAGCAGAACCTGATTAAAGCAGGGGCAAACTGGGTCATCCCCCCCTCCCCCGATTTGAGGGGGCCCCAAGTTTGGTATGAAATTTTTGTAAAGCTGATATTTTAAATCTCTTTCGACTTTGTACTGATTATAATCAATATTTTGAACTTTTAGAGTAGGATACGTTTAAAAACTAAAAATATATTTATCTAAATACAATAAAATCTTTCAATAGTGGACACCGCATCATCGTAGAATTTGTGTGCTATTCGGAGAAAGCGGACTCTTCCGAATAACAGACAAATTCCGTCGTCCTGGGGTGTCCGCTATTGAAAAGTTTTACTGTACTTGGATAAATATATTTTTGGTTTTTAAACTTATCCTACTCTAAATGTTCAAAATATTGATTATAGTCAGTGCAACGTCGAAATAGATATAAAATATCAGCTTTATGAAAATTGCATACTAAATTTGAGAACCCTAAAATCATAGTGGCAATGGCTAACGGCCCAGTTTGCCCATGCTCTTATGGAAGAAATCGAATCTTGCTTTATGGCCAAATATGTATTCTAAAGCATGAAAGTGTTTAATTTTTTGTCATAGTATAGAAGATGTGCACTAAAACAATTCGAGGGACAATGACTACTCCCCCCCCCCCTTCCCACCCTCTTTACATACTATCGCAAAAAATTAAATTCATTCGATTACTGAGCATATAAAAAATATGTTTTTATATAATATTTTTATATTCAACTTCATTCTATGCTAAAAGCATGTACAATATTGATTACAACTTTTCTGCACCGCCCGATTACACGAATTAAGTCATTGCATACTGTTGTCGGCAACGACTTCATTAGCGGCGCACATTAAAATGGCCAGCCATTTAAAAAAAAAAAAAAAAAAAAAAAATCATTTTAGAATGAAAATTTAACACTGCAATATTAGATTAAAACTGTAATGTTGTTTTAGAAGAACAATGCAACTTTTCATCAAAATTGACTATTTATTTTACATAGAAAATACTTCTTTTAGAAAAATACTTCTGATTAATTGTTTTAAAGGATCATCAAATTAAAATTGATATAAAATAATTTTGTACCATATAGTTCGTTTTCTGAGTGTACCATATAGTTCGTTTTCTTAGAAGAAAGTATAAGTTTATTTCCATGAAGTATGCTTTGAATTGTTTTAAGACTTGAATAGAACAGTTCAATAATGATAATAAAAAAATAATAATGGCAACTATAGTTTTTTCATTCTCTGAATGTTTTATATATTTTTTAAAATACTAACATATATAAAAACCAGGTTTATGCTATGGGAAACTTTATATATATATAATATGTGTGAAGAAATATATTTTTTCTTTTTAACGTAAAAACATATTAAAATTTACTGAAAACCCTGTATTTTAGATCTTATACAACACAGTTAAACAATCTAGAGTTTTAAAAAAATAAAAAATAAAGAAAGAAAAATAATAGAACCAGTAAATTTAGATCTCGAATTTTATTACAACAATGAAAACCATTTAGAAAAATATTTGGACCAAAATTATGCAAAAATGTAAATGTCTAGCTTTTTTTATTTTCCATTTTCTATTTTTAACCTTTTTACTAAAAATATTTTTTTTTAAATATTAAAATTTGTTTTCAATATCTCAAGTTTTGCAAAACCGAAAGCTAAAGTTTTGAGCAATAAATCAAAGTAAGTAATGATATATTTGTTTTACAATTAAAATTTGCTTTAAAACCAAGTAATATTATGTGTAACTTAGAAGATTTTTTTTAATTCACATTCTCAAATTAAAAAAAAAAAAAAAATGTTCTGCCAGTTTGCGAATAAGTTTTTTAGGTTTAACAAATCAGATTTGACAAAAATAAATTCCCCCCCCCCCCCCCCAGAAAAAAATGTAAAAAGATTTCTCGAAGAAAATTGTACATCTCTAATTATAAAATATAAAAAATAGGTCACCACAGGAATTTGACCGCGAAAGAAAATGTTATAAGTATTCCGCATATTCATCAAAGCAACATTAAAAATTCCTTTACATATCAAAGTGTTAAAAAAAATTATAAACACAGCATTTTTTTTTTTCAGCATAAGGTTTGATAACTTTCTGTTATTGCTTTTTTAAAAATACATATTTTAAAGTACGCATTTAAAATATATATATATATATTACTGATATTTTACAGTCATAGTAATAACATATAATTGCATAATATATATGTATATATATTTCTGAACTTCAATAAAATCAATGCTGTGAGTTATAATCCAGATTCTTTACAATAAAAAACTTTTATTGATAAAGTGGAGATCTAAAGATATATTAAACAAATTTGCTAATTTTGAAATTGATATGAATTTATTTGAAAATCATAAAAAATACACAAATATTTTAACATTAAAATATATTTATTTGGATTTAAAAAGATACAAATATAACAAATACATATTATTCTTATCAAATTAATTTAAATAGTAATTAAATAATCTTATATAAGCAATTATATTCCAACAAAAGCTTTATTTGAAAACGAAAATTAGTAGTTGTTTATAATCCTACCTACCTTTGATGAGTTAGTCATAACCATAATAGTAAATTATTTTAAACAAATATAACACGAAAATAAATAATTATGAGATTAAATGTTGATTTTATAATATTTATAACTTGTCAATGGAATAGTCAGAATTGAATGAATATTATAACAAGTTGTTGAGCGTACTCTCTCAATTAAGGTAGTTGCACACTTCTGGCAAAACATAAAAAAAAGCACTGTTTTGCAAACCGATTTGTAAAAAATATTCATTGAAAATAAATCGCACATATTTTCCTTTCGAAAAGGGGGAAAAAAACACATCCGACTGCAAAAAAAAACTCACCAGTCGGATTTTATAAAAATAATACTCAAAAAGTACAATACGAAAATAGATAATTCTCAGATTAAATGTTGATTTTATAATATTTATAACTTGTCAATGGAATAGTCATAGAGCGTACTCCCTCAATTAAGGCAGTTGCACACTTTTGGCAAAACATAAAAAAAAGCACTGTTTTGCAAACCGATTTCTAAAAAATATTCATTGAAAATAAATCACACATATTTTCCTTCTGAAAAGGGGGAAAAAAACACATCCGACTGCAAAAAAAAACTCACCAGTCGGATTTTATAAAAATAATATTCAAAAAGTACAATACGAAAATAGATAATTCTCAGATTAAATGTTGATTTTATAATATTTATAACTTGTCAATGGAATAGTCATAGAGCGTACTCCCTCAATTAAGGTAGTTGCACACTTCTGGCAAAACATAAAAAAAAGCACTGTTTTGCAAACCGATTTGTAAAAAATATTCATTGAAAATAAATCGCACATATTTTCCTTTCGAAAAGGGGGAAAAAAACACATCCGACTGCAAAAAAAAAACTCACCAGTCGGATTTTATAAAAATAATATTCAAAAAGTACAATACGAAAATAGATAATTCTCAGATTAAATGTTGATTTTATAATATTTATAACTTGTCAATGGAATAGTCATAGAGCGTACTCCCTCAATTAAGGCACACTTTTGGCAAAACATAAAAAAAAAAGCACTGTTTTGCAAACCGATTTGTTAAAAATATTCATTGAAAATAAATCGCACATATTTTCCTTTCGAAAAGGGAAAAAAAACATATCCGACTGCAAAAAAAACCTCACCAGTCGGATTTTATAAAAATAATATTCAAAAAGTACAATACGAAAATAGATAATTCTCAGATTAAATGTTGATTTTATAATATTTATAACTTGTCAATAGAATAGTCATAGAGCGTACTCCCTCATTTAAGGCAGTTGCACACTTTTGGCAAAACATAAAAAAAAGCACTGTTTTGCAAACCGATTTCTAAAAAATATTCATTGAAAATAAATCACACATATTTTCCTTCTGAAAAGGGGGGAAAAAAAACACATCCGACTGCAAAAAAAAACTCACCAGTCAGATTTTATAAAAATAATATTCAAAAAGCACAATCTTCGTGATGAACGGAAAAAAAAAATAATAAAATACACACCAATGTTCTAACAATTATAACATTTTATAAATTACAAGCATTTTCTTCAGCGTATATTATTTCTATGTATCGTTTCATGATTACTGTAAATTACTTGTAATCCACATCCACACATAAGGACTGACACAAAATTATAAGCACATAATTTTTCAGTATCAAAGTTACGAACATCTCTTCAAACTACTAAACCGTTGAACTAACATTTTAAATCAAAGTATTAACGCGTCAGCCAATCGTCATAGACGTCTGCCAAGAATGAAAATGGTCCTCGTCAGCGGTCTGTTAAAAAAAAAAAAGACAATATTTACGTCAGCATTGCTAATGGTGCGATCTCTGACCCAATTGACTCATTAAACTATTTTTTTTTATCAGCGCAGCGGGCAGAAACTTTTTATTTTCTGGCGTTAAATTTATCAATTATCAAAATATAATTACTACAGTTGTTATATTTTCAGACAGAGGGAAAATAGCTTAAAAAAAAAAGATTGACGTAACACTTGCATATAATATATCGAATTTTAAAGAATTTAAAAGCAATTTTCATATTTCAGATTTTTGCTTTAGATATGAAAATCCAAAACATTATTCATCCATTAACTTTTGAAAGACTTTATAACTTAATCTGAATTTCCATACGTTATTAAAACTAGAGTGGTCACTATTTGTATATACAACTTTGAAATCACTGTTGTTAAACTTTATAGAGACCAATCAGTGTCACATCGTAATTGGAATTTTGCGATCGCTTATGGAAAGTTTAAAAAGACGTTTCTGTTTAAAATGTCAGCTAAAAATTATTATTTAAAAAATATAATATTAAATTGTTTTTAAAAAGGATAATACATATTATTCCCCGGTGAATTTATAATATTTAAACACCACGAAAATAAGGGACTAAGATTTTTTTTCGTCAGAGATGGGGTGTGGGGCTCTGTCCCCCTGAATCCACCGTATAAGTCAATTTTTAATTTTATTTATCCTGTATTTTAGTTTATTATTCTAAAATCATACATATTTCTGTTGTCAACATACCTTTTTCCATGAATTTACAAAACACACAACAATAAATGAGGTAACCTCCTTCGAAAGGTTTTTGAAGCAGCTTCTGACATAGTACCACCACCACATTTCGTTAAAACATGGTTTTTGATTAAATATTGCTATTAATTAAAAATTAAATCGGCATTGTTTTTATAAATGAAATGCGAGATTTTTCCTCAAATTAGTGTTGCCACAAAAATAAAATAACCGCATTATATAGTGCAGAACAATGATTAAAAAAAAAATAAATAGTAGTACAAAAAAGATAAAATATCAATTCGCCACATAGGTTTACTTTATATTTATGGTTAAAAAGCAAAATTGATATTGAAATGTTTAAAAGAAAATAAAGACACCATCGATCGGTCGAAGCAGTGGTATTTCACGTGTATAATAAAAGGTATGCTTTGTTATATTAAATTTTATTTTAAGTGCATTCAATTTTTTTTTCATGTTTTCCAAGAAGCGGATGGATATCTTGTGAATTGACGAAGTTATGAATTTTTTTCTTCCTAAAATCCTATCCCCCCCCCTTCCTTGAGGCCATTTTTAATGATATCAAAAATCTGTCATACATAAATTTTCGGCCCTTTTCCTAGAAATATTAATAACTTTAAACGGATTTGATACGTATCATAATTAAGAAGTTATGGGTTTTTTTCTGTTTTCACCCCCCCCCCCCTATTTCGATTTTGCCCATTAACGAACTTGACCGAGATTTTATGTCCTTTGATTATATGTTATCAGTTTGGAAGAGATTTGTGCAGAATTATTGAAGTTATCGTGTCCATAAAAAAATGATATAGCTATATAGACAGATAGATAAAGTTTTGAACTGGGGGGGTGGTTTGGGGTTTTAGGGGTTATAATCGGCGTAGATCTGCAAAAATTTTCAGAAATTCCAACATAGGGGAGAATGTAATAGGTAACATTTCTTACGAAATCTACCTAAAAAGAAAAAGGAAAAATGATCATTTCGTTTCTCTCAATAAATAAATATGGACAAAATTATATAATGCCAGGCTTTCACTCTTCAACGGAGTGAAATATTTCACTCTTGTCAAAGGAGTGAGACAGTCACTCTCGACAACGGAGTGAGATATTTCACTCCTTTCTAGAGAGTGGAAAATCCCACTCTTTAAAGAGTGTATTCTTATAAAATTCACTCCAAAAAGAGTGAAAATGCCTCTCACTCTTCCAAAGAGTCAACTTCTCACTCCTCCCAATTTTAGAGTGTAGAGGCCCTTTCAAAGACATGTCCCCTGGAGGGGACAATGGGCATTGGCGGGTTTACAACGTTGCCAGAACGTAAAATAATTGTCGTGACTGTGTGATAGATGTTGTGTTTGTGTGATAATATCATGCAATAGTCTGATTTACGACGGAGGTAGTGCAGAAAATATTATGACTATATATTGTTTAGACCCCACAAAAATAAAACCCCTAAAAATTATTTCATAAAATGTTAATATCAACTATTCAAATTTTATTTTTATTGGGGCAATGAAAAATTAGAAACCTTCAAAGATTCCGGAAAGGCACGAGTAGGAGATAAGATCACCGGATTATGAATGCATGCAGCCCACCTCAGCCAAGACTGAAATACTTTTTGGGGTAGTGGGCATCATTTATTGAGCTAGAATATTTCTATTTGTTTCGCATTACAATTACAATTAAATTATCTTTCAAATTAAAGCCAATGCTTGTGTGCTCATGAAATAGTTATTTAAATAGATAAAATATAATTTGCTATTAATGTATCATAAATGTATACGCTAAACACATGGTACAATGAGTTTTACAAATTGGCCAGTGAATAGTTAGTAGCCAAATTATATTCAAATTAATATTCAAAATACAGGAATTATAGATGAATCCATACAGCTAATAAACGGAAACCTTTTCTGTACAGAATGAAACAGAAAACAGAACACAGAAGAAAAATAAACAAGAGGCATTAAAAGAAAAAAAATTAAATATCTTGTAAAATCACAAATGTTACAATCAGGGTATCTGTTCCAGATCAGCAACGAATTTCCCTGACTTCTCCAGGTTTTCTCCACACCAGTAAAAAAATTACAGGTATTGAGGTTTTGTGATGTCTCAGATAAAAATTTTTAAAATTTGTGAATTTGAGAGTGGAACTTTCGCAACTGACTCTGAAGCACAAACTACTGATTTTTTAAAAAATTTTTTGCAAAACTTTTCTAATTTTTTTATGGGAAGTTTCAAATTTCTATGACTTTATCTCAGAATTTTCCACTTTCCCTGACTTTTTCTCAGAAATGGTAAATTTCCATTATTTTCTCAGGTTTTCCAGCAGGGTTCGTGATTTTTTTTTTATTAAAAAAATAAATCAAAATAATTGGATTTTTTTTTCATTTAAATCAGATTTTTTTTTTTTTTTTAAAACCTCAAACAATATTATTATTTTATATGACTTTTCTTTTAATTTATAAAATAAAAATATACACACACATGCATGATATCAGTATTACCAATATATTATTATTTTTACACAATTTACGGTACTTACGTATTATCACTGCGCCAGGCATGGAGCCAATATTACTAATTATAGTAAACCTTATATATTTTTTTCTTGCTACATTGTACATGCCTGGGAATAATCTATAATATTATTCATTCTTATTTACTATGCTATTTACCATTTATTAATTTTACTAAAATAGTCTTATTTACTATTTTTAACAATGTTATAAATTTAATATACATACATTACATTTTATTTATTTTATATTAATTACCATTTTTAACTATGTTATTTGATAATGTTAAATTACTGAGTTTGAAAACATGATTGGCAACGATAAACAAGATTGGTACTTGACAACCATTTTTGGCGATCAATCTCTTGGCACGGATAATACGTAAGTACCCAATTTACATAAATGATTAAAAGGTAACATTTTAGGCTATCAAAATATTTTATTACACAAAATGCAAGGAAAACTACAAATCATATGTCACAAATCAATTTAACCTTAACTACTTTAGTTAAAACAAAAATAACTGCAGCACACATAAAATTTTTAAAACAATTTTGGAAGCAAATAAAGATGTTAACTTTTGTTGTTTGTTAAAGTGCTGGTACAGAAAAGCAAGTTTAGCAGCTTGATGATGAAGCTATTGCAGTTAAAAGCTGGTTGATAATAAATTCTATAATTTTTTTAGAATCATCCTTTTCGATAACTGTAAAAGGTGCATTCCACCATTCTAAACGACTGAGTTATTTCACTATTATTAGATTCAAACAAGAATTCAGCGAATGGTTCAGATTTTGCTTTAAACTTTAATAGGCATCTCTAAAGTAGAGTATTCTCTTTAGCAAACAATAATGCTGACATTTTCTCAGAACTAAAATACAGAGATTTTCTAAATACTAAATAATAGAAAAGTAAATATTCCTATATTTAATATATTCTTACTTGGGTTTCCTTACTGTTGCAAGTTTATTTTGCAATTTGACTAAGCATTTTTTCTAAACTTTACATTGTAAATACTTTACTTTTTGACAAAGATTAAGCTTTATCTTTCAAAAAATTGTTTGATTATCTGAATTATATAAAACTAAATTATATTAAAGTACATGATTATTATGTTTGTTTACATCTTGAATTTATCTAAAAATAATTAAAATAAAAAAACTGATTTAAATAAATGATTTAAAAAAATCAATTGATTTAAATCATGATTAAAACCAAGCTGATTTAAATCAACGAACCCTGTTTTCCAGGTGACTATAGACACACTATCTAACGTGATTATAATGTGTTACTAGATGAACACAGCCATTTTACTAAAATATCAAGAAGAATATCTATTTAGTGTTGTTAGTCATAGCCATTTGGATCATAAAATTCCCAGATAATCACTGTATGATTATAATTAATATTAAAATACTAAAGCATTACTTTGTTATTACATATAGTATTATTGTTTTGTAAAGTAATTTCGCGCTTCCGTTTGAAACAGTGGTTAGGGTGCTGGCCATAAGTCAAATAGTGCATCAAGGTACGAATCCCGGATCAGACTTGGATGTTCGTAGTGGTTGAATTCCACTAAAGTCCTGGTCTGTTTAGTTCTTGCATAAAAAAAAATTATCACAGTACCCCAAACAAATCACATACCAAATAACACTATGAATTGCATCTTTTTTATCACTAAATTTAGTTACAAAGAATATAATTACGGTTTAAGTAAATATATATATATATTTTTAATAAATCATTTTTAGAATATTTTGTCTCCTTAAAGCACCTCAAATACTTGCTAACTTTCTTCATTGTTCATCGATACACACACACAAAAAAAAAAGACGGATGTTTCTTAATCAAGAAAAATATAATATAACCACGGACGAAAATATACAATAATCTCTTCCAACTTCCCCACGATTCCGAAAAGCGTTCTTTATATTTAGAAATCTCAGAAATCAATATATTTTCGATATTTAAAGGAAACATTTATAAAAATAGAGTTTTCTTTGCTTCACTGATTTCCTGAAACCTTTCCGAGTAAATTTTATAGCGTATTAATCAGTTTTCTCAATCCGAAATATAGGTTTTTCGGATGCTATCAATTCTCAAGTAAACATTTTTTTGTTACACTGAAAAAAAAAAAAAAAAATTGTTGATTTTACAGTATAATACTGGCATCCCAGCTGTCAGTATTATACCGTAAAATTAACAGTATTAAACAGTAAAATGATCAGTAATATGCTGCCGCGCACTGTAAAATTAACAATTTTTTTGCAGTGTATGTTTAAAAAAAAAAAAAAAAAAAAAAAAAAAAAAAAGATAAATTAGCAGCATTGACATTAATATTAAAATTATTATTATTCTGTTACTCTTGCATATGTAAATTCAATTACGCAGCTGAAAATGTTTAATTGAGAATTGATATCATCCTGAAAACCGATATTCCGGTTTGAGAAAACGGATGAATACACTGTTAAAACTACTCGGAAACGTTTCCGAAAATGAGTGACAGCAGAAGAAACCTCGTTTTTACAAATTATTCTTTAAATAACAAAAATATATGGCTTTCTGGGAGTTTCTAATGATAAAAAACGCTTTTCGAAATCGTGTGTAACACGGAAGAGGTTATTGTATATTTTCAACACATAAATAAGATACCATATGAAAGGATTTTGAACAGGCTTCTGACATAGCACACTTAGCATTTCGTTAAAACATGTTTTTTGATTAAAAACTGCAGTTAATTAAAAATTAAATCGACATTTATGAATGCTCAACAATGATTATATATATATAAAAAAAAAAAATAGTACAGCTGTGGCATACGTAATAAGAGTACATTATTTACGTAATACATAATGTGTAGAATACATAATAAGTCCAACAAATATAAAGTGTGACACCTGCGTGCGGGTTTATTTTATATTTCTGATTAAAAATGAAAATTGAAATGTGTAGAAGAAAAAAACACCATCCATCGATCGAAGCAAAATTGCAGTTAATTAAATTTTAAATCAGCATTGTTTTCTTAAATGAAATGAAGGGTTTTCTCAGTTTTTCCCGAAGCGAGTAACATTATCTTCTAATGTAGTTAAAATACGACTGTTAATTTTTTTTTCTCGCTCGTGCCTTTTGCTATCTTGGATCAGTTTTTACTGTAACTTTGATGGAATAAATGAGATGCTATTTTGGCTTGATTAATGTTGTTTGTAGAAATTTGTATCCTTAATTTTTCTTTAAAAGTTTAAACCTGCATCTAAAAAAATATTAGATATTGCTAAAAAATATTAGATTGCAGTGCGAAATCCTCACACGGATCCACTGGTTATTATATATTTTCGTTCGCGGTTATATTATATTTTCGTATTAAGAAACGTTAGTCTTTTTTTACAGTGTGTCTTGGTAATTGACTAATGTTCTTTTTGCAGCGGTGGATTATTTTGCTATGCCTTTTGTGTAACAAGGGGTAAGCAGTGTAATTTTTTTCATACATGTGAACCTATCTTCAAGCAGGACACGATTGCAACAAAAAGTGCATTAAATACGTAATGTCTTAAATGACAATTCATTTAATTTTAGTATTAATTTTCATAATTATTAAACCTCTTCCTTGTATTTTAACAGGACATCAGTCAAACTTTCCAAACTAAAGGGTTATAATTTCAAATACTATAAATATTATTCAAATAATAAATTTCACAAATGAAAATGCACTTAAATTATTTTCTATCTGTCCTTGTCAGTGGCGTAGGAATTGAAAAATAAAGGGAAGGGCTCAAATATTCATTTTCAAAACTATTTAACAATTAGGATTATCAATAATCGTTAAAATACTTTTGAAAACATTTAATCGTCCAAACTAATTATTAATGCCCATTATCACAAAATCAGTATTTTAATTACTTTAGAACAGATAATTTAAGATACTGAATCCTAGAAAACGGCGACTATTAAATTTAAGAGTCATTCAGAGGTCACAGACCTTGATATAATGAAAAGTTGTTACAAAAAATAAACCTTCATTGCAAGTAAAGTAATGGTATTTTGCGTTATAAAAGGTAGATATTTCTTCCCATCTATAGAATGGCACTAAACTCAAACATATATTAACAGTTATTTATACAATAAAATGAAATATAAGCTGTACGTATTATTGTTATTTTCTTTTCGTAACATAGAAAGTATTACAAACAAAAAACAAATTTAAACTAGCAATAAAGGTATATGTTCATTGAATAAACAACAGCAAAAGAAAAAAGAAATGGAAGACAGTTTTCTAAAGGTGTAAATCCAAGTATATCTGACGAACTTATGCGAAGTTTAGTGATTAATTTTTCAAAACAGGCATTTTTATGGATGGTTTGTCTGTTTAAGATTTTTTTCCCCTTCTTGCGAAATAAAAAAAAAATCTCCATGCTAAATATATATACGTCAAATTGATATTTGCTCCAGAAATATATCTGAAATTATCAAAAACTCTTTTAAAATATCTTATCAAATTATTCTGTTCCAAAAAGAACCTAATAGAAACTTCTTTTCCTTTTAAAGTCTTAAAAAATCACTCTGGAAAGACACTTTAAACAACTTCATTTACATGAATTTCAGGAGGTCCCACCAGTGGCTGAGATGTTCTGCTCTCAAAGCTGGTAGACGGGAACTGATGGCTTCAAACCCCTGTCGCGCTCCTCGATTTAACCGTTCGGAGTTTTCCGTGGTTTTCTTCGAACCTTACTGTAAATACGGGTTAGGATCCCTTAGAAAGACCCCCACGGAGGGCACTCCCCCTAGAGCCTATATCCCAAGAGTAGATAATCGGCCGTCATAAATCAACCAACCAACCAACCATGACTTTCAGATGCTTATAACATAAGCTCACCTCTGATTCGATGTTCTCTTTTGCAGAGCAATTCAAAAACAAACTTCAAGGATTTGAGTAGATAAAATGTCTGATTATTAAATTAAAATTTTCTTGCCCCCCCCCCCCCCCCCTCTTCTCTTATATACTTCCAACATTTTTTTTTGCATTTTTGCATCAATTCAAAGAATATCCAAAATTGCTTTAAAAAGGGTGGAATTTCTCCTTTAGGAGGAACTTTTTCATGTCTGATGAAAGTAATAAAACTGCTGGTTGACAGATTGAAATATACAGATTTGTTTTTGAAAGAAGAAATATCAAACTTTGATGAGAAAATTAGATCATTTGGAACAACTCATGTGACTTTAAAAATTGTCTTCGTTTTAATGGGGAGAGTTTGAACTCCACGAGCCCTTACTTTTCCTATGCCACTGGATCACGGAGAGACGGGAAAGCAGGCTGACAAATATACGCCCCCCCCCCCTCCACCACCACCACTACCATACTTTTTATTTACATAGTAATAAAGTTTACTCGATACAACCGGGAAAAAAAAACTCCTAAAAAAGTCAAAATATAAGAAAATTAAAGCTGGATAAAGTTAAAACATAAAAAAAAAAAAAAAAAAAGCAAGAAGAATTATAACACTTTTTTTTTTTTTTTTTTTTTTCAGGCTCTTAAAAAGAACCAGCAATAAACAGCACTTATGATAATATATTTAACACAATGAAAAAAAAGTAGCAACAGTTATGTATAAAAATGAGAAATAAAGAATATATAAATAAATGTATTTATATAAATGAAAATTTTCAATTGTCGATCCTAGATGTAATCAAAAAACACATTTGATATCAATGAAATTTTAGATTATGCGTTTTTGAACAGTTACTAAAAAATATAAGTTAATACATGTAAAAAAAAAAAAAAAAATCTAAATGGGCTGATAAAAACCTGTATTCTTTGTAAAATCAAAAACCACTGTAGTGAAGTGCTTCAACCCTGAGATTTATCCAATGAGGTTGTGAAGCGTTTAAAAAAATGAACAGATGACGGAGTCCCAGCAAATGGTTTAACATCTGATAGAAAACACCTTGAAATTTAAAAGATTCTCATCTACTTTTTTAAGGTGGAACGGATATGATGTGTATGAGTCATCGCTTTAGTTGGCGCCAAAATTCCATTCGCGATTAAAGAATTTTTCTTATATGTAACATTTTTTTTTGTTCCCAAACAATACCCATGGAACGAGGGAGAGGGGTCGTTCAGAATTGATCTCAGGTATGACTTCCGGTAACATGCAAAAGTTTTTTATTCCTCCCAACTACAGTATTATCCCTCTCAACGGTTGTCGAGTGAAAAATTTGGGTTACCTATGTCCAAAAACACAATCATTATAACTAAAAGAGCAATTACCTATGAAAATGCTGTTTTCAAAAAGTAAGAATTATTATTTTTTTTTTGAAAAAGTGGTATCACTTTCTACTTATAATAAAACTATTTATCTTCTGATATTGTTTTAAAAAAGTTAATTTTAATACTTTTTTCTCCAAAAGCAACCATCTATGACTAATGCTACTATAACGGGGGAGCCAGCAGAGGCAAAACTCTCCATCAATAAAACCTGAATTATGAAATAATCATTATTTTTGTTTTAAAGGTAGATGAGAAATAAAACTTGATTTTCTCCCCCCCATCCTCTTCCTCGATAGGGTCCCCCCCTTTTTTCCCCTGAAATATATTGATTGTTTTAATATAATTTAGGTTGCATATGTACTGGCTTTCTAATGACAGGACTCTTACAAATTTGAAAAAATCTGATAATCAGCAAAAAAATCTAGTCACCAGTTAAAAATTTTCACCCCCCCCCTTTCCGCTGTTAGTATTTTACCATTTTTTAAACTCAAGTCTAAGAGTGGTAAACCACTCCTGAAAAAAAGATGAAAAGAAACTATAATGTAAAAAAGAAAAAAATATACACTCTTTCCCCTATTACATAAATGTTCTTTTTTTCAGTAAATAATTGATACTGTTGATTCCATATAAAGTCCTGCATCGAGTAACCAGATTTTACTCAACCCGACCTGGTCAGCGGTTTGGTACGAGTTAGACCCTTCTGCATCGGCTTATCTAACCCGATTTTACCCCTGCCAGACTGGGGCTAATTTTTTTTCATTGCAGATCGGGTTGAGTTTTGATTTTTGCGGGTACTGTGACGAAGTCCGAAAAGTCAAGGTACCTTTAGCAAGTCATAGTATCTTTATTAAACTACTATTTATTATATTGCTAAAAATTATTAGACTGCAGTGCAAAATTCTCGCATGGGTCCACTAGTATACATTATTTCTACTGTTAACACCCCTTTTTCTATGCATTTACAAAAAGCAGAACAATGAATGATGTATCATTCGAAAGATTTTGAAACCGGCTTCTGACATAATACACTTACATTTCATTAAAATATGTTTTTTGATTAAAAATGGAAGTTAATTAAAAATTAAATCAGCATTGTTTTCACAAATGAAATTAAATGAAAGGTTTTTCTCAAACCAGTGTTGCCACAAAAATAAAATGTCGCATTATATCGCGCTCAACAATGATTATATAAAAAAAATAGTACAGAAACGATAAATTGGGAAGTCTCCGAACGTGTATATTTTATAGTTATGATTAAAAAGCAAAATTGTTTAGAAGAAAAAGACACTATCGATCGATCGATCGAATGAGTGGAATTTCACGTGTAGCCTAAAATGTTATATTAAATTGTATTTTTTATTTATTCAATTTATTTTTCTTTGTCCCGTGCTTTAATCCTAGCACGGGTTCACTGGTATTGAAAATTTCTAATCTGAAATAGCCAGACTCCTTGGAAATTCTAAGGAGTATACGTATCTTGGTAATATTTTCTAAAATTAAGTTTTGGTATTATTTTTAACTAAAAGACTATAGCAAAAAAAAAAAAAGAAATTCAATGTTGTGTTAACTAATTAATTAATTAATTTCTTCCCCCTAATTGATCTATTCAGGAAGTTAGGTTACCTTTCCAAGAAGTGAATATAACGTCTTCTTTGAATAGTGATGAAATTCAGGTGCTGTAATTTATGCTTATGAGCGTTTCCTAGATATTCATTAATTATAGCTAAACCTGTTTGATGAGTTTATCATTCATTGGAATGTTTATAGTTGCGCAAATGTGCTACATATATATGCAGCATTTTTAGATATCAGGATGCTATTGATTTCAGTAATCAGCCGTACTTTACTGATTTTTTTTCGTTTTTTTTTATTGTTTTAACTTAAAATGATTTTTATATATACAGATAGAATCGTGTAGTGTAATTGGTTTTTAACTCATTTCCTGATATGCTAGATTTATATATATATATAAAAAAAATGTACAAAAGTGTTTCCGACTACAATAAAACATTTTAATAGATTTAGAACTTAATTACAAATTAATAATTTTCAGACATTTTTCTGTTAGCCCACCACAGGTAATAAATCGCCAAAATATTCTTTATGGTTACAATTGTATACGAGTCACAACAACAATGGATTTAATTATGCGTCAAATCATGCTCGCCAAAAAAGGTCAACTGGCTGTGAAGCTGCAACAACGAAATATTTTAAACGCTAAAAAGTAAGAAAAAAAAAGTGTAATATATTTAAAAAAAAATAAGCTTTAAACAATTAATAGTTTCATATTAATTAAATTATGATTTTACATTGAGAAATCAATTTAGAAATCCTAAGAAGAATGTTTAAATAATGCTTTTATTTTTCTTCCCTGTTATATCTTTAAAAAGAAACAGAGAAAAAATTATAATTTTTTTTAAACTAAATTCAATAGCTTGTGTTTTCTACCAAGTGTGAAAAAAAGAAAAAGCAGTGAATTTTCCATAATTGGGTTCGGTGCTCTCGCCAAATTAACATATTATAACGGAATTTTTTTTTTGGAAAAATCATGAATTGCAGTCATAAAATGAGCCGTGATTGAACACTGAATGATTATAAAAGAATGTATTACTATTATTTTTTTTATATTTATTTATTTCAATGTTTAGAATAATAATGGGAAATTCAAAAAATGTTAATGTTAAATTTTTAATAATTTTTCATCCCTGTGTTCGAATAGTGCAGGAAATACACAAAATGCTTTAATTTAGTGCTGTTGCATTAAAATTGTGTTTTTGAGTCGTCTATTGTGTCTATTTCTCGAAATAACTGGCATCTTCTCACATGAATTCTGATTCCACATGATTTCTGGGAAAAGATCATAGTTGTCTGGAGACCATTAATATTAACTAGAGAATCATATTTTCAGAGGTTCAAATGCCTGTTTTGGAGGAAACATTTTAATATTTCAGTTAATTTATGTTGTAGGCTGAATAGGTTTTTATCATTTTTTCTCTTGTCTTTCAAAAGTCTTCTTTCTTTTGTTTTCAAAACAGAAACCTAATTTTTCCTAGAAAATCTGTATATAAAAAAGGATAAATTACTAAAAATACAAAAGGTTTTTATTTGATTTCGAAACATTTTCTTTAACGAATCTGTTACTTTGAGCGTGTGTGGTTGGGACTAAGAAAACGATAATTTTTACTTATTAATGGTTAAAACAACTTTAAATTTTTAAAAGGTCGATTTTAAAATTTCAATAAAATTGCCGTGTCTTAAAAATATCGAAAGAAAAAAAAAATAAAAGAACGAAAAATCGTACGTCAAGCATACGTTATATAACACTTTCAAATACAGTAGGACTCCAATTATCCGAACTCCGACTATCCGAATTGCTGATTATCCGAATCGCTTTCAGAATTTCAGAAAAAAAAAATTAAGACGGAAACGCACTGCGATTTGCAAAATAATTATTCTGTCTACGTGCGCTATATTGTATTTCCCTCCGCGAATCGAGTGTAGGCGCAGAGCGAAAATTATTGGGATGATCAGTCACCGTCTCATAGTGCAGTTCGATTACTGGCTGTCGTCCGTCGTCAGGTGACCGGCCCGGCCCACCTGGGTTTCAAATTCTAAATGACGATGAAGTTATTGAAAGTGTGAGAGATGAAAGTGTCGAGGAACAAGATGACCTTAATGTCGAAGTTGAAGCAGACACGGGACCATGAGCTAGTAAAGCATTTGCCGGTCTTGAAACTGCGTTGAAGGGGATGGAGCGTCAGCCTGAGTGTGACCACATGCAAATTCTCACTGTCAAGCGGATGCGTGACTTGTCTGCCCGAAAACGAATGAAGACTGTCAATCAGCTTACTTTCATCGAGATGTTCAGCAAGCAATGTGATTTTCATTTAGAGTACGATACGTACATACTGTAACAGCACTTGTAAGTACGCTTAACATGCAAAAGTGTTGCATTTTCATTTAATTAATTAAAAGATCTTTTTCTTTAAAAATAGTTTTTTTCTCCCATTTTCAACATACATACAGTAATTAATGAAAATAGACCCTTTTTTCGAAAAAAATCCAATTTTCCGAATTTTTGATTATCCGAATGGGGTCCGGTCCCAATTGGTTCGGATAATTGGAGTTCTACTGTACTTCGAAAATAATTTTACAAATATTTAGCACGCATAACATATTTAAAAACCAAATTTCAGGAATTGCCAACAATATTCGGAAAAATATCCCAAATACTTTTGTGCAGCCCTGTATATGATCTATATTTTGAATTATAATCGATTTTGATACTGAATTTGGATCTTTTTCTTCGAAATAAAGAAAAATCCCCCCCCCCCCCCCCCCTTGCAAAAGTTACTTGTAAAAATTATATTTTTGAAAAAGCTTGCATTGTCGCATATCTGAAGATTTTATCTGAAGAGCTTAGCTTATAAATCTTATCGTTTTATAAGTGTGTTCGTTTTACAGAACATAACTAGATAGAATCAAGCAAAAACAAATACATACATAAAATAATTGAAAAAAAAAATGTTGGTTGTTTAAATAATATTTAGTTTCAATTGAAAATATCAGGTAATTATGAATGCGAAAACGTAATAAATGTTATGAAATTTAAACAAGTATAAAAATAAATAGGGATAAATGGGTTGAGGACAAAAGAAAGGTTATGTTGTGAAAGAAATACTGCTTTTGTCCATATAGGAATCAGCCGCTTAGTTGAATCAAAGTGTGGCATAAATGTGATTCATTCAAGCGGCTCCCATAGCATCTGAAACTCTACAGATTATTTTGATATAAAACGAATAATAACATACATTACCACAATAATCAAGTGACTATCTTTGAAGTAGAAAGTACAACGAAAGTTTACGCTTTAGATAACGAAAGTCAGTTGTTTTACATAAAGCGCACATCTTCCAGTTCCACTATTCAGACAAAAATGAATCAATTCTCACTATTTCTAGAAAGAATTACTGCGACAAAAAATGAGTAAAAATTCTATAACGATTATGAAATAGCACTATTCAAAACTTTTGTAATAAAATAAACAGATTTTTTCTGTCAAAGAATATTTGGAAGTTGCATTGTAATTATTCATTGTCATCATCAGATTTTTTTTTCTAACGAAGATGTTTTAAGAAAATCGTCTTGAATATTTTTTTCATGGCTAAATCACCCGCAGATAATCCATCAATCCAGTTACATTATTCAGTCAACAATCGATCAATTCACAATTTTTCAAAGAAGAATAAATCCAAAAGGAATAACATTTCCACAATGATCATGAAATAGTGTAACTGAAAATTTCCGTAACTTAAAACCTTCCTTGAAAACTTTCGTTTTAAGACAAAATCGCCAAGTGATACCATCAATCCAGTTTTCTTAATCAGTCAAAAAATCGATCCATTTACACTTTTACTAGGAAAAATAAACGGAATAAAAATTTCACGACGATCATGAAGCAATGCCTTTACACATTTCTGCAACTTAGCAAATGATTTTTTTAAATAAAATAAACAGAATCTTACGGCCAAATCAATATTTGAAAGCTACTTCCTAATTACTCATTGTTATCATCATATTTTTCCTAATGAAATTGTTTCGGAAACCTTCTGTGAACACTTTCTTGCTAAGGCTTTTCTCAGAAGCGATGATGTATCATCTCATTTTCTCTCTAATGAAGCTTAAAAATGACAAAAAAGTTCACTTTTTTACAGAAAACACAACAATGATAGAAGTACTGTTATAGGTCAAGTATCAGATGCAATTGAGATTTAAAAAAAAATCACAGCTTGCTACTTTCGCGCTACACCTTGTTGTAAAGTTTTCAAGTAAAACCGTTCTGTTCCAACCACTTCGAGAACAATAGAGCAATAGAACAAGATCCCTAATATGGGTGAAAAGTAAGCAAATAAAGATAAAACAAAACGAATATGTTCCATAATCAAGAGAATCATCCAAGCGGAGCGGCTTACAACGAACATACAGAGATCGCGAACAGCAGCATCAGTTTCCCACCCCCTTTATCAAATTACCCCACCTTATTCTTTAACTTGGAACAAATGAATGAATTGCGTTCGACAATTAGTACTAAACTGTTAGAATATGAATGAAGAAGGGGATGGTAAATGATGTTCAAAGTTTTTAAGACCGGAAGTTGAGCGGAATTATTGCATGCAATCTGGGAAAGACGGATGTTACGTGTAGCAATCGTGTTGAAACACGAGTTACTTAGAGAAGAAGTTTCTTCAAAAGATATGCCGACTGAAAATTCCAAATAAGTTTTGAAGCTTGGAATCTTTCTTAAATATATGACAACCATTTGGTTATTTTTGAAAGAAAAGTCTTCAGAATTTTAATTATTTATTTATTTATATATTTTTTGAAAAGGCATATTAAGGAATTTCAAAATTATATACACAATAAACCATTTAGAGCCCTGTCTAAAATGGATTTTTTTTTTTTTTTTTTTTTTTTTTTTTTTTTTTTTTATTCCTAGCGATTTTGTTTTTACAGGTTTTGCTGTGTATTAAAGTTATCCGCATGAAATTTGCTGCCCCCTAAATAAACCTCTATTGACAGATAAAATAATGAACAAAATACCAAATTTCACTAGACCAAAAGATGAATCTTAGATGCTGTGATTTTACAGATTGTGATTGAATTATTGATATTATCAGGTGGAAAACTCTATGAGGACAGACAACAACATACGGGACCTTCTCAAGAATACCATTTTTTCATATATGCTTAGTTTTATTAATCAAGGAAATTCTTCCTTGCACAGTCTTTTAACACCTTGATTGCTACGGTACACAAATGTGTGTGCTAGCAATATTTTTCAGGGGTGTTGATTGTTGCCACTGGGCTACTTTTTTTATAAATTCAGTTTTCTTCATTGCCACCAGTTTTTTGGAGGGGAGAGAGAGAGAGATTTGCCGAGGTGCCAGCGGCCTACTGCCACGCATCCCGCATAGGTTCCACACCAGTAGATTTTTTTTTTTTTTAATGGGGTGGGGGATACTAAAATGGAAAAATGAGCTCATGGAATTTTATATAATTTAGGAAGTTTACAGACAGCGTTACAACAATACAACAATAGGATATTTTTATAGTATTTTCAAAAATATTCATTATAAATATAATTCATTATAATATTAAAATATTTCAAGTATATTTTATATAATTTTCGTTTTTTAAGTTTTTTTTAATGATCATATATATATACAGGGTGATTTTTTTTAAAGTTGTGAAAGTAAAACCCTATAACGAAAGAACCACTGATCCAAATTACCGGAAATTTCACCAGTATGCTCCCAAAGCAATGGGAATTTTTTAGGCATGGTTAAAAAAAACTTAAAATCACACCGACAGATGGCGCTGTATATGCAGTAAAGTCGGGAGAGGAGCTTGTGCAAGACACACGCACAGTGGATACTCTTCACTCTGTTGTGGAACATGCGGTTTCACGTTTCCAACTCGTAGCTGAAAACATTGGACAGCACACTGAAAATCGCATGCGTTAGTTGCGCAGTTCTGTACGAATGTTTTAATCCATATTTTTATTTCGTTCTGTTTCTGCAGGTGTTTGCAGTTCCTTTTCCAATTACTGCATGCTGTATGTTTTTGATATACAGAAAGCAGTAATTGGGAAAAAGAACTGCAAACACCTGCAGAAACAGAACGAAATAAAAATATGGATTAAAACATTCGTACAGAACTGCGCAACTAACGCATGCGATTTTCAGTGTGCTGTCCAATGTTTTCAGCTACGAGTTGGAAACGTGAAACCGCATGTTCCACAACAGAGTGAAGAGTATCCACTGTGCGTGTGTCTTGCACAAGCTCCTCTCCCGACTTTACTGCATATACAGCGCCATCTGTCGGTGTGATTTTAAGTTTTTTTTAACCATGCCTAAAAAATTCCCATTGCTTTGGGAGCATACTGGTGAAATTTCCGGTAATTTGGATCAGTGGTTCTTTCGTTATAGGGTTTTACTTTCACAACTTTAAAAAAAATCACCCTGTATATATATATATAGTAACAGATAACAAGGAAGATAGTCTATAAGGAGAACAAGAAATTAAATAAGGTGGAAACAAGGCCATTTCAAAAAAGTGCTGCCAAACAAGCAATCTGAATTAAAAGAAAAAAAAAGTAGCACACTGTCAACATTGTGTGTGTAGTCAGTATTTTCATTGAAGGCAATTTATTTCTATGAAACGGGACTGTTGATAATTTATTACTATGTATTAAAAAAAAAAGTTCCGTGATCCCTCCCCACCACAAGACATGTTTAGTGATTTCAGTTTGGCGTTCAACGTGTAGAAATAACTAAAATATGATATTTTCGAATTAAAAATGCATAAAATTAACACTTTGTATAAAATTAACAAACATTGCCGCAATTGGGAATTTTTAACCGACTTGATAAACACCGCTTTGTAAATGTCTGCCAAAAAAGCCAGTTCGTCACAGTCTGTGGCGGTTAACGTGTTAAGGATGACCCATAATGACGCGGAAGACCCATAACATTCTTTTTGCAAAAAGTGACGAAAATGCCAATTTTCCAAAATGAATTCAGGCATCCGTAGTATATTTTTTTCATTTATACTATAACGTTTTTCGTAGTGCAGTAAAGCACCGTTTATACGTTTGTCATTTATACATCGTTTCAGTGCGGTCCCGATTCATCTCTATGTATTTTAATGTTGTAACGTTTCGTTTATATGACGCATAACTTCTGTTATACGTCATATCGTAACCGATTTTCTCAGAATTCCCCCCCTCCCCAGCATCGTTTTTTTTTCTGCTAGCAATATTTGGGGAAAGATGAAGGACAAAGAACATGTGTGACTTCTACCGTGGTTATTTCATGTTCGCGGAAGCTGTGGAGGGGGTGGGACAAAAATAATTGATAGTGAGTGGTCCGCTCATGAGACAAGTTTGAGATTACTAAACGTCGCTTCATTTCCTGATTTCATTGCAATTTAGATCACGTTTGAGCGCGATTTCTATTTTTTCTTGAACACTTAAACGTACTTCTAAAATGCCTCGAATACGAAAGGCACTATCACTAAAAGAGAAAATTGAAAGTTTGAAAGACTGTCATACGAACGTCAGACGACGATTAAAAATTATTTTAATTAAAGTCTGCTTATACGTTCGATAACGGAATAAAAAAAAAAGTGCAACTGATATAAGGATATATTCTGACTTTTATTTTTCAATTTTAGAAATTGTTATTTAATTTTTTTTTTTCAGTGTTTTAACTTTTTTGTCAAAGATTTTACACTTTAGGCGACTACAATTACGATTGTACGAGTACGTCTTTCTTTGTTATACGTCGTTTCAGAACGGACCCCTGAAAGACGTATAATCGGTGCTTTACTGTATATACTGCCGCAAGATTAATTAAAAATACGCAAATGCTTTTTTATTGTATCCATTTCCCTTTAAATGATTCAGCGTTATAATCTTTAAAATTTATATTTTTTTTCAAAATAAGAGTATGTTCAATGGGAGAAGACTTCAACGCATACTGTTCGAAGGACTCGCTACTTTTTATGAACGATGTTTAAGATGTATTTAAAAATAAAAATGTTCAGTAACATAGTTATTTTTACTGCATTTTAAAACATGTCATGATATTTCATTTATTCATTTTTCTAACTAATTAATTTTTAGAAATTTTCATCCTTACAATTATAGAGGCACACTTATAAGAAAATTCATTAAAAAATATATATATTCCAAATTGTATCACAAAAAATGAATTTTTTGTTGATGAATTCATTTTTCTTCATAAAATCATGTGAAACCGTTAATATGTCAAAAAGATATTATAAAACATTTTAAAAAAATGTCCAAAGGGTACCGAGTCTCCTTAAAAACAAAAACAGATATGACAGTTTAAAACTTTTTTTGAAATTTCATATAAAATGTAACATTTTTGAGTGATTTTGATCACAAATTCCCTTTAAAGAAATAGAAAACTAGAAATCTTCCCAAAATATGTAAGTCTCGAATTCATTTTCACATCTACAGGATTTGCTTTCCAATAAAAGAGTAGCTAAGTATCAGAAGTTTATGCAACCATAACAAAGAATTTATTTTTAAAATTTTTTTACTTTTAAGTATAAATTGAAATTTTAATAATGTGTATTTTCAATTCTTAGAACATAAACTAGTACATTGTCGCCATCACAAAACTTTCTTCCATATAAAATCATGCAGCAAAAATTAAATGGTAATCTATTCGTTCTTGAGATAAAGCTTTAGCGGAAATTGTGAAAAACAGAGCATAGAAACGACACCTGGTAGGCGGTATACACCCAAAACTAATAAGAAGCTATTTATCGTCAAGGTCTAACAGAATATGGAATTTGCTGAAATTCCTTGTATTAGTTCTTGAGATATAGTTATCGCGGAAATCATGAAAAATGTAGCATAGCAGCGCCCCCTGTTGGTCGATTAACGTCAAAATCTAATGTATAAGCACCAATTTATGTCAAGGTCTAACTGAATCTGAAGTTTGATTAAGTTCCATGCACTAATTTTTATTTTAAGATAAAGCGTCCACAAAATTTGTGTTACACACAGACAGACAGACACATAGACATGCATTTTCTAAAAGCGGTCAAATCACGTTTAGGGCCTACTGAAACATAAATTCGTCAAAAACCGGAAGTCGAAAGTTTTCACGAATCCAATACTTTCTTATTGTAAAGGTAGAAGGGAAAAAAAAGAGAATGTTTGACAGAAAACTTTTCATTATTAAGCATTAGATGTCTTTTGTTTATATCCCAGTCTAAAAAGCACTTTAATGAGAAATTTACGATCCTTGAATATACTAAGACGAAACGGTCACAATAGAAACTTTCGAATATCTGGAGAAATTCAGAATAAAGGAAATTACTAACATATCCTCATTTTTGGTAGCAATTGTGTTTTATTATAAACAGTATAAAAAGTTACCGATATTTTCGCGCTCTCTTGGATTTAGAAAATTTCTTGTTTACAATCAATAACGCTAGACTACAGAAGCGGTTTAACTTAAATATAGATACAGAGGGGCCCAAACCCTATCTACCAAGATTAACAATCAATTACTCAGTTACTAATAATAATTATTCGGAAATTCGGAGCATAGAGACACTTTGTTTAATGTTTTTTTTTTTTTTTTTTTGTATTACATAGCAGGATTGATAAAATGTTTTTTTTTTTTTTTTTTTTTTAAATTCCAGTTAGCATATTTGGTCCTTACATACAATAACCAACGAAGTTGTAAAGGTTATTGCCAGGACTTTATCAATATTTTCCAGCTCCTTGATGTGGATTACCTTCCTCCGTGGTGACGATCATCCAGAACAAAGATCTCATGATGAATTTGTTCACTAGGATGTTTATAACGTTAAACTAAATTATTTCATTGAAAAAAATGGGTTCTCAAAATTGAGTAAGAAGTACTTAATTTTAAATACTCTAAGATTAAATCTAAATTTAATCAATTTACAATATTACAATTATAACAATTATTATCAAAAACAACAACATCCTCAAAATAGCTCCGATCCAAATCTTCTCAAAATTTAGAAGCACGGTACTCATTTTTAACTCCATGTGTTCAAATATGAACTCTGTTCAATAATCAATATTATTTTTTCTTATTTTATGTAAGCAGCAGTACCTTGTATAAATATTAAATTATGCACAATATGTTAAAATTTTAAAGTACTTCAAAATAATGCTCTGGGTAAAAAAAATATGAAGTAAAACAAGACGGCGTCCAAGATGGCCGATTACTAACATATGGGAAAACAAAATTTAGGCAAAAACCTGGGCTAAAAGACATTTAATCAAAACTTTCAATCATTTTCAAAATTAAAATAAATAGAAAACAAATATTTTTCTTGTCAAGGAGGCTCTGCCCCGAACAGTGATTATTACAGGATTAAAGTAAAAATGTACTGATTTTTATTTCCCGCTCAAAATTATTAACAAGAAACATTTAATTTTATTTATTTAGGAAAAAAAGTAAAATTATTATCAAGATACTCAAATCAAATATATTTATAAAAAGAGCATTGTTTTGAAGTACTTTTAAATACTATGTATAATTTAATATTTATACTAATTTAAATATTTACAGAAGGCACTATTAATTTAATTATTTATTAATTAGATATCATTAATATTTTGTACATAAATTTGTGTTACAGCTGATTACATAAAATAAGAAAAAAAAATGTAGTGAATATTTAACAGAGAGTACTTCCTTTCAAAGTTGCCGGCGAAATTTTGAAAATACCATTATTTTAATTTTCTTTCCACAAACAAATCCACATCACTCACACTTAGCACACAGACCGAATTAACCGCGTATGAATATACAAAGCACTCAACAACAAAGCAATGTAATTTTACGCATTATAAAGGAGTCGCAAGATATAGTTTCTTCCAAGGAATAAAAATGTAATATTATTATCTCATTCCCATGATATATTGTATTGTTTTCCTATTAATGAACATTTTTTTTATGTCGCCATGAATGAAATAAATCATTACAAAGTACAAAATTATCGTTTCGTTTGATATTCATAACATGTGATGTTTAAAAATTGAGAAATAATAGGTTCATTTGTGATCCAAAAAATACTCAATTCGATATGAGTACATCGATTTACTCATTTTTTGAGTACTTTATTTTTTTTTTCAGTGTTGATACCATAACCATGCATGTCACATAATATTTAAATAACTACATTTAATACTAACTGATAAATTGGCGTTTAATCTGGGTAGGTAGGTTTTGAGCCAATCTGTATATGCATAACGTGAAGCAAAATCCCATTACCCTTTATTTATTTTGTGACGATGAAGTGTTTATGGATCTGAAATGAATAGGGTATGGCAAGAAACGACATATGTTCGCTGAGAAGGCAATAAGCAACAATTTATTCCAAAGTCCCTGTATGTACACCTTTATTTTCATAACAGAGAGGTAAAATGAACTGGGATATTTTACGTATCATAGTGAGAGTGATAATAGAAAATCAGCCACTCAAACGAAGACTTTTGTGGATATGGGAAGAGGTTGGATCGGAGTACTCCATAGTTACAAGAACCTCTGAACTGACCTTCCAGAAGTACTGATCTTTCATCATGGGATAATGCATGTAGGTATTAAATTTTGATGTATGCATCTTCCTAAGATATTCTTTAAGAAGTTGCTCTATTAACTGCAGATCCATAACCTTCCACCATCGCAAAATACGCAGGGAAAAATGGGATTTTTAGTTCACGTTGTACAGAAGGTTGTGAATTTGTAAAAGGATACGCTTCTGAAAGCCAAAATAATAATAATAATAATAATAATAATAATAATAATAATAATAATAATAATAGGAAGTGTTTTTGCAATGGCTGTTCAATTTGTCTTGAGACCCTCTTGTAAACTACTCTAACATCTTTACGTTACTTTGAAACGTGATAAATTTTAATCAAATTAAAATAAAAACAAATAAAAAGCATTGATAAACCAACCAAGTTATTATGTTCCGAACAATCTCAAACAAATTTAAACATTATCTAGAAAACATCTGATTTGGATGGATCACCTACAGTTTTGGAATCTTAAACAGGATGTTATTATGTATTTTACCATAAAATGCGAGGAAAAAAAAATAGTTGGCGCATGTTTGTAAGTAACCGCAATTCCCGATCCTTTTTTCATTATGATTGATTGAGTTCTCTACACAAGAAGGTCCCGAATGGAAAAGTTCGAAGACCTCTGTTATTGAGAAATTTGCAGTAAGGACTGTCGGTGAACAGATGCTCACACTCTCATTAAATATTGATTGAATTTGAATTTATTAGATTAAGAGATTGAAATTATTATCATTAAAAGGGCAATGGGGAGTTTTTCCCTCGTAGCGCAAAATATTAATGACTGTATTCAAACATTTTACAGATTATCTGGAAAAAATTATGATGGAGTGCTTTTACCCCCTATCACTGTCAAATGTTTATGAACCTTTTTCATTTAAAATCTTATTAAAATCAACATAGATACTATGAATTGTCGGGCAATTACGAACCATATACCTAATTAAAGCTCTTGAAGAAACAATCACGAATTCAATAATTATTCTTATGTATATTCTCATTTATTCTCGCATTTATGAATTATTTGTCTCTGTTTATATAAACATGTTTATAACCTTATTTTTTCCCGAATAATTACTTTTTTTCATTACCTACTGTCGCGAGCCAGACTGCAAGAGCAACAATGGAAATAAAGCAGTGCTTGACATTCACGTCAAGTGAAGTTACAGGCCACTTAAATTATATTTATGGCTGTCCAAGAGGGGACCATCTTGGACCTCGCACCTAAGAAGGGGCCTGAGAGAGATATCACATGTTATCTGTCACAGACGAGTAGGACGGACAGGGATCAAACACACTACGTTCTAAGTTTGTGGCGTCTGTTATGTGGCAAAGCGCTCCCTTTCATCTTTTATGACTTTCTTAGCATACCTAAAGGTCAAAGGTCACGAGCGAGTGCCATTAACAGGTCCAAAATCACCAATTTCTTTTGTTGAATCCCTCCTTTCTTTTGTCGATGACCACAAAATGATTTGAGAATAATGAACTAGCATGAGTTCATGTTAAGTCTTCATCATATTAAGTTGGTCTTAATATCAGTCTACGTTCAGATTTCAACATGTTAAGTTGTTCTTAAAAATATCTCCTCGACGAATTTACTTTAAAACTTTTAATTAATAAGTTTATGTTTTGAAACTTCATAATGCAGTTGACTGAAATAAGTCCTTCTACAGATGTTATTAAATCTTTTTGCTTTCAGAGTTATGTTTAAGTTCATTCTCAGCAATGTTAAAACTAATTAATTAAATTATAAAGAAAATGATCCTGCTAATTTAGAAACTTTACTATTTCTTGACCGCAAGGATTAATTCTTATAAACTTTTAATATTGTGCAATGGAATGGATTAATACCAGGACCTCCCTCATTTACAGTGCAATAACCAATTACCCTAGTAGTGACGATGCGGTTACGATTTCAAACTATATATCTATTAATCCCATATTTTGGTATAGAATTGTGTGGAAAGGGGTTGCAGTAAATTAGGAAGGAAACGCAGATTTTATGTAATCACATAATTGTCATTTTACAATTATTTTTATAATTAATAATAATTGGAAGGTAAAAGATGTATCTTTACTTAATACTATGTGTAAGCATAAATAATATAATATTTGTTAGTTTTAAGTCAGTAACTCTGCTATAAATGGTAGCACATTTTCGTAATTATAATTAATGTTATTCCTATTTCTTTTATTATTTTGTAAATATGTGTAGTGTAAATAAATTGTTTATGTTACAATTTAATTCTTTAACATTCTTGTGATAATTTATTCTAATACAGGTGTTTTAGCATATTTCAACAGCTAGTCTTAAAAAGGCTTTACTATGCGGGATATACGCTATGCTAATTTCTAAAAATTAGTGATGAGCATAACGAATGTTTTGATTATGTGGATCAATCATTCGGGCATGCGCAGAAGCATGTCTGTCAAACTTCAAATTCTTTTTATTCAATTACTACCTGAAATTTTTGGGGAAAAAAAAAAGAAGTTTCTGATTTTAATTAGATTGGACGCTTTTTTTTCCAATAAGTTTGACAAATATGCTTCTGCGCATGCCCGCATGATTCATTCGAATAATCAAAATAATCGTTATGCACATCACTTACGTAAAAATCACAACGCTTTCAAGAAATAGACTTTTTCCCCCTCACAGAAATTAAATCCTTATAGTGTGTAGAATTATGGGCAAAAAGATTTAAAGTGATATCTCAATTATTAAAAAAGATATGAGTAAAAATGTGAGCGCGCATGAGATGGATAAAAGCACCGCGCCGAAAAGATGCTACTAAAGATTCTACTCCCTTTTTAATGAGCAGATTAAGGGACGGGAAGGTCCACAGTGGTGCAGAAATAACAAATTAAGTGTAAGTTGAAAAAAATATATATCAGTATATATATATTTTTTTTTTCTAAAACCTTAAACACGATTTTCTGGAAACTACATTTTTTAACATGGGCAGCATGATAATTTGAACAATTTTTAACATTTTTGGATAAAAATTTCGCTTATCTACGCATAATTAAATTATCTAATTTTTTTGAAATTTTAATTTTTTTTTGTTTTTTTTTTTTTCAATTAGTTTAAAAGTTTAAATTTTAGACGAAAAATCTTTTTTTTTTTTCTTTTACAAAATAGCGCAATTTTTTCATTTTTCAAAAATTTGAACTGATCGCCCTTAGCTACAACCTTATTTTACAAGAAGAAACAGAGATTTTAATAATTTTTTGTTTCTACAGAAAGTTAGGATGCTGACCATCGAGCCCCGATATTTTGGTACAGGTCAACATGGCTGCAGGTTTCCGACGTAATATGTGACCAAATTTAACAAAACAAATATTTTTAAGTACTTGAAGCAATAAAAAACAACATGAAATTATTAGTTTCCCAATTAATTTTACTCTCTTCCTAAAAAAAATTCCAAAGTATGTCAATTTTTCGCTGCCGAGAACGTATGTAACCCCTTAACTAAGCTTTTTTATTTTAATTAGGAACTCAGGATATATATTACGATCACTCTAGTTTTATTTTATAAAACTTAATGCGTATACCCAAAGGCTCCTGGTGGTCCTCTATATGTTGGTCTGATAATAGAAAGTCGTAACCTTAATTTTTCATCGACCTATTTTCATTCCAACACATTATTATTAAAAATTATCATTATAAGCGCAATGAGGAGTTTTTCGCTTGCGGTACAGCATTTTAATAGGTGTATTCATACATTTCAAAAGTTATCAGGGAAGTATATGATTTGAATGGATTACTACAGTTTCGTAACCTAAACAGAGACGTTGTTAATTTTTTTTAAATTAAAAATCAACAATCACAATGTAATCTCTAGACTGTTAAAAATTTGCAGCCAACTGTCCAGTCATTCGACCGTTTTTATAGAAAACGGTTACATAATTGTAAATTAACTCTATTCTGACCATAATATGGGTCATAATATGGCCAGAAGAAAGTTAAATTACGGTTATGTAACCGTTTTCTATAAAAACGGTCAAATGACTGGACAGTTTGCTGCAAATTTTTAACAGTGTATGGGAAAACGCAAATTCTTTTCCCACGTTTTGGGACGTCAGATTTAAAAAATAATTTTACTTTTCAATCCCCATCCAGAACGTGACTTTGACGACGTCCAGTCCAATTTTGGTGTAAATTTGAGGACACGTATTTTTTAACCAAGTGAGTTACAATAAATATTAGGTCTATTTTCGCTAACTATCAGTTCGCCCTTTCTAAAAAATAAAAGCATTACATTAAAAAAATAATAATAAATAAAAAAAAAGTAAACTAATACTCTATGCTAACACCCTATAAGGCTGGTGGTCTTTTATGTTGGTCTGATAATAGAAAATCGTAACCTTAATTATTCATCGACCTATTTTCATTCCAACACATTATTATCATATCATTATAAGCGCAATGAGGAGTTTTTCGCCTGTGGTACAGCATTTTAATAGGTGTATTCATACATTTCAAACATTATCTGGGAAGTATATGATTTGAATGGATTACTACAATTTCGTAAACTTAAACAGAGACGTTGTTAATTTGCTTTTAGTGCTATAGAGAGAGAGAGAAAAAAAAAAAAAAAATGCGCATATTCAGTTGTTTGTAAGCAACTGAAATTCACATTTCATTTCCATTATGATTGATCGAGTTCGCCAGGCAAAGAGGTCCTTAATGAAGAAGTTCGAAAAGAAATTGGCTGGGCTGTCGATGAATGGACGGTCACATTATCATTAAATAGTGATTGAATTCCAATTCATGAGATTAATAGATCGAAATTATTATAGCATACATACATTTTAAGCATTATCTGGAAAATATTATCATTAAAAAATATCATTAGAAGCGAAATGAGGAGTTTTCACTTGCGTCTCAAAAAATTAATGGTTGTATTTATACATTCAAACATTATCTGGTAAGATAATTTTAAATATTATTTGGATAAAATAAGATTTGGATGGATTATTTACACTTTAATTACCTTAAATAGGATGATATAAATTTTTTACTCCTAGTGTTGTAGTTCTAAAGAAATAGATGGTGAATATTCAGTACTTTGTAAGCAACCTCAATTCACGATCATTTTTTCGTTTTGGTTAATTTAGTTCTTTACACAAGAAGGTCGCGAATGAAGAAGTTCGAAGACCTTTGTTATTGAGAAATTCGCAATAACAACTGTCGATGAACGGACGCTCACACTCTCATTAAATATTGATTGAATATGAATTCATTATAGATTAATAGATCGAAATTATTATCATTAAAAGAGCAATGAGAAGTTTTTCACTCGTGGTGCAACATATTAATTCATACATTCCACTCACTTTCAAAGAGAAATCGTCTAGTTCCCAGAAACATAAATCTCATCTGAAACTAGTTCTGAATCAACTCGTTGGTTACTTTTAGAAAGATTCGTTTTAAATTAAACGATTCTACGTGTTAAAAATTCAATGCCACTAGAAATTTGTGACACAATACGTCTCTAGAAGAGGCATGTTAAAATGGAATTTTTTGGTACAATTTTAGAATTGAAGTTCTATTATTAAGAAAAAATAAAAAAAACCTTGATAAAGCAGACATTAGGAAGTGTTTATTAACCATTGGAAAAATGGTTGTTGTTTTCGGTCGAGAATGGACCTCTTGGTATCGTCACTTTATTTTTTTAAGCGTTTTTAACGAAATTCTGTAACTTTAGAAGAATATTTTTTTTAAAGCGTTCTTGACGAAATTCTGTAACTAAGAATTTTTCTTTGAATAGGCAATACAAATGCATAAAATCGTTACAAAAATGTTAAAAGTTACAAAAAGGATAGATGCAAACTATCAGATATGAAAACAAGAACGAAAAATCACGCGTCAAGCATAGATTATGTAACACTTTCCAACGCTTCCAAAATAATTTTACAAATCATACCGTTTAATAAGCTGAAAGATAACATCTAAGTAAACAATTTGGAAAACACATAACATATTTAAAAACATAATTTCAGGAATTTCCAACATGTACAATATTCGGAAAAATATCCGAATAGTTTTATTCAGCCCTGTATATGATCTATAGATTTGTATATATACTACATAGGATGCTAAATTTTAGTTCAGTTAGGAGACGCGTAGCACAGTTTAAAATTCTCCTTCTGTAGTTTCTGTCAATATACAGAAATGTGTTCGCGAACTTTTGTGCTGTCCTGTATATGAGCTACAGAATTTATACACACCAAGTAATAGACAAAAAGTGAGTTAAATTTAAAATCACGTTCAGCAACTTAAAACGCACTTCCGGGAATTATTGTTAACAGACAGTAGAGAATACTTTTGTGTGTCCCTGTAAATGAACGACGACTGCTATACACACAATATTCTGTAGTAAGCCTCTTGTAATGCACCTTAGTGATATATATAAATTTCAATGCGTTTAAAATAGTGAAACATTATTTAAATAAACCGCAGACGATTTTTCTTCATAGACGTAATGTAATGGAATTCTTTTGACTGTCCCTGTATAGTAACTATAAGTTCTATGCACACCCTATTCCATATTAAGCTTCTTGTAATGCACCTTAGTGATATAAATTTCAATGCGTTTAAAATAGTGAAACATTATTTAAATAAACTGAATAGAAATGAATTAAATAAAATGATTTTTTCCCATAGACCGCAATGTAACGGAATTCTTTTGAGTGTCTCTGTAAAGAAACTATAAGTGCTACACACTTCCGTTGAAATAGGGAACATACTATAGATAACGACAATAGCATATAAAAATTGCAGAGCAATTCGAGCATATTTACGGGAGTTAGAGCACGGCCAGACGGCAGACAACCAGACGGCAGACAGCCATACGGTAGACAGCCATACGTAGACGGCCATACGGCCAGACAAATCGAAGTCATAAACACTTTTCAACTAGGTTGGAAAGTGTTAAAAAGCCGAATTCAAAAATTGACGTCGGAT
Organism: Maratus michaelseni; assembly: GCA_963931845.1. Taxonomy (NCBI): domain Eukaryota; kingdom Metazoa; phylum Arthropoda; class Arachnida; order Araneae; family Salticidae; genus Maratus; species Maratus michaelseni. The sequence continues at coordinate 268,108,976 of OZ007594.1, forward strand.
GAGAAATCGTGATATAAAGCAAAAAACGTGGTTTTCAACTTTATTGATTAATTTCCTCAAAATACCACTAGCTCAGTCATCAGTCTAAACAAGAGTTAAAGTTATTGTAGGAAGGATCCAACAAAATATTAAGGTATATATTAAAGATAAAGTATAGTAATGGAAAATGCGTTTCAATAACTGCGGCAATGATTCAAACGAATATTTTTGCGAGGACAGAGAATGCCAGGATCTCTTCAACTGTAGTAATGGAAAATGCGTTTATTTGTAGATGGTTCCGATGAATATTTTTGAATAATTAATATTTTTAATTAATTTGAATAATTTTTTTTCTTTTTCTTTTCTTCTTTTAATGAGAAATACAGGGTTATTTTTTTTTTAAGTTGTGAAAGTAAAACACTATAACAAAAGAACCACTGATCCAAATGACCTAAAATTTAACCAGTATGCTCCCAAAGCAATGGGGATTTTTTTAGCATGGTTAAAAAAAACTTAAAATTGCACCGACAGATGGCGCTGTAAGGTAGCAGAAACAAAGAATATCGTCTGTGGGAGGAAAACAATGGACGATCCTTTGAGAAACCATCTTACGTAGACCCTCTGTCGTCATTGGACCTTTTCTTAAATTCTTAAGTGTCCTAAATATCCTAAGGGCAGTTGCTGCGCTGTCATTATTCTGGTAATACAGTTTCACTAACAACGCTCAGTCAATGACTGCGCTCAGTCAAAGACTGCGCCAATGGCGCAGTCATTGCGAGGATTTCCCTAGAATAATTTTCCCTAGAGATGTGCCTACTTCACGTTTTTATCGCCAATGTGCGTGTGCCGGGCTTCGTTTCCCGACTTTACTGCATGCACAGCGCCATCTGTTGGTGCGATTTTAAATTTTTTTTAACAACACCTAAAAAATTCCCATTGCTTTGGGAGCATACCGGTGAAATTTTAGATCATTTGGATCAGTTGTTCTTTTGTTATAGGGTTTTACTTTCACAACTTTAAAAAAAATCACCCTGTAGTTGAGCTTTTAACTATTATAAGCAATCTCGGTAAACTTGACATTTAAAGTGGTTCTCAAAAAATATTTTTCCTCGCTCAACAACGCGAAACTTTCTGACACATTTCCCGACTTCTTTTTAAACATAAAAGCATGGTAATTGCAGGCACGGTTATTGAAATGATTTGTAATCGAACACTTTCTTTTTTTTTTTTAATTTCCCGATAAATATTGAGTTATAAACGATTGTCGTGTCAGGATGACAGTTTTTTTCTTAACTGCACTGTCGCGTCCAGAAATTCGGTGCAAAACACCAAATTTAACAGCATTTTCTGAAAAATCTTCTGCTTTTACCGAAAAATGAAAAAAAAAAAACAGTTCGATTATTTTGTTTCTTAATAAGATCAAACTTCCAATTTGATACGTTTGTGAACAAAAAGGAATTAAACTAGTATGCTGTGGCCATCACAAAACTTTCTTCTATATTATTCTAATATATTAATTTAAATAGCACTGTTACGCATCAATAATCACAAAGTACAGTGCATTTCTTTGAATTACACTTGGACTTACAGTGATCAATGAATAAACAAGCTCATCTTTGGACATCTGATAGATAATTTAATGTGCAAGAACTAATTAGATTGTGGTATTTCTAATCTCTGTCATTATACGTCACATACGTACATTTTAATGTTTTTGGGGCGTAGGTTGGGGAGTTAGTGTTATTTTTTAAAAAGGGCTAAAAATTACGTTATTTTGTATGTAAATACTTTCTTTGATTTTCCTGCATTTAAACTGGAGATATAATCATCGCATATTTCAAAGAAATCTTCGAATTTCGGCTCTTCTTCTTAGAAGTCTGCAACCAAAATTAAGTAACAACCTATCCCCTATGAGGATTCTATTATATAGGTAAAGGTTCGTTGAATTGTGTACATTTAAACTGGAGATATAAACATAGCATTTTTCGAACAAATCATTTAATTTCGGCACCCCCTCTTAGATGTATGTAACCAAAATTGAATGACAATGTATCCTCATATTCAGGATGCTAAGCGTGAAGTTTCGTTGAATTTGACGCATTTAATTTGGTGATATAATCATCTCATGTTTCGAACAAGTTGTTGAATTTCGGCAACCTCTCTAAAATGACCGCAACCAAAATTGAATGACAATAACTGTACATATATAAAGCATCATATAATTCAAACAAATCACCGTTTTGCGACCTCCTCCACATGAGAGATTTTGCCCAAAAACTAATCAGCACCAGTTCACATAATTATAGAACTTCATATGAAATTTCATACTATTCTATACAGTAGTTCGCGAGTTAAGAGCGCCCACAATATTTGCATCACTTAGTTATCTATAGACGTACATACAGATATTTTCTAAAAATTGTCAAATCGTGTTGAAACTTTCTAAAACGTATAAATCCGTCAAAAACGGGAAGTCAAAATTTTTCACGAATCCAATACTCTTGTATAGATAGGAGAAAGTAAAAATATGTTAGAGAGTAGCCAGTTTGGATTGGAGAACAGCCTTAATAAAAATACTGCAAACACCTAATGCAGGGAGAGAATTAAAATAAAAAAAATCTTAATTTAAGTTATGTTTACTTTCTCTATATTTAAAATAGTTCAAGATAATTTTCAAAATGGTCTACATTTTGAAAACCAGGATTGATGGCTTGATGATCATTTTCATAAATTGTGTTTTGGCGTGGTTTTCGAAAAATCGCCAAGCGTATAGGATGCAAAGCACAGATGCATATGTTAAATAATCTTGAACTTCTGTTTTATAACGGCTGTTTTTTTCCTCTCTCACATTGTCGTGAACGATATTCGGTACAAAACACCAACTTTGGTCACATTTTCTAAACGATCTTCTGTTTGTACCGAATAATGAAAAAAAAAGGGGGGGGGGTGAGGTGTAGATTATATAGATTCTGAGTGGAGGCCACCTATTAAATTAATTTCATGCGTTAGAGAACAAAAATGTTTCAGAAAGTAGCCAATTTGGATTTGAGATCAGCCCTAATTATTTTGAAAAATATGTTTGCTTGAGGGTTTTTTATTTTTCATTTATTTAACTTTCGACTTTTATGAAATATTTGTTTTTTCTTGGTGATATAATATAAATTTTGCTTTCAGATAAAATCAATGATACTGAAATATAGTTAAATCCTTAAAAAGAGTAAAGTTGTTTAGCCTTCCAGTTCTTAATGACGTATACCTTCCAGGGTGTTCCATAATTCTTGGAAAAAATCACCTCGGGCTCATCTGTTGGATTCTTTGGGAATTAACGAAAGTGTTGATATTTGATAAATACTTGCTGTTGCAACCAGATGTTTTTTATAACTTTTTAAACTCTTTGTTACCTTTAAACATCGGACACTACGACGTTGCTTAAGTTTTGTGTTTATCATGGCTTGTAAAAGGTGAGTACCAACATTTTTCGCGGTTTAAAGTTAGTCTTTAATAGTTTTAAAAGTCTTGTGTATGAAAATCCTCAAAGAATTATTGCTCCAGTGTATAATGCACATTACAGTATTCCAGTTGGTGGTACTGTAACAACCAACTAAAACCAATAGTAACAACCAACTAAAATCAACAGCAACAAACAACTAAACCAACAGCAAGAACCAACTAATTCCAACAGCAACAACCAACCAATACCAACAGCAGCAACAACAAAACATTAAAATTGCATATATTTGTTTTCTTTAGTGGCTAAGTAGTTAAAAACATTTATAAAAATGAAAGTTGCCTCGGTAGATTCTATGTGGGAACTAGAGGATTAAATGTTTTTCTCAATTTATCTACAAATATAGATGTAAAAATTTTAAAGATAAAGGCTTTAAGCCCTCAGGTAATTTTTTATATTTCAAAGTTACCTTAGCCCTTAATCGTCTTATTTACCACAACTCATGAATGGAAAAATAATTGGAATAATAATATTAATAAATAACTCAGAAAAAAAATATGTTTCATAAAAGTTATTTATTATTAAGAAGATTCGGTACAAATAAAAACATTGTAAATGACATATTAAAGTTTTTGGATCATGTTTCAATAAAGCAAAATCATTAAATAAAATAAAAGACTGTTAATTAATTAATATATATATATATTTAAATGGAATTTTTAAAAGAAATTTAACAATTTCAAAATTATTTCCACTTTTCCAATTTTGATATTTCTATATAGATTTTTTTAATCTTACACTCAGGGTAAAGGGCAAAATTAGCACTAGCCACCAGCCACAGGGCCACTGAGAAAAAGTGGCTAATAAAAAATTGTCTGTCAACGGCCACCTTATGGCCACTTTCCTACAAGGAAAGGGTAAAATGTTTTGCATTTCATCAATGATTCTCCTTTTGTTGGTTGAAATATGTTTATATTAACATATTTATTTGAGCTATTTATTTTTAGATTAATACTAATTGAAATTTGAACAAAAGTTGGAACAGATGTACCATTCGCCCTCAGTCTGCCATCTTGTTTTTTAAATCAAAACACATTTGTTTTGTTTCTTGTTTTCAAAATAATTTTCATCCATATTTACTTATTATAAACACGTTATTTTATTTAATTGAATAATTTATTTATATTTAATAATAAAAGTTTAATAAAAAGAGAAAAAAAAACAAGATGGCGGACTGAGGCCGAATGGTACATCTAAGCCCAAAAGTTTACTGTTTAGAATTTTTAAATAAAAAAAATGTCCACTACTTTAAAGAAAGTGACCTCTTATAAAACTGCTAGTGCTGGTCACTGGCCACTAATGAAATTTCCCAATTTTGCCCTTTAACTCAGGGTACTTTGTTCTACAAGCCTAAGTAACGGATTTTTGATACAAAGATTAGATTAAAAGAAAAATAAACAATAATTGGATATATATATATGCAATAAACCTATAAAAATAGTATATATTTAAGCTAAAAAAATTTTTTTTAAACAAAAATTTCAAAGATATCGAAAAATCGATACTTAGTTATCTCTCATAGAATCCAAAGTTACATTAAAAAAAAAAAAAAAAAAAAACACTAAAAAATAAAAAACAGACAATTTGCTCAATTATTGTTGAAGATTTTGATTACATAGAGAATATGAGAAAAACGAGTTTAAACATTTCATTTACAAAAAAGAGATATTACATTTCATCTAAATGTATTAACGATATCTCCATTACCATTTATCAGATAGTGAAGAAATTTGGGGACATTGTTCTAGAGATGTTAAGGTTCATTTTAGGAAACAATCTAAAAATCGACATTTTTGTAATTTTTTGGCAAAATTCAGTACTGAGTTCCTCCCAAGAATGCCCAGTCTTCTGCTGTGTAACATTTCAGTCGTAAGAATGTGATATAAGCTTTTTTGCAATCTACCAAAATAGCTAAGTAGCTTTAAAAAAAAAAAAAAAAAAAAAAAAAAAAAAAAAGCTTAGATTAGTTTTTTCAAAATTCGCCATTTATTTATTTTATGGTGTAAAATTGTTTGAGATTGTATTTAAGTCGTTTTCAAGAATATCTAATTTTATAATTTTAGAACTAATAGAAATTGTGGTTTTAATTAGAATATTTTTCTTTTTCATACAAGAATATTCAATTTTCAAGCTGAGATGATTAAGTCAATTTGATGGAAATTTAATTTTAATGTCTCCTATTTAATTTTTACTTCTGTTATATTTAAATTAGATGAAAAAGTTTCTATTAATCTATTAATGTTTTTATTTGTAAGCGATCCCGTTTGAAATATTAATAAATTTCAGGTTCAAAAAGCCAAGTATACTGAGGAATTTTTGGAAAATTTATTTACGACTCAGAAAACTCCGTAGCGCATTATATTATTGTGATCTACAGTCCTTAACGGGGATTGATTTACTTTAGACAATTCACAATGAACAACAACAACAACAACAACAATAACAAACAAACTAGAAAAAGAAGTTATAAAAGTTTATAAAAATATATTTCACGCAATTTAAATTGCTATTTCGAATGCGGGTCTCTGCTATGTAACCTTTCGTTTTAGTCGTGGGAAAACGAAATAAACTTCTGTATACTACCGAAATAGCTATGCAATTTTAAAAAGGTTGAATTGGTTGCTTTAAAACTAACCATTTATTCACGTCAGATTCTAAAACAATTTGTGATTGTCTTCCTCAGCTGCCTTCATTATAAAACGTAAAATACGATATAAAATGTTATTAAGATTCCGGAAGACATTTTCAGTAAAATAACAACCGTGGAACTTTATCCATTTCAACGAAATAGTATGCATTTTTCTTTTTTTTTAATGTAATCTTTATTATAAAGGAAAAGCATATCCGTGAGAAAGTCTGATGTCATATCGATCTGAGCAGTCTATTTTTCTTTCTTTCTTTCTTTCTTTTTCACAGATTTAATTATTTCTAAACATCACACAATTTTAAATTTACACTATCGAATACGGGGGTGGAGGATGGGAGACATACTTTCAAATGCAATTTATTTGAAAACTGTATCTCCATTTACTAATTTTTTATGGTTTTTAAAACAATTTTCAAGCATGAATTTTTTTTTAAATCTATCTCAATCGTATACAGTTTAATTAAGGAAGATTAACCCGTTGGCTCTTAAAATGATTCAGCGTTTGTTTCCGGCTAATATTCCGTAACGAAATTAACACCTATTTAATAAATAAATAAATAAATAAAATAATTTAAATGAAACACAAATTCAACAGATATGTAATTGAACTATTTTATTATATACTAGCAAGCTACGCTGGTCAATTTCTCTTAACGCACCTTTAATCAAGCGAAATATTGACTTTGAATTTGACCTTGTATTTTAAAACCCTGTGGTACCTTTACTTGGAATGTCCTTCTGCATTTCTGAAAACGATACGAACGCTATTGCGTTAATACATTTATTATGTGCCAGACAAAATTTGGGCTGTTAAGGACAAATTAGGCCAATTCTCCGTAGACTTTATTATGGAATAGGTTAGCGTAAAAAAAAAAAAAAAAAAAAAAAAAAAAGAATTGTGTTAAATTATGGTGTCTATGGGGAAAAATCATTTCCGTTGGATTCAAATTGGATTTGAACGAAGTTACAATTTACAATGCTTCAAATATAATGAAATTGATATGCCTCACTGAGGTGGAGAAAAATATGCTACTCGTCGAGAATTTAAAAAAATCATGCACTATCGACATCATAATTCACTTTTATATTTTAACAGAATAATAAGGCTATTATAATTTGTGACTCGTGCTATAGTCAGTATATATACGTCAGGACACATTGGCGTTATCATTATCTTTTTAAGCATGAAGATTTCGCTATGGTACTCCATTGTAAAATTTGGTAATGTTTGAAATTCCATATTTGGAAAACGGCATAATCATTAGATTTGAAATTTCTATCAAGAACAATACAATTTTTTACCTTTCTAACGCAGTTTGTCGAACAATATTCTGGCAAATACTTTTCGAGCTATTAATTTTTTCAGTAACTTACTTCACATGTTTCATTTTCCGAGATTAATCTGTGGCAACGATTAGAGAAAAACCCAGTCGTCAGCAATACATAGCTTTTTATTAAAGACGATTATGAAATTATTATTATTATTATTTATTATTATTTTACCTTCTTATAAAACTAGATTTTCAGATTGAGCAGAGCAAGAGGTTTCAAAAGTGAAAGTAGTCCCATTAAAATAAACTGCAACTAAAATCGAAAAAGTACAAACTAACAACATTAGAGATCGATCGCAGCTATCCTATGCAAAGGATATTAAGGCAAAAGATATGCAAAGGATATTGCATTTAAAAATAATAAAATGCAAGCGAGAAATTTGAAAAGAACGCTCCCATAGGTTTAGCATAGCTTGCAAGTTTCTTCGCGTGACTAGTATAGGGCCTTAATGTTGAATTTTTTAATTTTTACATTTACTGCAAAATTCCAAATCGAATCCCTTAAGAGATTTAAAAGCAATAAAAAATTATCATTAACAGTTGTAAAAAAGTTTTTGTGATAAGTTAAACTTTACATTAACACAGAGTAGCAATTAGAAAAAATATTTTTCGTCATGTTTTTATTGAGGTCAAAAGAGCCGAAATTCTTTGAGAGCGTTTTGTCTCATGCAGAACAGATGCAAATTTGTCAAAGGCGAACTTTTCAACTGGATACTCGCCGCCAGAAATGCAATTAGAATGTTGTATTTTTTTTTTCAAAATGAAATTCATAGGTTTTTATAGGAATTTTTAAACTTTTTTCAATATTTGATACTTAATATTGACTAATTTGTCTTTTTAACTGCTTAAAAAAAAAAAAAAAAACTTGTATGTTAATAGTGGTCTCGAAAGTAATAAGTGGTCTCGAAAACTGCATTTGCAGAAAGTAATGCTGCTGTAAAATCAAAGAATATGATTTTAACAGAAAAATTTCATCGATTCTCAAACTTCGTAATATAGGGTTTTAAAAATGCACCAGCTTTCAATGCTAGGTGCGAGCTACACCAAGAGTGATTACCTTGTTAGAAGAAGGTCAATAGATGAAATATAACTTATCAGTACTTGACAATACTTTCTCAATACTTGACTTTCAAAAATTTGATGAATTTCGTAGGGGTAGATTTGGGAATTTCTGCGAGAACGAAGTTGCGGTTCGTAACATTACAATAAAACATTAAACTATTTTTTTTTTTTAAATCATGGTTCCTTAATCGCAAGCGATATTAATTTTTGTACATGTTTTACATTGTGAGGCGCGGTAGCGTATTACTGTTTATTTTTCTGTTTATTACTGTTAGTTTTACGGTATAATACTAGCAGCTGGGATGCCAGTATCATACTGTAAAATCAACAATTTTTTTCTTTTTTTTTTTTGCAGTGTAGATTTTGCGTCTATGCACTTCATAATTAATTAATAAGTAATTTTAAATTTACATTGTAGACAGAGAAATAATTTTAATTACTTCTTTTGCTCAGTTGCATTTATCTTTCATGTATAATTAATTATGGCAATTTTTATTGTATTCTTTCCGACGAAATTCCATAAATACTGTTATCTCTCTACAGAATTGATTATATTAGTTATGAATAATAATTCCTCTGATACTAAATTTATTAACAATTAAAAATATAAATAGTTTAAAAGAACATTTAAAAAAAATCAATTGTTTGAAATATGAAATGTAAACAATTAAGTATTCTTAATTTACACCTTTTGTTCAGTTGAATTTATCTTCTGTGCAAAATTAACCAAGTCAGTTTTACAATATTCTTTAAGTTAAAATTCCATAAGCACTGTTATCTCCCTACAAAATTAATAGTATTCATTATTAATGATAATTCTACTGAACCAAATGTCGACATGATATCGCAAGTAGTGATTTCCATCCAATGCTACACGGCATGTTTCTTGACAGACTTTGTCTTACAATAGTGTTTATTACCACCGTAATATATTCACTGTAATATATAGTGATATTTATTGTGCGCCAATAATGTTTTTATCTTATTATCAAATATTAATTTCAATGAGAAAATATCTCATATTTTAGCGAAATCTCTCATTTAAAATTTCACTGATCTGCAATTACTTTTGAAATTATTTTTCATTGATCAATAGTATTAATTTGACATTCTTTTATAGAACTTTTACAGCAATTTTTTTGTTTCACTGTTCTTTATAATGTTCGTCCAAAAACTACTTTTTACTATTATTCAATATTTAGTATATTTTATAATATCTGCTTATTTATTATACTTATTAATATTTTTTACTTTCACAGTGCTGAAACAATTAACGATATTTTTAAAGGCGAAATGCTGCAAAACCTTGTTAAATTACTTCCTGATAATTCGAGATGTTTTCTTATACCCTTGAATTATCAAAATTCTACTGTCTTTTAGAGTAGAGTTTTAGTATTTTCATCATTTTGACGCAAATGCTGTCAAAATCAGCTTCAAAATCTATTTAGTAAAAAAAAAAAATTATATCTCGATATCTAAGTAGGAAGGATCCAACCTCATAGCTATAAATGAAAATTTTCAGATAGTAATCTAAATGCATGTTCACTCACCTTGTTGGTATGCTGCCAGTGACTGACCACTGAGAGGGGCACTGGGGGGTGCCCCTCCACCGGTGACATGCAGGCACCGAATCCGAAGTGTCACCAGCTCTGAACTGAGGCTGCGAAGACGCTGCTCCAGATGGACCTTCTCGTTCGACGATGACGCATCTAGAAAAAGAAAAGGAAAAGAGTTACTACATGAATAGCTGTTTGATATCACTTGCTGAAAAAGGCCATATAAATCACGCTAAAAGGACATTAATCACTGTTGTCTCTCAAAGGCTCTTTTTGCATTAATTGGGCGGTTTTTATCTTTTCAATCCCACGGACTGATTGAAATGTCTTTGCAGTCGTAGTCATTGATAACAGGATAATCAAAGAGTCTTAATTAAAAATACGCGTATATTAGATAATGAAATGCATTACTTCCATTGCACTGGCTTTTCAAAACTAAAGAAAATGTATGTGACAAATGTTCATTTATAAAATTATGGGCGTCCTCAAGGGAGGGGAGAGTGGCACAGGAGGACAAATAATTGCCCTTCCCTGGTTTTTAAAATTTTATTTTCAAACTAAGTTTTCTTTTTCTCTCATGATTTTGAAAAAAAGAATTTTGTCTTCTTAAATGATTAAAAAAAATTAGACACTAAGAGAGAAAAGCTACGCCAGGAGGCATTTTCGCCAGGAGGTTCTGCGTTCTGCCCCATGAACAAGATATTTTTTTCCCCTTTTATGTTCGTTCTTACTTTCTTTTTACATTTTAAAATATGATCTTAAAGGAGTTTTAGGAAGGCACCGCTTCCTGATGAAAGAAAGAGTAAACTGTTTTAATTATTTTAACTGTTAACTGTTTAAAGTTGAAGCTCACTTAAAAAGCTGAACCTATGAGCATGATACAAATTTACCACAACGTAAATGTGCATGAATGCGTTAAATAAAATGTTATCATGTTTCGTATTATATGTCATACGAAAAATAACTGATATATGTATATAATATGTAAAACAAATACACAAGTAAAGTTAAAAAAAGATGCAAAAAATATTAATTTTATTTTCAACAATTTTCTTTCATTTGCATTATATTAAGAGTCACATTGTCATGTTAAAATTTCTGCACTTTATTAGCACAAGTAGTCAATTTAAATCAAACATCAATGTAGCATACATACACACACTAAAATTAAAAGAGTGGAGGTATTAGTATAGCAACAACAACATGAGCATGGGCATGTGCGTGCATGGCGAGCACAAAATACAGTTAAAAAAATTTTTATTTATTTTTTATTTTATGCTTTTTAATAGAATAGATTTTTAAAATATCTTTTTTTTTTTCATTTCAGTTTTTGAGGCATTTGAAAGAATGCTTGGTATAACTGGAAACAATAAAAATATGGCAATACATAAGTACTGATTATTTTGTTACTCATCTGGAAATTAATCGCCGAAATAAAAGAATGGAGCTATTAGTTTTTGCAACATGAACATGTGCATGCATTGCAGCAAAAAATACAACTTAAAAATTAATTTCATTTTAGTTTTATGTTTTTTAAAGGAATAGATTTTTTTTTAAATGTTGCTTTTTTTTAATTTCAGTTTTTGAGGCATTTAAAGGAATGCTTGGTAGAACTGAAAACACTATAATAAACTTGGCTTACATAGCTACTTATTATTTTGTTACTCATCTTAGAATCAATCGCTAAAACAAAACAATGGAACTATTAGTATAGAAACATGAACATGCGCATGCATTGCGAGCAAAAAATAAAAATTAAAAAATTAATTTTATTTTAGTTTTATGCTTTTTAAAGGAATAAATTTTTTTAAAATATTGCTTTTTTTTTTTTTTTTACATTTTAGCTTTTGAGGCATTTAAAGAAATACTTGGCAGAACAGGAAACACTAGATTAAAAAAGAAAAAAAAATGGCAATACGTAACTACTGATTATTTTGTTGCTCATCTTAAAATCCATTTTTAAATGTATATTATTACTTTTTTTTATTGCTGTTTAACATAAAACAAAATATGTTATCAGGCAAATTTAAAAGAACAGAATTTGTGCATCATTATAGTTATCATCACTAATATATTCCAACCACGACTCCTTATTTTCTGGTCGTTTTAACAAAACATTTTTAAAAGCCATTTTAAAAAGCTGGTTTGACTGAAAAAACTGAAAAATTACATGCCTACAAAACACCAATATTGTGAAATATTTCCCGCCAACGAATGTAATATTAGCCCAAGATTGAGGAAAGATAAAACTTGCTACTTGGGACCCACCTAAAGGATCAGGGTCCATAAGCCGTATTTTTGGCCCATGAAATAAGACTAAAAATCGATTTTGTTATACTGACTTAATTAATTCACTTTTTAATATTAGAAGGTATATCCTGTACGATTTCAACAAATTTTTTACATTTTGTTCAGATTTGTATAACTTATACAAGCTCAAAGTTCGTATTATTCGTAGTTTTTGATGAAAAATACGCAAATTCTCCTAATTTTATCTGTTTTTAATATATTTTTTAATATATTACTATGAGCGCAGCTTTGCAACACTTTTATTTTTACATATATTGTACATTTTGATGTATTTTATAACATATGTAAAGAAGAAAGTGTTGCACGATTGCGCTCATATAAATAATTGAGGTAAAATTAGGAGAAATTACGTATTTTTCATCAAAAACTACTAATAATACGAACTTTGAGCTTGTGTAAGTTATATAAATCCGAACAAAATGCAAAAAATATTGTTGAAATCGTACAGAATGAACCTTCTAATACTAAAAAGCGAAATAATTAAGTCAGTATAACAAAATCGAGTGTAGTTTTATTTCATGGGCCAAAAACACGGCTTATGGACCTGATCCTTTCATGGAAATGTTATTTATACTAATGATTTTATTTTTGAATTAACAGGATTTGTTGCACCCCATCACATTTGATTTAAGGGGCAAAACGAGACAAATAACTCTGAAAGCAGACTGTCTGAATCGAAGTCTTAGAGCCACTAAAAGGAAACAGGCAACATTTTAACGGATTAATTTTCAAGAAAAAATTTTGCTCTGAAAACGATTAGCCTAAGGCTAGTGTCTAGTAGCATATGACAAAACACAAGATTAATTACACTTCTGTCGAAGGGCTATAGTTTCATTATCGAGACATCGTGAGCAGTTTGGCATTCATTTGCACTTTAGTAGGTGTAAGCTGGAATAATTAGACCAATCCTGTTTTTGCAAAGTTTTATTATTCTTTGATATTGTCCAATAATCGTTAAGAACCGTTTAAACAAGATAATGTGATAGGGAACCAGCAAGCAATGATTAAATAACTAGACTTATCTTTTATGAGCTCTTGTGGAATGAAATCCTGGGAGAAACAAGATTTTGAGATAGATGTGCCTAGAGTCTGCACCCAATTCCATGGGGGGTTTTCTCTTTTTTTAAATGGAGAATATAAAAATATTACATACAAAATTAATTTAAAAAAAAAAGGATTTTTAGAAGAGTGATTTTTACTATATTTTCAAAATTTTCACATCAAATTAAAAATTTCGAAAACAGTTTATTAAAAACACAAAATAAAAACTCTATACAAATGTTCATACACATTTCTTGCAATAAAGTTTGGATATACTCTTTTAAACATGACAAATTATGAAAAAATCCATCCTGAGATGAATGGACTTAGTTTTGGTTACGGGCAGGGTAGAACTGATAGCACAGCACAAAAATATTTATATCTGCTGATGTCCTGATCATCCTAGAAATACGCGGTTTGCTTTATTTAATTTATTTAACTTTGTAGTATTATATTTGAGGGAAAAGAATGGGGTGGGGGAGGCGGCTTTTTTCCCTTTTATTTTCATTGAGAATTTTGACCGCCGGACACCTTAAATCACTTGGAAAGAATAAATTTCATTTTTTTTTTTTTTTTTTTATCATCATTGAAGAAGAATATTTAGTTAATTGAATTTCAAAATCCAGGGAGGAGCAATGATCCATCTCTGCTCCAGGTAATTACTTGTTACTCAATATAATTATAGAAATAAGATTCTCACTAGCAGAAAGTAGGCGTTTTATACAGATATTTGCAGTGCTTCTTCCAAAATTATTTTCCAACATTTTAAATATTTTTTAAAAAGCGATACATTTTGAAATTTTCAAAATGTATCGTTTACTTAAAAATACTCAAAATGTAGGGAATTTTTTTTTTTAATGCTATTATATCAAAAATCTGCATCTGACGTCTACTTTCTGATGATGGAGAAATTATTTCGATAATTACATTAGGTTATGAGTAAGCTTCAAATTAAATTACCAATAGATGAACATGGGATTTCGCTATCGACAAGAAACGCTGACAGTTACTATTAACCAGTTGTTAGTAATGCTAGTTGAATTCTTTACATGAACAGTAACATACACTGTTAAAAATTTGCAGCAAACTGTCCAGTCATTTGACCGTTTTTACAGAAAACGGTTACATAACCGTATTTTAACTCCATTCTGACCATATTATTGCCTATATTATGGTCAGAATAGAGTTAAATTACGGTTATGTAACCATTTTCTATAAAAACGGTCAAATGACTGGACAGTTTGCTGCAGATTTTTAACAGTGTACGTTTTTAAATTGAAGTACTGAAATGCGCTAAAATAATCAAAAATTTGTGTTTTTACTACTACTACATCATTGTGCAGTGCAGTGAAAAGAAAATCATTGTAATTTACTGCCATAACACACTGCTTTTATTGCTATCTCTACTCTGTTCATCATTTCCTATTCTTCAGACTTTCACTATGCACGCATTTTATTGATTCTTACTTAGATTCGCTTCTTTAACATTATTTTACCTTGACTGAGAAATGCAAAATGATTTTCGAATATGGTACGATGTTTTTTTTTTCTTTTTCTCATCTCAATCCCTTTTCCTCATTAATCTCTATAACAACTAATGCCTTTTCATTAAAGAAAAAGTGTTCTTTAATTCACGTTCTTTTACAACAATTTCCTAACATTGTACAAAATATAAAATTTATTTATAAGAAAATCCATAAACATTGAATATATATATATATATATATACTGTTTCTTTCTTAGTTTTTCACACATATTTTAACTATATATATATATATATATATATATATATACACACACACACACATATATATATATATATATATATATATATATATACTAGGGGGCCTACCCCCTGCGAGCTACGCTCGCCAACCCCCGCTCAGACTTCGAGGCCTTTAAAAACATGACAGCGTGCTTTATTTTAAAAATATTGGTAAATCTGTAATTGGGTTGCCATGCTTTTAATATTTTAATATGGGACATTTTTCGATTATCATGGCCTCATACACAGCTGTTGCGACAACTGACGACTGTTTTCGGGATTGATAAGTAAAATCAATTACTACTTGAAAACCAGCTTGTATAAAATGGTTAGGTTTAAATTGTGACTACCTCTCGGACTTTTATAACAACAATCTCTATTCTATTCTTCCTTTGCGTTTAAGGATGAGAAAAATTCCATCTGCTTGTGAATAACATTAAGAACCACGGTATTGAAAAGTACTATGTTATAGACATTTTCAGTAGGTTTTAATTTTCTCTCTATTTTAGTGCACCATCATGCATATTTTCATGTTATTTTAAATATGTAAATTATTTTTTTTTAATTAATATGTATATACGAATTTTCAAATAATTATTTATCATACAAAATTAATTAAATATTTTGTGCATGCATGCCTGCATTTATTCGGCATCAATTGGTGAGATATTTAAACAAATTTGCTATCCGCGGTAATTTTACACCATGTTCTGTCACTTGAATATTGTCCATAAGAAAATTGGGTACTTTTCCATTATAGGATCCTTTGCTTTTAGGTTTGGCGTAATTCGAGCTTCAAAAAGGGATAGATTCGTTAATATACATAGATTTGTTGCCAAAAGTTATAAAAATAAACCCAATGAACTTTTGGTGCTTTTCTATTATAGGGGTCTTGACGCTTTTTTAAAAAGCTTGGCGGGAAAAAAACCAAGCAGGATATTTTATTCTTCCGTTCAGTTGGGCAATTATTATTTTATATATCAGTTTTTATAAATTCGTTTAGTTAAATTTTACAAAAACAAAAACAAAATGATATCAATAAATAATAATTACTATTAATTCCTTTTCCTCCCTTTCTTTTGCGTTTACCTAAATGACGTCATTTGGACGAATTTATTCAAAATATTTTCAGTTTATAAATTAAATATAAATGCTGACAGACAATTGAATCCTGACGATAGAAATGTGATTTTTTTTTTTCAAAATTTCCTGAAAAACATAATTTAATCACAATCTTGTCTTCATTATCGATTGAAATAAAAGATAAATTCAATTTCAATTTGAAAATGACGAATAAAAAGAAATCAATAATCCCTATCGGGATCCTTTTCAATCTTTTTTGTCACAAAAAAACTGAGTAATTAGTTGCCATCATTACAGAAATGTCATTAAAATTAGAAAAAAATTAATATCTCGAAAACTAATTCCAATTTCAAAATTCTATTACCAGTTTTGACATCCGCGGATTTTTATGAACAATTGGTATTAATTTCACCATCAAGCGTTTAATATTTTATTAAAAATAGCCTTGAAACATAATCAGTCGTTTAATCAGTCGTTTCATAAAATCGTTTCATAAATTCGTTTCATAAAATCGTTTCACAAATTCGTTTCATTAGGATTTTATATATATAGGGTAGATATATATATATATATATATATATATATATATGTTAATTATTAGCTATGTGGTATTCTGTATACACAATATCATTAATTATCTCTTTGGAGATTTAAGTAGAATGATAATAGAACTTGATATGTTTTTTGAAATTCATAGATATTATAATTATATATATATATATATATATATATATATATATATATATATATATATATATATAACCATTAAATGAACGTTCCAACCACCAATAAAAACTGTGAAATTATGAATAAAATTAAAATAACTAATTGACAACAAAACAGACCCCCCCCCCCCCCCCAACAAACTGAACATAAAAAAAAAAAGAAGAAGAAGCAGAAATTAAATAATGGAAATTTGTGGAATTTACACAGAATCTTCAGGTCCCAAATGCCTAAATTTCCACAAATAAAATGTGTGGTTTCATCGTCATATTAGCCATAAAATAGCTAAACAATATGATTTTGGGACAACCACACGCAGAATGTAGAGAAATATACCATGAAATAACAATTAAGTTCAAAATAAAACATGATTAAAAAGGATTGAGGGAAAAAATAATAAAAACATGAAATTACCCCATTTGAAAGCAAAATCCAAACTTGAGTCAGCATAGATTACAAGAGTTGGAGTTTTAAGCATATGTTGCAAAAAAAAAAAAAAAAAAAAAAAAAAGTTATTTAAAAATTGATGGACCATGGATCAGGGAACAACATGTAATGCATAGCCAAGCACATACCCCAATATATAAAACCAGCATCCTCTATAGAAAAATTAAAATTTAACTCCACCATAAATTCAAAGGAATAAATCAATGAGGTGCTGCCATCTATTGGGAAATATATACAATTATATAATAATTTATTACATTATTGGATGATGTTTTAAAACAAATACTGTCTTAAGACAGATAATTGAACAAAATTATGTTAATAAATTTATTGTATTAGAATAATGAATAAAAGATATATTAAAAAAATAAAAATAAAATAAAAAATGAATGAAACTTATGATTATTGATTAATGTATCACATAAATATTTGTACCTAGCGATGACATATCACCATTTATATTACTGTGGATATGTTGCATCATATCTTAAGTTAATTTATAATTAATAAAAAAAATGTATATAAGAAAGATGCTAAGGAATTAATATTAATAATAAAATTTTGAAATTAATTCGTTACATTTAATGTGTCTACAAACTTTCTTAAAAATTAAATGCACATGATATAAGGAAAGAGGGTAAAATAAAAAATAAAAATTAATGCATGCAATGTATTCTCATTTAAGAAAATAAACTAGGTATTAGAAGCTAATATGATATTCTCCGCAGTGGGCTAGAATTCAAATACAAGTAATCGTAAAATTATTAATGAATATGAATACATTTAATATGAATAAATATATAAATATAACTAAACCAATATGCATATAAAAAAAATCGAAACAAAGTCCATTACACAATGTGTATTTGCATCGTAGTTCTAAATCAAATGCCCCTTACCATTTTTTTGTTAAATTAACCAATACGTATTATCCAGACAACTCCACCACTACTCTATCATCTACTCACCCATCCGTTCTATTATATATTTTTTATTATTATCTTACATTTTTAATTTTTCATAATTATTTTCTTATTTTATATATTTTTTTATAAATTTTTTTACTCATGTGTTAATTTGGTTTTTAAGATCATTTGTGTACTAATTATATATTAAAGAATATATGAATTTTTTTGGAAAACCTTGTTTTAATGCATCATAAATTAGTTTTTTAAGATTGTTGTTAAGTAGATGAGAAAAACATAAACGCTTTATTCTATATATCGTATTATCGTATATCACGATATATAGAATTATGAAGACAAGATTTGAAATTAGTAAATGTATTAACTTTTAATTTAAATTCTTTACGTTTGTCATATAGATCAATTATTGTTTTGTTTTCTTTTAGTGTAATTTTAAGATCTAAAAAGTTAATTGTATTGTTAGATAGGAGGTTTTCCGTTAATTCTAAATTAGTACGATAATCTACTGGAAATTGAGAAATATTGGTTTGATCAGTGGCAATTAAAATTATGTCATCAATATAACGATATAAATGTATATTACTATTAATAAAAGTACGTTCATAGTTATATACGTATAAGTCTGAAAATAAACTGGATGTACAACCACCTTGTGGTATACAGACTATCTGTAAATATAATGTGTTATCATGCATTATAAAATTATTATATATAATGAAATTTTTTAGAGTTTTAAAATAAGCTGTGTCTATATGCAATGGTAAATTCAGTTTATGATGATACTTTTTAAATAATTCATTTATTATGTTATGTAGATCTAATAAATCTATATTATTAAAAAGATCTTTAAAATCATATGTCGTTATATTGTTTATACTTTTAATATTTTTCATAATATTGACAGTTGATGGCTATTTTTTATATAATGTGTATTATCAGTGGTTGTTGTCAGTGCATATATTTGATTGAGAATTTTTAATAAAAGTTTATTGGCAATATTATTATATGTATTGCAACCAATAGTTACAGTCCTAAATTTAATTGGTTCCTTATGAAATTTGGATATAAGAACTAAATAAGGATAATTAAAGTTAGTAGAGGAAATATTTAATAGTTTATAATAACTATGAATTTTACGATTGTTTACAATTAAATTTTTATTAGTTTTTAGAAAACCTTGTTTTAATGCATCATAAATTAGTTTTTTAAGATTGTTGTTAAGTAGATGAGAAAAACATAAACACTTTATTCTATATATCGTATTATCGTATATTACGATATATAGAATTATGAAGACAAGATTTGAAATTAGTAAATGTATTAACTTTTAATTTAAATTCTTTATGTTTGTCATATAGATCAATTTTTGTTTTCTTTTCTTTTAGTGTAATTTTAAGATCTAAAAAGTTAATTGTATTGTTAGATAGGAGGTTTTCCGTTAATTCTAAATTAGTACGATAATCTACTGGAAATTGAGAAATATTGGTTTGATCAGTGGCAATTAAAATTATGTCATCAATATAACGATATAAATGTATATTACTATTAATAAAAGTACGTTCATAGTTATATACGTATAAGTCTGAAAATAAACTGGATGTACAACCACCTTATGGTATACAGACTATCTGTAAATATAATGTGTTACCATGCATTATAAAATTATTATATATAATGAAATTTTTTAGAGTTTTAAAATAAGCTGTGTCTATATGCAATGGTAAATTCAGTTTATGATGATACTTTTTAAATAATTCATTTATTATGTTATGTAGATCTAATAAATCTATATTATTAAAAAGATCTTTAAAATCATATGTCGTTATATTGTTTATACTTTTAATATTTTTCATAATATTGACCAGTTGATGGCTATTTTTTATATAATGTGTATTATCAGTGGTTGTTGTCAGTGCATATATTTGATTGAGAATTTTTAATAAAAGTTTATTGGCAATATTATTATATGTATTGCAACCAATAGTTACAGTCCTAAATTTAATTGGTTCCTTATGAAATTTGGATATAAGAACTAAATAAGGATAATTAAAGTTAGTAGAGGAAATATTTAATAGTTTATAATAACTATGAATTTTACAATTGTTTACAATTAAATTTTCATTAGTTTTTTGAAAAGATTTATTAGAAGAAATACAGGATGCAAGAAGTTGGTGATAGTAAGATTTACATATGATTGCATAATTATTAGGAGATTTGTCAATATATGTAATAACAATTTTTTTGTAATTTAGTAATTTGCTGGAAAAAATGCTTTGTGTTAATAGTTACCAAATCAGAAATATTATGTTTTAAAGCCTTAGTTAATTTTTCAATAACTAGTATTTTCCATTGATTAAAATATTCAATCGGTTTATTGTATGAGATTGAAATTTTATAAATAAAAATATCAATATCAAATGTAAACTGTTTTATTACAGAATTTACGTTAAATTTAGAAGGTATTTAGTACCATAATCCATTAGTTTTTCAGTTTAAAATCATTCACAATATTAAAATTTCCAGTGATTATATGTCCATGATCATTATTAATGTATTTTTTTTAGAGTGGGGTCATTGCATTTACACGGAAAAGTACTTGCTACAGATGTACTTTTTGAAAATGTATTATAGTTAAAAATCTTTCTTCCGATTGTATTCGGATATTTAAATGTTTTTGAAATTTGAAGATTATTAATAGAAAAATAACAGTTTTTATCATTAATTATATAATTAATATTAATTTTATTAAATAATATATATATATATATATATAATGGTTTTTTTAATACATTTGCACTTTTATACACCATACATTATTCTAAATAGTAGCACTTTATACTAGGATACTTGTATCCCCTTATTCACTTTATATATACCATTTATCACTTAATATAACCATTATATTTGTTTGATTTTAATTTATCATCGAAAAAAAAAAGGACAGGATAAAATAGCCACTTTAATTTTCAAATTATTTTATTTTTTCTATCTCGTGTTTTACTAATGCAATTTCATTTATCTTTTTCTCACCCACTTGGTTCATATCTCCATGGGCTTAGCATTAAGTCCTAATGTAGTTAACTATCCCAATTTTAGATACCAGTACATGATATTTTATCCTTTTTTGGGGTTTCGTTAATCTCACGAAACTCTATTCGTCCCGCTGCGATGTCTGGTCCGTCACAGAGCCGGTTCTCAGAAACTATATAACTTACAGACATGAAATTTAGCGTACTTATAGCTGAATACCTACTATTAAGCTCAAAATCATAAAATTTCAAAAAATCGTATTCTTTTAATATAGAGAGATAAAAAACCAAAAATCGAACAGCGTTTTCCTATTAAATTTTAACATTTTTCGTTATAGCAGTTGCCAACAATTAAAAATCCACAATAAAATTCTTTCTAAAATAATTAATTTTTTATTGAAAGATTTCCACGTGAAAAAGGAAAATGATATAAAAAGTTTCGCCAATTGAAAAAAAAGATTAATATGACGTCATATTGGCAATAAAACGAAAATTTTCAAACATTTCTCAATAATACAAGGAGTGTGAGTATGTGTAAGTACAGAAAACAGGTTAATATGATGTCATTAGGGAATTGTGATTATAACGTCATATAAGTTTGAGGAACGTATTGAATCATGATAACAACTGTGTAAATATTGTAATTATGTATTGATTATGTAAATATTGGCATATTTTAACATTTTGAAGGTCTCTATACAACATGTTTAATTTTGAAATTCTTTTTTTTTTTTTTAATCGCATTTAGTCCACATGACAAATATTATTATGACAGAGTATAACAGCGCGCCTCGTCCGCTTTCGGACCGGTTCAGATTGTCGAAAAAACGAGAAAAATAGACCGGTAAAGGATAAAGTGTTTTGAAAGGAATTTTAAACGATACCCTTTGTGCGATCTTCGATCACACTTACCCACTTGTCTTCCCCCTCCTCCCTCTTTCTGAGCTCTCTTTTTATGGCTCTATAAATTTATATTCAGCTGTATAATTATAGTTTTCTTCCACACTTTTTTTTAATGTATTTAGTGAGTTGTTTTAAATAATTATTCAGTTTTTTATCGATTTTTATTAATTTTTCATTCATTTCCTTCATTATCTTATTATATTTTAATCATTCTGGGTTTTTTCGAAACGTTGTAAGGTGCTTAATTATGTTATTTTTAGGCCTTATGCCGATAATATTCGATAAAAAAAAATATCTACAAGACATATAAAATGCAAATGGGAATTTCAGTTCGAACGATTATAACTCACGTTCAGCTAAACGGATTTTTAAGGGACATACATTGTCAGTTAGGCGGGGGGGGGGGGGGGGGGGAGGTTTCAGTGTATAACACATCGTGCCATGGTGCTTAGTTATAGAGCTATTGAAGGATGTTCTAAAATTAGGCCAACCCGATTATGAAAGACTGGCTTTTTAAAAACCTACTATCTACGATATATATAAAATGCAAATTCGTATTTCTTTCTAAGCGCTTATAACTCATGTTGTGCTAAACGGATTTTTACGGGACTAACACTGTCAGTTAGGTAATTTTTGGACGAAGGTTTTAGTGTATAATCACGGCCAAACTCTATTCACCCTATACGACCGTACCAAAAAGTCAAAATCCCTTTGTTTTCACGGAATCAGATTTGCCTTCCGGAGAAATGTAAATGTGGCGCTTTTACCCTTTGTGCCTAATGGAGAATTTCCTTATATTTGCATGACACTTTCGTTTTTCTTTTGTATAACTTAAATGAAATTGCGATTTTTTATTTTTTAGTCGAGGCTGGTTCATTGGTGCGTTCCATACGGCACTTTCACTTCAAAAAAATAATGAGTTTATTTTCATAAATTTCCTCCAATGGTTGAAAGTTATCTAGGGAAATTTCTGGATTGTTTTAATGGGAACCACAATTCGCCAATCTGATTCCCATAATTACTAATGACTGAGAGGTTCTGCTCTCGAAGCTGGTAGACGGGAGGTGCTGGGTTCGTTCCCAATCGCGCCCGTCGGCCTAATCGTTCGGCGTTTTCGTGGTTTTCTTAGAGCCGTGGATTTATCCATGCGTAAATACGGGTTAGGTTCCCTTAGAAAGACCCCCACGAAGGGCACTCTCCCCGGGCCTATGTGTAGATAATTGGCCGTCAATGATCAACCCAACCCAACCCATAATTTTAGACTTTATGGAGCAGACTGTACCAATCCTAAATTCAAACAGAATCATCAAAACTATTTATAATTTGATATTTCCGAAACTAATAAAAAGCTCTTTATGAGAATGTAACATAAACGAGCATAAAATAAATTAAATGCTGATTAATGTGTGCAAAATTCTTGCACATCAATAAAAAAAATATATGGGAAGCACCTAAAATTACGGAAATTTGTTCATAAGGTACAAATATTTATATTTTCTAATAATTAAAAATCGTGTAAAAATAATCCATGTTCTGAAAACGTTGTTTCGATATGAGTTGATTGTCGGATATTGGAGAAAAAGGCTTGTTTATTCAGTTAATATTTTAAGACATGTAAGTATATTTTATGTTTATCATATACTTTTATACCATGACTGTCCAGAATTTGAATATTTCATTTTATAATTTGCCTTGTTTTTTATATTTTATAAACATAATGTAATCTGTAATATTGTTATTTTTTTATTTTCATGTATATTTCAGGTTAGTACATGCAATGGTTACTTATTGAAGATTGTTTGCAAATATCTACATTTTCTAAATAATTAAGAATCGTGCAAAAATAATCATTGTTCTGAGAAAATTATTTCGATAGGAGTTGATTGCCAGATATTGGAGAAAAATTCTTATTTATTCTCTTATTATTGTGAAATATGTAAATATATTTTTATTCTATGACCTTGTCTAGAATTCGAATATTTGATTTTATAATTTATATATATGTATATATATATATTTCTAAACATGATGAAATCTGTGATTATTAATATTTTTGTCTATATTTCCCTGTATACTTCATCGTCAGTACCTCTAATGTTTAAAATTATCGAATTGTCCGCAATCTCTACACTGCAAAAAATAATTGTTGATTTTACAGTATAAAACTGGCACCCCAGCTGCCAGTATTATACCGTAAAATTAACAGTATTAAACCGTAAAATAAGCAGTAATACGCTGCCGCGCAAGCAGTAATACGCTACCGCGCATCAACAATTATTTTTTGCAGTGTATCTTATGTACTTAAATTTTCTATCCAATGTATGGTGCAAAAATATTTATGTTCTGAAAAGTTATCCTGACTTGAGTAGAGTTTGATTTTTTTGAAAAAGTTTTGCTTATTTTCGTAACATTATGAAACTAGTAAATATTATTTTTTTTTACAATTTTTACTGTGTATTTTACGATCAGAATTCTCAACGTTTCAAGTAATGAAGAATTTAAATGATTATAAATATAGAAATTTATTTATAATTTGGGCTTTGCATGTGATAGCAGCGTATTATTTAAAATATGGTTAATTGCTTAAAACATTGTATTTACCTTTTAGATTTTTCTATTTGTATTATGAAACATAAAAAAGGCAAAAACATAAAATTAAAAAAAATTGATTTAACGATTTTTTTACGATAATTTTTCGAATTTTTCGCCCCAATCGATCATGGGCCCCCTACCAGCAATCCGTGTGCCAAATTTCGTAGCCCTGCGCCCTGTGGTTTCCGAGTTTTTGAGGTTACATAGATAGATACGCGCACGGATTTTAATAATAATAATTTCAAAATAGGGTAGATTTTACATGCCTCTAATGCTTATTATACATTTATATAAAGTATAGAAATACTTATCTTTTAATAATATATATATATATATATATATATATATATATATATCAAAACTGTTATCTGGTGGTAATTTCGTGAAGTGATATATAAAGTTTTTGAGATAATCGATGTGAGTAAAATATTTTATATATTCTTAATGGTTTTTTATTTCCAATTTAAATATTTCCAATTGTTGTCTGGTAATAGTTCAGTATACCTGGATGATTCTACTGTTCTTAGCATTATGCCAGTAGAATTATGAAATACTGAACTATTTTTTAAAACACATGTGGGTGCATCCAGGCTGATGAGTACATCTATATGTGTTTTTTCATATCCAATTCATATTTAATTCTCTTGTGGTCCAATTTTAAATTGTATAAGGTTCATATTTAATTTATTAATCCATTTGTATTTACTTAATAGCAACTCCAATTTATATATATATATATATATATTTTCCCCTTTCTCTCTTTTTCTTTTTAAATATTATTCAGGTATGAGTAAATTTGGCCTATTACCATTGAAGCACGAGCTATGGTAATATTATGATTGCACATGTTAAATATTAGATATGTGGTATTCTGTCTACACAATATCATTAATTATCTCTTTGGAGATTTATGTAGAATGATAATAGAACTTGATATGTTTTTGAAATTCATAGATATTATAATTATATATATATATATATATATATATATATATATACAATATATATATATATATATATATATACTAGCAAGCTACGCCCGCTACGCTGGTCAATTTCTCTTAACGAACCTTTAATCAAACAAAATATTGACATTACATAATTCACTTTCATATTTTAACAGAATAATAAGGCTACTATAATTTGTGATTCATGCTATAGCCAATATACATCTCAGGACAAGTCGCCCTTATCATTATCTTTTTACGCGTGAAGGTTTCGCTATGGTACTCCATTATGAAATTTGGTAATTTTTTAAATTCAATAGTTGAAAAATCGCAGAATCATTAGATCATTTTTCTTTAGAATTTGTTCTTAGAGCGCATTTTGATCTTATAAATAACAATCATGCCGAACTTCAAGTTTCTAGCTCCTTCAGCATCGCAAAAATCGCAATTTTAGAACGTTTTTCGCTTCTGCACCCCCCTCGGGGTAGTGGCACCGACATAAAATATAGCCTATGTTGGAGCAGGGATTGTCACCATCCATTTGCCACCATCACTTTTGAAATCGCTTTAGTAGTTCCAGAGATTCCACAGAAATTGTAATTTAGAATGTTTTTAGAAAATTTTTTGCTTATTTCAGCCTTTTAAATTTCGAATTTTTTTAGACTTTGTTCTTATAGAGCATTTAAATCTTGTAAGTAACGACCATACAAAATGTCAAGTTCCTGACTCCTTCAGTATTGAAAATATCATAATTTTGGAACGTTTTTCGCTCCTGCACCCTCTGCGGGTAGTAGCACTGACATAAAATTTAGCATATGTTGGAGCAGGGACTGTCACCATCCATTTGCCACCATCACTTTTGAAATCGGTTCTGTAGTTTCAGAGATTCCATAGAAATTGTAATTTAGAATGTTTTTAGAACGCTTCTTCCTCATCTCACCCTTTTAAATTTCGAATGTTTTTATAATTTGTTCTTAGAGAGCATTTACATGTTATAAGTAACTACCATACCAAATTTGATGCTTCTATCTCCTTCAGTATACAAAAAATCGAAATTTTAGAACGTTTTTCGCTCCTGCACCCCCCTGGGGGTGGTGACACCGACATAAAATATAGCCTATGTTGGAGCAGGGATTGTCACCATTAATTTGCCACCATCACTTTTAAAATCGCTTCAATGGTTCCAGAGATTACCCTCTACAAACAAACAAACAATCTTTACTACTTTATATATTAGTATAGATAAGGGGGAATTAGCCCCTTGTTCCCCCCTTCATGCTTAACCAATCAATCCCGAAAACTAATCAGGGATGCGCCTTAACACA
Source organism: Maratus michaelseni (assembly GCA_963931845.1). NCBI lineage: Eukaryota > Metazoa > Arthropoda > Arachnida > Araneae > Salticidae > Maratus > Maratus michaelseni. The sequence continues at coordinate 268,136,150 of OZ007594.1, forward strand.
GTGAACCTATAAATGAAATTTGAAGGAAATGGGATAATTCTGCATGAAAAACCCATTTACATAAATTAAGGGGGGTATTAGCCTCCGTTCCCCCCCTTTATACTTAATCAATCAATCCCGAAAACTAATCAGAGAAGCGTCTTAACCCAATGAACCTATAAACAAATTTTGAAGCAAATAGAATAATTCTGCATGAAAAACCCATTTATATAAATTAAGGGGGGATTATCCCCCCGTTCCCCCCCCCTTTATACTTAACCAAACAATCCCGAAAACTAATCAGGGAAGCGCCTTAACACAGTGAACCTATAAACAAAATTTGAAGGAAAACGGAATAATTCTGCATGAAAAACCCATTTAAATAAATTAAGGGGGGGGATTATCCCCCCGTTCCCCCCTTTATACTTAACCAATCAATCCCGAAAAGTAATCAGGGAAGCGTCTTAACCCAATGAACCTATAAACAAAATTTGAAGGAAAACGGAATAATTCTGCATGAAAAACCCATTTATATAAATTAAGGGGGGGGGGGGTTAGCCCTCCGATCCCCCCCTTTATACCTAACTAATCAATCCCGAAAACTAATCAGGGAAGCGCCTTAACTCAGTGAACCTATAAACAAAATTTGAAGGAAAACGGAATAATTCTGCATGAAAAACCCATTAATATAAATTAAGCGGGGGATTAGCCCCCCCTCGTTCCCCCTTTATACTCAGCCAATCAATCCCGAAAATTATCATGCAAGCGCCTTAACACAGTGAACCTATAAACAAAATTTGAAGGAAAACGGAATAATTCTGCATGAAAAACCCATTTATATAAATTAAGGGGGGGGGGGGAATTAGCCCCCGATCCCCCTTTTATACTTAACTAATCAATCCCGAAAACTAATCAGGGAAGCGCCTTAACTCAGTGAACCTATAAACAAAATTTGAAGGAAAACGAAATAATTCTGCATGAAAAACCCATTAATATAAATTAAGGGGGGGATTAGCCCCCCCTCGTTCCCCCCTTTATACTCAGCCAATCAATCCCGAAAATTATCATGCAAGCGCCTTAACACAGTGAACCTATAAACAAAATTTGAAGGAAAACGGAATAATTCTGCATGAAAAACCCATTTATATAAATTAAGGGGGGGAATAGCCCCCCGTTCCCCCCTTTATACTTAACCAATCAATCCCGAAAAGTAATCAGGGAAGCGTCTTAACCCAATGAACCTATAAACAAAATTTGAAGGAAAACGGAAGAATTCTGCATGAAAAACCCATTTATATAAATTAAGGGGGGGGAATTAGCCCCTTGTTCCCCCCCTTTATACTTAACCAATCAATCCCGAAAAGTAATCAGGGAAGCGTCTTAACCCAATGAACCTATAAACAAAATTTGAAGGAAAACGGAATAATTCTGCATGAAAAACCCATTTATATAAATTAAGGGGGGGATTAGCCCCCCGATCCCCCCCCCTTTATACTTAACTAATCAAACCCGTAAACTAATCAGGGAAGCGCCTTAACTCAGTGAACCTATAAACAAAATTTGAAGGGAAACGGAATACTTCTGCATGAAAAACCCATTTATATAAATTAAGGGGGGGGGGAATTAGACCCTTGTTCCCCCCCTTTATACTTGACCAATCAATCCCGAAAACTAATCAGGGAAGCGCCTTAACTCAGTGAACCTATAAACAAAATTTGAAGGAAAACGGAATAATTCTGCATGAAAAACCCATTTATATAAATTAAGGGGGGGGGGAATTAGCCCCTTGGATCCCCCCTTTTATTGTCGGAGCAAAGCTCCGGCTTCCCGTGAAAAATTACACTTTTGTGTACACGATAGCGGCCAAAATATTTGCCGCATTGATACCAAAATTGGACTGGAAGTCGGTAGTGGCAAAATCTCGCCGGGGATTGAAAAACAGAAATATTCGTCAACTCTAACGCCCGGAATCGTCTGCTCTAGACTTTTCCATTTCCCCATAGAGATAACATTGGGATTGTTTGAATTAAATAAAAAGAAAATTGAAATAATTTATATTGTTGCCATTTTTTATCATGAGAAACTTTTGAATTAAATAAAAAGAAAATTGAAATAATTTATATTGTTGCCATTTTTTATCATGAGAAACTTATTTAAATAACAATATACTCGGAAACAACCTTTTAGTAAAAGCTCTTAATCTCGGTCCCATATATTTTACTTTTATATATTTTACATATATTTTACTTTTCTGAAATAAGGACCCCATACATTTTTATCTTAAAACACGTGCAATGAAGTTTAAATCGTATTAAGTACATGAATTTAGTTTTTTTTTTAAATCGAACTCAGCAATTGGTGTAATTAAACTTTTTGTTTCCATTTCAAAATATTTTTTTTTTCTTTTCATTCAAGCTTATTGTATAAAAGAAGTATGAGAGTAAATCTGTTTATTTTGATATAGTCCAGCCAATCCAGGATAAAAAAAAATATATATTAAGAAACATTTTATATATGAACGGATTATATGTTTTTATTACATAGAATTTGCAAGGATGCCAGTTAAGAGAAAGCAATCAGCTGAAATGAGAAGAATTGCGAATCGTAATTCAATGCGGAGAAGTCGCACAAGTCAGTTACCTTCAGATTTTTTGCCGAGTACCGGTATACTGACAACTCAAATGAATGAAGCAATCAGGTTTGATAGAGAGGTATCGCAAACCACCTATGTGTCCTGTAATACGTGTCACAGAGCTTTCCCTGATATCATATTAAATACTGCTGAGCTCTGCCAGACATGCAAGTGTAGAGACGGTGCTTTCAAGTTTTCTGCCACTAATTCGATGGACCCAGGTTCAGTTCCTATTTGTCTCAAAGATCTGAGCTACATTGAACAAATGATGATCGCTCAAATACATCCAGTGGTTTCTCTTTACCGTATACGAGGCTCACAGTATGGATACAGCGGAAATGTAATCAGCTTTAAACAAAATATTGAGAGTTTTATTTCGCGCCTGCCTGTCAATCCTTCAGATATGACTTCAACTGTGTTAGTGACAAAAGATACTTTATCAGGATGTGCAGTTTTTCTGTTCGCTCACAACGCCTTCTAGAAGCACTCAGGTGGCTTAAAGCTCACAATCCTTATTATTCAAATATCACAATTGATGAAGATTTGATCGCTACATTACCTGAGAATGGTGACGTATCTCAAATGTTACCAACAGCAACCGATATTACTGAGGATATTGATACTTTGAACGAGGAAATAAGGCGCGAGTCATTTAGACCACTACTTGAACCGGTAGATCAAAACAACTTAATAAATGACGCAATTCGTGTGCCTCACCCTTCATTAAATTCACAGCCTATCAACGAATTTCAAGAAGAGGGTTACATAGCACGTGCTTTTCCTCATCTTTTTCCACATGGTACAGCTGACTTACGACAACCTCGTCAAAAAGCAGTCTCTCCTGATGAGTATTTTAAGTTCCTAATGAAGTATGAAGATGGGCGATTTGCTAAAGACCCCCGATTTCGCTACTTTGCCATGAATTCAATTCTTCGGTGGCAGTCTTTGGCTAAAGGGCGTTTTTTCGTTCAGCGAAATAGGTTCAGCAATAAGACGGTAGAGCAGATGCGTGATATTCTGAATAGGCAACCAGAAATGGCAAAACACATTATGATGTATGCTAACAAATTAAGATGCACAAAAGGATACTGGCGTGCACGTTGTGGGAAACTCCTTTCCATGGTAGGACAAATTGGAGCACCAACAATTTTTTTTACACTGTCTGCAGCTGATTATCACTGGCCTGATCTTTTCAGACTTTTAGAGCCTAACAGAGATGCAAATGAGCTGACTGATACAGAACGCAGACAATTAATGCACGACAACCCTCTGTTGACTGGTTGGCTCTTTCAAAAACGTTGTGATATATTTTTGAGAAAAATCTTGACGCCGTTGTTTTTAATAGACGACTACTGGGTTCGTTTCGAATGGCAGAGGCGTGGAAGTCCTCACATGCATGGATTGTTGTTGTTAAGAGGGGCGCCAAACATGGAAACACTAGACATGACTAACGCTGAAAATGTAACAGCCGTAACAGCATATTTTGAAAAACTATGCAGTGCTGTTAATCCTGACAAGGACGTCCTCGTAAATGATATACACCGCTGTCGAGTTCGCTTTTCAGACATTTCCAGTGAAGATCGTGAAAAAGATCTCGCTCAGCTCTTAAATCAAGTCCAACGTCACACAAGACATGGAGATTATTGCCTAATGAAAAAAAGAGGTACAAATAGTTATAGCTGCAGATTTGGTTTTCCAAAAGCAGAGTGCGACTCTCCAAAGCTTCAAGTAGAAAATGGCATAATTAGCTTTTTGCCAAAAAGAAACGATTCTGAAATGAATACCTACAATTGCTTCGTGTCACAAGTTTGGAGAGCTAACACGGATTTCTGTCCTATTATATCAAAGGATGCGGTTTTGCATTACATTGCCAAATATGCCTCAAAATCAGAAACAGCTTCTGTTCCTTACAAGGAATTGTTATCTGAGATTTTAAATAAGATGAACGAAACAAATCCAGCGGTTCAAGCAGTCCAAAAACTTATTTTGTCTTCTGTTTCTGAAAGGGATTACTCAGCCCAAGAGGTAGTACACATATTAATGGGATGGCCAATGTATCACAGTAGTCGGGAAGTAGTTACAATACGGCTTCATGATAAGAACAGGAAAGAAATCAACTTTTCAAGCGACGAAAGACCATCAAAAAGCATGCTTCAGAAATATTGCGCGCGGCCGGAGAAACTTATTTCCTGCACGCTTCTTAAGTTTGCAAAATCTTTCTCAGTAAGAGGAGTCGATTATCACCAAAGAAGAAAAGATGCACTTGTCAGAGTTTTTCCTCTTACATCACTCAACCACGACCCAACTCTAGCCGAAGAATACTATAGGCAACAAGTATTACTCAATTATCCTTGGAGAGGTAATTCTGACTCTTTATTGCAAGAAGGCCTGCCGTCTGCGTATCACTCATGGGAGGAAGCATTCAATGATCTAAATATTGATGCACACGAAGAAATAAATTTTCCTGCTGTTAGCAGTACACATGAGACAGAAATCCTGCAAGAAGAATACCGCGAGATTGATCCATATATGGCAGCAGCTGCCATAGTTCCTGTGCAGACAAACGAGGATACTTTGGGGCAACGCGTGATTGATCATGCATGTGAGTGGAAAAGTGAGAGTTACAAGTACCCTGATCGCAATTTTACTTCATTTTTAAATTACTGTAAAGAACAACAACTTACAGTGCATCAAAATTACGATACGTCTGAGATCAGATTTACAGATGAGCAGCAAAAAATACTTCACTTATGCACGCAACAGCTTTCGTCTTTGAAATCAAGATTTATAAATTGCCCTAAACGTACTTTTATTATTGGGAAAGCCGGAGCTGGAAAAAGTACGGTAATAAAAGAAATTCGTAAAAGAGTTACCGAGCAGTTAGGACCGGAAGCTATTATGGTTTTGGCTCCAACAGGTGCTGCTGCAATTAATGTCGAGGGCAAAACAATTCACTCTGTACTAAAAGTACCAACATGTTTTAAATCGTTTGCTGATTTAGGAAGTGAAGCAGCAAGAAATCTACAGCTCAGCATGAATCCAGTTTCATTTCTCATTATTGACGAATTTTCAATGATCGGATGCCGTCTGATGGCTGCACTTGAGCAAAGATGTCGCGAAGGTAAACCAGACAGCATTGAACCTTTTGGAGGCTTATTTGTTTACCTGATTGGAGATATTAGGCAGCTACAGCCTGTAAAAGACACACCTCTATATAGGAGACATTCTATAAAAGACATTTTGGTTTTACGTGGACAAACAGTTCTTAAGATGTTTGAAAAATGTTTCACCTTAACAAAGTCAATGAGACAAAGCGACGATCAGTAAATACAGTTTAGAGAGACTCTTGATTCGCTTTCCGTAGGCGAAGTTACAGGCGACCAATACGCATACCTTATGCAACGACGTAAAGCTATACAGCCTCCGGCTGAACTTGAAAGATTTCAAAATGCCATACGCCTTTTTCCCACAAACAAGCAAGCTGAAGAACATAATCAAGAAGTACTTCGTAAATCAAAATGGCCAGTGGCAAGAATATTAGCAGACCACAATAATCAAATAGCAAGATGGAGTGAAGATGAGCACGTATATGTTGCGTACCAATCTGTGGACAGAGGGAGGATTGGTCAACGGTGCACTTGGTACGGTAAAAGATATTGTCTACGGACCAGGATTACGGCCTCCAGGCTTGCCACAGGCAGTAATGGTTCATTTTGATGATTATTGGGGACCATTTCTCACTGAAAGACTTTTTCCTGTCACACCTATTACAAAGTCTTGGAAAGAAAACAACGTCTCATGCTCCCGTACTCAGTTACCTTTAACAGTTTGATACGCTGTCACCATACACAAATCCCAAGGTTTAACTTTGTCAAAAATAGCTGTGGACATTGGTGAAAAGGAGTTGTCACTTGGAGCAACTTATGTCGCGTTTAGCAGGGTTCGACGTTTAGAGGATGTTCTGATTGAAGTGCCTTTAGCAAAGGATAGGCTAGACCAAATTAGAAGAAGGGGGACACTTGCTGATAGATTAGCATTTGAGCAGTATCTGAGGCAACTGTTGACCGAATAAACACTTGAAGATTCAACAGCAGTTATTGTAATTTTTCTTTTATACTATTAAACAGTAAATATAAAAGTAAAAAATATATATTATATATTGTTAATGTTATATTTTATGTTTATCCCACTCAATGCTCCGACATTTCGGCCT